>JAOTOM010004736.1:0-387500 GCA_034440615.1 Ashinkailepas kermadecensis | reverse complement strand
GCCAAGAAAGGTGAAACAAAGACAAGCGAAGCAGAGGAAAAGCGAAGCGAGGAAAAGTGAAGCGAAGCGAAGCGAAGCGAAGCGAAGCGAAGCGAAGCGGATTCACTTGTCCCAATCACCGCTCACGTACGCCTCGCTGACACAGGTCCAGCTGTTGGTTTGAGCCAGACCTCCCGACTGAGGTGCAGGCGGCACCACCGGTTGTGGCACCACACCACCGGTCCGATGAGGGAAGGACCCACAAGCTTCTTTCCAAATGAAGACCCACCCCAAGCGCTTTGCGAAGTGTCGCGAGGCGCACCCGAGGCCGTACACTGCCTGACACCGGGTCAGTGCACACGACGCCGTACACCGTCACCCGGAGGCGCACACCAGCAGAGAGCCTCCGGCGCCGCGCTCCCAGTCCGCTGCCGCCAGAACGCAAACAGCACAACCGCCGGCCGTCTAATCGAATCCGAAACCAGCTCGTGCCGCCCGAACGGGGCCGTTTTGCGCGTGCAGCGCGCGGTACGGCAGAATTAGCCGGCGTACCGCGAACAACCAGAGCACTTGTGAAGTCCAGGCACGGGTCGGCCTGCAGCCTGCCGCCTGCAGGCTACAGGCGGCAGCCGCAGCCTGCAAACAGCAACCGGCTCCGGCCGGCGGCTCTCGCGGCGGCGGATTTGTTTTCGGCCCGCCGGCAGAATATTAACGGTACGCTTGACCTCGCCGGCGCGAAGCCATCCCACCGAGCGCGTCGCCGGCCGTGGTGACGATAATCCGGCCGATAGGTGGCTCTAGTGGCGGGCCGAGACGCCGCCGCTCGCCGTCGAGTCGGGCGAGTCCAAGGCTATTTCATAGGGGCGAGTCGTAAGTCGCGCTGACCCAGACGGCACCATGGGCCGCGGAGCCTCGGGAGGCGCACGTGACCGCTGCAACAGGCGTTGCAGCAGCGCTGCACTCTGCAGATGCCTGCTCTTGTTCTGAGAAGCTGACACGGGCCGAGGTTCTGAAGGGAGGCCCAGGTGCTCACTAGTGGTGTTGATAGGCGTCGCTAGGGAGAGGGATGCCAGGCATCGCCGGTGATAGGGATGCTAGATATCGCTGAGGATAGGGATATCAGGGATATCACCAGGGAACAGCAAAGCTAGTTATCACGCTGACCGGAAATTGTCTCGAAAGCAATAAAAAGGCACCGCTAGACACGGGGTTAACTTGCATCACTGACGTCACGAATGATACGCATCAGTAGATTGGCTAATTACCACCGGAACCCCAGACAGACCGCACGCCCGAAACGGACGATGACGTCATACACGATGACGTCACACACGATGACGTCACTCACGAAGCACTCTGCAGCGTCGTCCATGCAGCCCAGCTGGAAGCGCTGCTGGTCGAAGAAGCTCTCGGCGAGCGCGCGGCGCAGCGCGTCCGGGTGCAGCACCGACTTCTCGCTGTGCTGGAACTGCTGGAACAACTCCTGTAACAGACGGCGGCCGGCGGTCAGACACCGGGAAGGACAAGTGACGCGGCCGGCTGGGTTGGTTGGTTGGTTGGTTGGTTGGTTGGTTGGTTGGTTGGTTGGTTGGTTGGTTGATTGGTTGGTTGGTTGGTTGTTGTTGGTGGTGGTTGGTTGGTTGGTTAGTTGGTTGGTTGGTTGGTTGGTTGGTTGGTTGGTTGGTTGGACAACCGACGCAGCCAACACAGAGAACACGGCTCGTGCCGAACATCGTCGCGGCACTCGGCATACAGCACAGAAATGCTGAATGGGCGCTAAATGTCCAAAACTCAAATTGATGCGCACTAAAACTCAAATTGCCAACCAACCAAAGAAAAGCCGAAACGGTGACCGTTACCCTCCGCAACGTCTGATGACGCATATCAGACTGATAGTCTACGTCAGCCTGATAGTCTATCAGCCTGATAGTCTACACCAGACTGATAGTCTACACCAGCCTGATAGTCTGTCAGCCTGATAGTCTGTCAGCCTGATAGTCTACACCAGACTGATGGTCTATACCAGACTGATGGTCTATGTCAGCCTGATAGTCTATGCCATATCAGCATCTTAGCTTATGTCCGCCTGATAGTCTATGTCAGCCTGGCGAGCAGAGTCCAGGGACAAACATCAGACGGCACTAGTCAATATCAGACGGCACTAGTCAATATCAGACGACACTAGTCAATATCAGACGGTACTAGTCAATATCAGACGACACTAGTCAATATCAGACATTAGTCAAGATCAGACGGCACTAGTCAATATCAGACGACACCAGTCAATATCAGACGGCACTAGTCAATATCAGACGGCACCAGTCAATATCAGACGACACAAGTCAATATCAGACGACACTAGTCAATATCAGACAGTGCTGGTCAGACGGCACGAGCCAAACAGTCTGGATGGCAGAAGGCACGACGCAGGCAAATATTCCGCTCCGAATTCCGCGCCATATCCGCGCCATTCCGTGCCATGTCGGCCGCATCCGCGCCGGCATTGTCTCGCGTCGACGGCACGCACGGTGTTCAGTCAGCTGACCCATTTCGCCGCAGCGATGGCGACAAACGCGGCGCGGAAAGGCGAGACACCGACGGCGGAGCGGGTTGTCATGACTACTGCCGCAGATAGTTAGTTAGTTGTTTGGGCTTAAGGGCGCGCCGACTACGAGGTCATTTAGCGCCCATAACTATTAATTGTTCACCAGTCTCTGTAGGTCGTCCCTTGTACTACGGGTATTTTCTTTCCTTGTGCATCCTGATGTTAACGCCCCGGGTAAATAGTATAAAACTTCACATGCCGCAGACATTGTGTGTGTGTGGTTTAGGGGCGCATCGACTGCACAGGTCATATAGCAGATGTCGCAGATAAGGGAGGGGGTGCGTTACCTCGACGATAGGATTAACAAGGGGTGATTTGGCTTAGTCAAGCGTACAACGCATCCAGCCGAGGAACAGTACCAAGCATTGAGCTTTTTTTCGAACAAATACTTCTTGCAGAAGAGAGCACAGTACCGAAAACTTCCGGCAAATACTGTACGTGATATTTGATTCCGTCAATGACAGTCTAACTACGAACTGCAGCATGATGACGAACTGATGTTTAGGGGCACGTTGACAGAGAACTGCAGCATAAGGATGCAGACTCTGGAGGGCTTTGGGGTTTCAGACGCCCTGCTCGAAGCATAGTTAACACTAGAGCTACGGTGCGAACTACCTGTTCCGAACCAAATTGCATCGTGCCCCACCCCACCAAATCTGATCTGAGGACAGGCCTTCACCCGTGATCAGTCATCCTGCGGGTGATTTAGGACCGTGTCACCCACATCCATCATCAGTGCTAAAAAGCGACAAAAACTCAGCCGCCTCCAGTCACCGCACGTCGTAGGAAAACCCACGCCACGTGCCACGACCGCCTGCCTGCCCCCACACCACCTGCCCACCCAGCCGCCGCGCCGGCCCGCTTCAAAGCCGCCCAATTCAGACCGCAACATTAACCGCCCATCCAAACATGATTAATCTGCGCCGGCCGCGTGGCCGGCCGCCACGAGAGCGCGCGCCGTGTTTGTTTTCACCTCCTCCGAGACGCCGGCGCCGCGTGTGGGCCTCTGCGTACGGCACAGACTCCCGGCCACATCGCCGGCGGCGGCGGCCGGACACCGCTTCCGAGAGCGGTGGATGCCGGTGTGCACCGCTTCTGGAAGCGGTGCGCGCCGGCTCGTGCCTCCTCCGGCAGCAGCGGATCGAACGCATTGCGATGGGATGCCGTCCCCCGGCATCTCTTCGTAAGGTATATGTATGTATCTATGTATATATCTAGTATCTATATCTATGTATCTATGTATGTATCTATGTATCCATAAGATGTGTATCTATATATATATATATATATATATATATATATATATATATATATATATATATTTTGGTCGAACTCTCTATCCCGGGTCCGATGCTCGCTGTACCTCCACCACATCGTCCCGCACCAGATACGCTATCACGCTGGCAAGCTTAACAAATCCAGGGGAATTATTGATACAATCCTCGGTATCGATAAATGCGGCCTCTACAGCCTTCCTCCTAAATTTGTCCTTTGTTTGGGTTATTTCACAGGCACCATCCCATCGCGGAAGGTGCCCCTCTTTCTCCCCGTGAACAACCAAAGCGCTCGACATCCTGTGATATGTAAGATCGGCCCTGTGTTCCTGGACACGTTGTTGAAGAGAACGCCATGTCTCACCAGAACCTTATCCTCCCCCCATGAACTTGGACATGCCTGCCGCAGTATGGGAAGGAGGCACCACTAAAAACTGACTATTCCCCAAATCGCGCGTCCTGCTACACCTCCTATTTGATATTGCGAGCATCGGACCCGGGATAGAGAGTTCGACCAAAACCTACACACACAAACACACACACACATATATATATATATATATATATACGTATCTATGTATCTACGTATCTATGAATCCGTATGATATATGTGTATCTATGAATCCATATGATATATGTGTATCTATATCTATGTATATATGTATGTATCTATGTATCCATAAGATATGTGTATCTATATATATATATATATATATATATATATATATATATATATATATATATATATATATATATATATACGTATCTATGTATCTATAAGGTATATGTATATCTATGTATATATGGTGATGTATTATCTTATTATCAGATAGTGGATAATACTGCCGAGCACCGGCGAAAAGTCAGAACATCCAGCTCCCTCCCAGTCAACCATCCAAGGATCCCAGAAGGCGGGCCGGATTCACGGCCCAACCGGCTGCCGACTCTCCGATGATGATTGAGATTTTGGGGCGCATCGACCAGGGTAGGTCATTTAGCGCCCATAACAGTATGCCCTATCTACTCAGATATATGCATTGGTGGTACGGTTTAGCACGGTATCTTCACTGTCCCGGGTATAGTATTGAAAAACCTGCTTTTGCAACGAAGCGGCACACGTTTCCTAGGCATTCAGAGTCGTCTCCAAGGAGGTTGGAGAGCGTCCTGTTAGTCCCACAATATTGGGCTCTGTCCTGTGCGTGAAGGTGACATGTTAGAATATGATGTACTATCAGGAACGAGTTGCATCGTGGGCAAACTGGTCTGGCCTCATTTCTGAGCAGGTGACAGTTTGTTGCGTACGTGTGTCCTATTCGCAGTCAGACAGACAGACAGACAGACTTTTTATTGATGTCCTCCACAATTGACTCGTGGCTATTATGACATCGCGTCAAATGGATAAAACAACACAGCATAAAAGGTCAAACTCACAGAACAGTCAAACCAGTGGTCATAAACGTCAGCAAGTCGAGCAGTAAATCAGTCCGGCACGGGCGGCACGTCAAACAGGTACCGCCGTAGGTGGCGACCAAAGATGGACACGGGAAGTCGCGTCAGCTCAGGTGGCAGTGAGTTGTACATAAGAGGCGCTCTGGAGCTAAAACGTCTCTTCCCCATCTCGGTGCGGGACCGGGGGACATGCAAGTAATGGTCTTGACGGGTGGTCCGGTCACGAATCTCCGCCATGGTGGTGAGATCGTGAGCCAGTGACTCTGGCTCACCATGACGACGCACCTTGTGCGTGAGGCAAAGGGTGTGGTATCTGGCCAGGTTCTCCGCGCTGAGCCAGCCCAGCCTCCTCAGCAGATCCGAAACATGGTCAAACTTTTTGCGGCCGAAAATTACCTTTGCCGAGTAGTTCATAATTTTTGGAATGCGAGATAAGTTCTTTTTGGCTCCGTTACCATACACAGAAATACAGTAGCGGATCTGCGAGAAGACCAGAGCATCGACCAGCGCGGAGATGACGGCAGGTGGAAGGTGTCCTCTCAGATGCGATAGACCACCCAGAACTCCAAAACAACGCCGAGACAATTCTGAGACGTGCGAGTCCCAGCTGAGCGAGCGATCGAAAATAAGACCGAGATTTTTGCATTCCGAAATGGTGGGTAGATCGTGATCGCGAAATTTAACTGTGATATCCGGTAAGGCACGCAGATTTTGTGGGCTGCCCAACATCATCAGCTGTGTCTTAGTTACGTTAATTTTCAGTCCATTTGCTCGAAACCAGATGTCGAGGGAGGCCAGAACTGTTTCCATATGAGTGACGACATTTTGAATTTCAGATTTCTTACCACTGACCAAAATTTGGGTGTCGTCGGCGTATTGAATAACCACTGCGCCTTCGGCGAACAGGCTGAGGTCGTTGGCGAAGACACAGTAGAGGAGAGGTCCGAGAGATGATCCTTGAAAAACGCCGATGTTGTTGGGCAACGGGGCAGATTTTGGACGACACCCAGACTGTCAGTAAGGCTGACACTCTGGGTGTGGTTCTGAAGATAAGCCGAAAACCAGGAAGTATCGATGCTGTGGAGACTTAATTTTGACAGGAGTTTTGAGTGATCTATCACATCAAAGCACAGTCGTGCTAATATCCTAAGGTCGTACCTTCCTGGAGGACGAAGGCCAATGCCCTATATGTGGCTTTATTTATTTAAGTTTGTTTGTACCCAGAGCGTCCCAACTGCGTTGCCACTTCTCATGAATGTATGTAGAGATCGTGGGGTAAAATCCGGTGCCGGGAGAGGAAAGGCACGCGTGTAGGGTCTCCGTGCCGCTCGTCTCGCTGCCTCATCAGCGAGCTCGTTCCCCGGATGCCGACATGACTTGGGATCCAGCAAAATGACACACGTCTTCCATCTCGTCTCAGTAAAGTAAGGCGGGTTAAGATGTCCTGTAAGATGTCCTTAAGATGTCCTGTCCTGCTGCCGACTCTCCGTCCAAGAATAACCACAAACACACCGACTCCCCACCCTGATGAACAACTGGACGTACTCCGAACCTCCACTCAAGAACCGGAAGCGGACCGACTCTCCCCACCTCAACCAACAGCGGGAGGAACACCAACCGCACACCCGCGAACAGCCGGCTTCCCCTGCAACAACGGCGGAGGCACGCCAGCTCCCAACTCAGGCCGGTGCGAGCAGGCCGCCGGCAGGGCCATTAGACAATACATTTTTCGGCGAAATGATCGGTGTACGCTCCGGCCGGCCGCCGGCAGCCCCGGTGTGACCTCAATCTCTCGGCGTGCCTCCAGTGGGCCGCGCCGGCTCGACGCACATCGCCCCGGCCGACGACATGGCTGAGGCAGCCATCAGATGGAGGTGGCCAGCGAGACACTGGACATGGCTGAGACGTGGCTAGCCATCAGCGATGGCTGAGACGTGGCTGGGACGTGGCTGAGACATGGCTGGGACATGGCTGGGACATGGCTGAGACATGGCTGAGACGTGGCTGAGACGTGGCTGAGACATGGCTGAGACATGGCTGGGACATGGCTGGGACATGGATGAGACATGACTGGGACATGGCTGAGACGTGGCTGAGACGTGGCTGGGACATGGCTGGGACATGGCTGAGACGTGGCTGAGACATGGCTGACGCGTGGCTGAGACGTGGCTGAGACATGGCTGAGACATGGCTGGGACATGGCTGAGACGTGGCTGAGACATGGCTGAGACGTGGCTGAGACGTGTGCAGGAAAATGGCCGAGGCGTCGCCGAGGAACACCTGGGATGGTTGCCTGAGTCATAGGAAGGCTGGAAATGGATTAGACATACCGAATTAGGTATATATATATATAGTTGATATATTGATGGTTCTAGCTATAGAAATGATTATATATATATATATATATATATATATATATATCTCGAGTTATTGGATTTTATGGATGGTCGAAGGGCCCTAAAGTCCAATTAACTAACCAGCCTGCTGTTACTGGACCTGAGCGCCTTTGACATTTGACCTTTGCCTGGATTGCTCACGGCCAGCACGGCTCCGTTCCAGACAGCGGCGTTGTGTCACGTGACGCTGCCGTGATGACGTCACGTGACGCTGCCGTGATGTGACGTCACGTGACGCTGCCGTGATGACGTCACGTGACGTGCTGCCCGAGCGGGCTGTCGACTCGGTGCCAGCTCACCAACTCGAGCAGCTGCAGCTCAACTCCAACAAGCTCTGAGAACCAGTCCGGCCGGTTCCACCGCGTCGTGAACACGTGAAACGAAGCGACCAAACCGTGCTGTCTGAGCCGCTCGAGCAACAACGGCCGCTTTTTAGCACGACCGCCCTGACGCGACTGACCTCGCGCCGGCGTGTCGTTCACAGGGTCACAAAGGCATTATGTGTGTCCCCGTTCTTCCCTCTGCGGGCCCAGCGCACTCTTCAGTGGGCAGTCGAGAGGAAAACACGCCAGCGCGGGCCCCGCCGCCCGGAGATACTGCGCGTCGGCGCCGTGTAGTTCCGCCCGACGCCGCTAGACGGCGC
Organism: Ashinkailepas kermadecensis; assembly: GCA_034440615.1. Taxonomy (NCBI): domain Eukaryota; kingdom Metazoa; phylum Arthropoda; class Thecostraca; family Neolepadidae; genus Ashinkailepas; species Ashinkailepas kermadecensis. The sequence goes on along the minus strand of JAOTOM010004736.1, from coordinate 379,154 downwards.
TGCGGTCGGCGCCAAGACTGCGGTGCGTTTGAGTGAAATGGCCCGACCCGCCCCCGAACGGGATCTATGTTGGAATCTCCAGTTCAGGCGCACGCTTTCCGAGATCAGTTTTCGACAGGCAATCACCGCTAGCGGACTCCGATTAGCATGGCTTCGGTAGTAATGTTAGTACGCAATTCCGAAAAAGAATTCGCAATTCTTCGGCTGGGGAGCTGAAACATTAGCCAAATTTGGTCATAATTAGTTATTGATTGATTTATTATTTGGGCTCAAGGGCGCGCCAACTACGAGGTCATTTAGCGCCCCTAAATTTCCTTCCGTAAAAGAGACCAACAAATAAGGGACGCGTGCGCGGTAAGGCGACGGAAGCAACGCACGCCAGCGGACTCTCGGTTCAAAACAGGCGGAAACGTAGCATTGCCGGTGATCGGCTACAGCACTGAGTATGCCAGCCGCAGCACGAGACAGAGTGCACAATGGTTGTCACCACCAACTTCCCTCTTTCAATATACACTGCATAAACAATTTGCAACACCATTTTTCTTCATCTGTCATTTGTAGTTGTAGGATCGCAGCATCTTCAGCCCCGCAGCATCCCACACCAGGCATCTTCAGCCCCGCAGCAAGAGCGGCAGCCGCGCGACAGCCAGCCGGGAACGATCAAAGCCGGAGTCGGAGCGAGCAAAGCCGGAGTCGGAACGAGCAAAGCCGGAGTCGGAGCGAGCGCGGGGCCCGAGCCGGAGCCGGAGCCTGCGGCCTCGAGCCGGTGGTCGAGCGCCGCAGTCAGACCGACCCGACCGCAAACATCTCCACCGACAGGAGCGTGGCGCTGACATTCCCGAGACGTTTTACCGTTCCCGAGACATTTTACTGTTCATTAGCGTCGCCTCGCACGGGAGCGCATTCAAAGCGCGCCACAGTTCCAGGCCGGCCGCCAGGGGCGCTGCTGTCGCCGTCCGCCGACTGCCATCACACGACTTATCCGCGCGGAAAATCACCGAACAGCAGGAAGCTTCGCGAAGGCCGGGTTGGAAAATCAACCCGTTTCCCCGCAGAGCACAGAGCCGCCAAGGGTATAAAACTACACATGGTGGGTGAACCCGGTGGCGCAAAACACAGCGGCGCTCGATGGCAGGAGAATCCGGTAATTCGGTGAAATTCGGTGAATTCGGCAAAATCCGGTAGCGCAAAGGAATGATTGGCCCGCGGCGTCACTTCCCCAGACATTACGGCAGCCACAGGTCCGATCACATGGAGTCTGAACCGTGAAATGCGCAGCCGAGCGACGCCATCGTTCGGATGCTCTCTGCCTTACCACCGCATGCTTTGACACAGCTCCGGCATTCCTGCGCTAATCGCGGAACCAGGCAGCGAATAATTTATCCAAAAATATAATGGGGCCGGGTATGGGCAATCATACACACATGACATTCCCGTTGCGAACGAAGACACCGCTGCCTACAAGTGACATCAGCGCAAAACGAACCGTGATTTCCAGAATCCCCCACGGGGGGCTTCTAGCAATTCTCAATGCACGAAGACACGGGTCGTGGCACCATGACCCATTGTCACAAAACACAACGCACGCTACAAGGAAACCTGGTTATTGGTTGGCTATTGGTTTTTACGACACGTCGACCGTTGAGTCATGTAGCGTCGCCAATCTCTCACGCCGATTGGTCGCGGGCGAAGAGTAGCGACAGGTGAGACTCGAACCCACAACCTTTCGATTGTGAGACGAGCATCTTACCCCTAGACCACTCGTCCCCTACAAGGAAACCTGCCGGGGCAGAATTGTTGACGTTATTAGAGTTCCAGGTAAATTCTCCCACACGACCAACCGCATGATATTACATCTTCGGAATACTGAAGATGTCTATCCCTGTTCAGCGCTTTGATCGTAACCCGACACGCAACAGCGCCATGACCGGCACACATTGACCCGTGAGGTCGACCCCCTCCCCAGAAGAGCCGCCATCATCTCGCGAAGCAAACAAGCCGGCTCCGTGACACGGAGTCGCGCCCGATACGAATCTAAACTGCGCTCGCAATAAACATGGGCGACCGGCTGGCTTTTTAGTGTGGCGGCGCGTCGATTCTTCGGGAAGGAAGACCATCAGCATACAAATGGTATTCAGCGCGAGCGCCGACTGCCAAGGAGACAGTGACTGCTGCAGCTCGGGGCCTAACGGTTGTGTGAGGTCCGCAGACGCAAACAGATAAGGGAAAGGTCTGATGGGCAGATGGAAGTTCAGAGTTCTATCGTCATGGTGTTGGGGATAGTGAGGCTCAGGCCTGAATGTGAATTAGCGCATACATGCATATTCAGGTGCTTGCACTATTGTTTGTAGGATGCAAATGAAAGGTACACATTTGGATATTTTCTTCCGATAGGCGTTTGCCTTTCAACCCTTCAGTACGAAGCTTGACATTAGTCGCAATGTGTCTACATTCAAACACACAAATGGTGAAAATGACACCCACAAGATATATCTTCCACGGTGAGTTCAAGGGATGCCAGAAATGCATTGCTCACGGAAATCGTACATATTTGACTTCCTGTTCCTTGTGACCATGTTATCGACACACAACTTCTATTCTTCTTTTTCGTTGCCGCACCCTCCATGTATGAGTCGGATTGACAACCGTTTCACACTGTATACATATTAGAGCCTATAACATCGAACTTCTTCCATTTGCACCTGACGCTTAACAAAACAAAGTTGGACAATATTAATGCAATATGAATTATATTAAGACACTATTGATTAGAGACGAACGTCAACAGGCTTTCCCACCAACATTATCACGAAGTTTGTTATAACAAACGTTATAACAAACACGTTATAACAAACAAACGTATCACGTTATAACATATAACAACATTATAACATCAGCAGCTGGCAAACCCAAATCAACCACCAAAGAAACGCCATGCCCACGGCACACACAAAGCGAGCTACACTGAACGCAACGCCGAGTTCGGCGTCCGTCTGCCGTCGCCATGGCAACCAGAGCGGTGACGCCCGCCACCGTCGCCATGGCAACCTGAGCGGTGACGCCCGCCCGGACCACCGCGACGGCCATCACCGGGCGTCCATCGCCTGTCAGGTGACGTCACGGCCAGGGCAGGCCATCGTCGCCAGTCGCGCTGCCCACGGTACCTCCAATTTACACCGGCCACAGCAGGAACAGCGGCCAGGCTGGCGCACGTGGCGGCCGAAGGGAACGAGGGGCGGGCCTTTCGTCCCGCTTCCAACCACCAACCAAGTGTAATAACCAACAATTTGATGTGTTTGTGAAAGCCTCAAGCATCTGATGACAAAATCGTGTTTTAATTTACCGCACAGACCAACAGTGTCCAAAACGCTCCCTTTTCTACCAAAGATGATATATGATTTCGAACCAATTCAGTCTACTATTTCGAAACGCGGTAACGCGAACGGCAAGAACGCGGTACAATAATTAACCTGGCATCCTGCGGGTGGGCAGTCCGCACAACTTCGACACTGCGACAGCCGCCGCCGAGCACTTGCTGTGGTCGTCCACTCCTGCACGCTGACCGGTTTCCAGCCCCCCCCCCACTCCTCCCACCGAACACCCCTCCCGTCCACCGAACTCCTGCAAGATGACGACACCCTGTTGCTGTTGCAGAGCTGCACGATGTCCGATGTGCCGATAACTCTCCCGAGACACGTACCACGACAAGTGGCACGTGTCGTGGCGCGGGCCAGACAGGTGCGGCCCATCGAACATCGTCAAAGATAGCGCAGACGCCAGCCAGCACGCCAGCTAGCCATCGTGCTTGTTTGCTTGTGACTTTACGGCACACTCAGCAGCTGAGGCCACGTGGCGTCGCCTGCCTCTCACCCTGGCAGGAAGGGCGGCCACCGCGGGAAATCCAACTCAGTATCTCTGGCTTGCCAGACTCTCAGGTTAGCCACCGAGCTACCGACGCGCCCAGCTAGCCATCGTGCCTCTGCCCACAAAGGTCACCGGTCGTCCAGCCTTCTCGCAGACACCTTGACAACCACCCCCAGGGTCCAGACTTCTGACAGACACCTTGACAACCACCTCCAATGTCGAGACCTCTGGAAGACACCTTGACAACCACCACCAGTGTCCAGACTTTTGGCAGACACCTTGACCACAACCACTACCAGTGTCCAGAATTCTGGAAGACACCTTGACCGCGGTACACACGTCCACCCGCAACGTCTTACGCCGAGACAGCAACCGACTCCAACGCGACGCGCATCTCCCAGCGCCAGCCGGCCGCCCCTCCCCACCCCGCGCCCACCCGGCCGGCGGGTCAGAGGCCACACAGCGGGGTCAGGGGTCGGCGCGTGCGTCCGGGTGGCGCGGCGACGACGATCGACGACGTGAGCCAGCCATCTCGAACGATATGAGGTCCCGGGTGACAAATATGGCTCGCTGCGGCCGGGCCGCTTCCTGGTCTGGCTGTGGTCCGCTGCCGGCTTCGGCAGACTTTTTGATGTCGATGTGCTTTAGTGACGGTTTCCGACCCTTCCTGATCATCTGATGTGATCTTATCATGAGCTGATGTGATCTGATCAGGCATGATAATTAATAAGTGAATCGGACTTGCCATACCAGCCTCGACGTCCTCAATATTATAGTCTGAATCATTCGTCGGGCTCGCATATTTTCAAAACTAAAATTCCACTTCGTGGAATAATGCGCCTGGACGATAAGCAAACGGCGTAACGCTGTTCAGGCTAAGTAACTCAGTCAGAAGATAACGTTATATACGAGCGCATTCCGGTGCGGTGCACTCGAAGCGAGCCACTTTCGTGGAAATATTTGTCCTCCCTATCTCCACATCAACTTGGAAGAACACCGGCCCGCATCCAATCAGGCAGGATCTGGTCAACTGTTAAGCAAATCCATCGCGCGTCGGCGGAAATCACACCAGCCGTCGACGCCGGCTGCGGTGGCTACGATTGAAACGCGGTCGAAACCACGTGACAGGAGCCGCCGCCCAGTAATTGAAGCGTGACACCAAAGCGGCACGAGTTAGTTAGTTAGTTATTAGGGCTTTAGGGCGCATCGACCAAAGCGGCTCGAGCCGAGTCGAATCGAGCCGAGCCGAGCCGAGCCGAGCCGAGCCGGCCTGGCCCGGCTCGTATATAACGGCCGGGCCGGGCCGGGCCGAGCCGATTTCCGCCAGAGTGGTACGCAGCTCTACCCACGTGAACCGGACGGGGGCTGGACCTGGATCAGCAACGGATCCAGACGATCCTGACCCACGCCGACCCGCCCCCAGCGTCCAGTGCTCCAAGCAGCCACTACGTGAAATACCCACCACTGTTGCAGACTTCCAACTACTAAATGCACACCACAGAGCCTGTTGCAGACTTCAACTACTCCATCAATATGCGACCATCAATTACCCCGCGCGGGAGGTCGGAGAAGAGGGCGAGCCCCCACATCGACGCAGCCGCACTACGTCATTTATCAACAGAAATCAGCTGAAGGTGCGGCCCGAGGGGGGGGGGAGGGGGGGGTGATACTTCACGCATTCTTGTGATACAATCGTCCGCTCGTTCAGCCAAGAGGCCCGTATAATAAATAAATATAATAAATAAATATACAAGAGGCCCGCGTGTAATAAATCGGATGCAGTTTTGAAAGTGGCGCTAACTGCGTGGACCTCTCCCCAATGACGTCAGCCGAGCTGCACACCTACCGCTACTGCTGCCATATGCACAACGCACCTACTGGCCGGGAGCCTGTCAAAGCGGCGTTCACCACAAGCGGGAGCCGGCGGGGTTTCGATCTGTTCCTGTCCGGGGAACGTTCGATTCGGTGATGACCAAATACACGGCATCAAGGGGCTTGCGCCGTGCGCCGACACCTCTTGGATCATTAGTGAATATGCCTTGCCAACACACACACACACACGCATACACATCTCGCCAATATACGTTGGACCATACTACGCACGTTGCCGCAGAATCACGGCAGTCTCACGCAGATGCCAGCGCGCCAACTGAGAAAGCCGAAGCCAACAAGACGTCATTTAGCTATTAATCTGACGGCAGTGGGAGTCTCAAACACAAAACGAAATTAAAGCCAATCAAAAGCAAGGACGCGCGGGAGCAGGCACAAGGCCGTCTACCTGGTCTGATCACACATGCTATTACAACCGAGCTACACTCAGTCCGCAGAGACCACGCTCGGACTGGGATCGCAAATCGGGGACACACACTGGCTAAATAGCTCCGAGCGTGGCTAGATAGGTCTCACCGACCGCCGGCCTACCTCCATGCTGCCCCAGGTCGCCCTGAGGAGTGACGTCACACAGTGGCGTGGACACGGAACGTGGCTGCTCCACCGGACAAAGACGCCGGCACACTGAATATCCACAGACAGGGCACGGGAGCCGCCTGAGGGGAGGGGCTGTAGAAACAGCTGTCGCGCTCCGGCGTGACTCACCGCCGCCACGGGCGACGAAAGGTCACAGGGAAAGGTGACAGCAGCTGTCGACAGCGGCACCCGATCAAACACCAGCCGACAGGTGACGTCACGGTCAAACAGCCACCGCGCGCGCCCTGCAGCGCTAAGTGGTCGGCGCTCGCCTCGACGTTCCGTAATTGTTTGGCCGCCCGGTCGATCGCCGCGTTCGGTTATTGGCGAACGCTCTCGTTAGTTCGAGTGCACCTGGCCGAGCGTCTGCAGCTCCCAGCCCGCCGTGGATGTTGACTTTGTCTGACGAGGCATTTGTTGAAACAGGGAGACGCGGGGCCCGCGGACGTGTTGCCACATCGTATCGTATCTCAGTGTAGAAGTTGGGGAACGGCCTGCCGAAACGAGCAGATCGATTTGACTTGCTTTTCTTTTGACGATGAAATGTGGGAATATAACATGTGATTGTACAGTTGTGTGACCAAAACAATTATATTTTAAATGGCACAGCCCGGAACTCTATCACTTTCCCACTATTATTATCCCCAATACGGTATTATCCTGAACGTGCCTGTGTGTTACCAAACGATCTTGATCCATGGAAAAGGAAATCAAGAGCTACAAGTTGAGTGTCTGGTTGCATTATTAGGACATCTGCCTCTCAAAGGTGTTCCCGGTTCTTTCTAGGTTTCGAAACTTGCACATTGGAACTTGCATAGGTGAGAGTTTGCTGCCAAACTGAGCGTCGCGAAGTGCTCCCTATGATGCAAATGCACCGAAGTTGGTGATGCCAAGTATGCACCAATAGTGAACACAGCCTGAAAGTTGGCATTTTCATCGCAGTAGTGCCGCCTCTGCATTACTTTTCACGTCCATGCGAACCTGCGCCATCTTCTAACGTTCGGAATCTTCCTGACAGACACGCTACCTGCCCACCCATCAATTTGTTTCACGTCACTCCAACACTGTTTACGAGCAAACTCGGTAGCGAGTGTTCGGTCCGATACAATTGATGGAATGAAAAAACCTAACGGACTGGCGATTCGCTATAACTACTTCGCGCCGCTTCCACCCTCGAACATAGTGTGGCCAGTAGAAGCAGAAGCCCAGAAACACCTCCCAATACATCACGCCCACCCCACAAGAAGGAGCCAGACACGAATTAATCGGCCTGTCTCCCCCGCGGAGGTGCCCGGGCCACAGTCCGCACGCGCTAATGAAATACGACGTTCGAATTTTCACTCGATCAGCGATTCGTCCGGTGTAGGTGATCAGCGTGCTGGTGGTGCTGGTCTAGCTGCTGCTGGTCTCCCATCGTGGGCATGTTCGGACCGAATTTGAACCTCATAGCCGACCCCAGCCAATTAAGACCACGAGCCACGTCATGTCTGTGTGTGCCCACGTCAGGTGGTGATGCCATTTGCATATCTTTCGCCTATCGTGTGCATCAGTGATGTTGTGATACCTACCGACAGGCAGGTGCCGTAATCAGGGGTGCAAGCTCGACGAGAACGGAACACCGAATGTCTGGGGCTTTTTATAGGCACATTAACGGGACATAAACGAGATTGTAGGTGTCATGAACACCGCAGTTAGCCAGGTGTTGGCACCGGCCACAGGACACTTCCGACAAGTCTTTCCATTCGCGGTGAGAAGAAATAGAAAAACATCCAAAACGCACATGGATACTCTTGGTTTACGTGTGTGGCGTTCGAAGTCAAGGTCTCACTCCCACCTTCTTGTATAAGGATAACTGCAACCCATCACACCGCTAGCATCCAACTAGAGAACGATATTCCAGAATTCACAAGTGACGCATAGTGCGATTTTTTTTAATCAGTCAACCAACTCAGGTAACAGCAGCTGCAGATGCCGTAGAACTACAGACCACGCGAAGATGTACGCGATGCGGAACCAATTGCCGCTCCATCAGCAGTAATGGGGCAGCAACCATTCAACCATCAACCATCATACCATCAGCAACCATTCAACCATTCATATCAGCAATCATTTACATCAGCTCCGCATAGATCAGAAGCCAGACCATGACGTTGGGCTCGGCAACTTCGGAAGAATCCAACACACAGATAAGCTAGCTCTGTGTGTCACCTAGTCACGCCCGATTTAAATGAGGAATCTCAAACACTCAAAAACCACGCTCTTGCCCAAGATAGCGTCAAACGCCGGCACAATAAGCCGGATTTCCAACGACCCGAGCTCTCGCCTGTCATGTTCTCCAGACGCTACCATCAATTAAACAACACAAAAAACAGCCAAACAAAAAAAGCGGAAATCGCGGTCCGAAGCGCGTCGCACATCTCCCGGCCATGCATGTACGCCGTGATGCAGGCATGAGCGCCGCGGTGGCGAGGACAACCGCACAGCCCGGCGACTGGTTGGTCAGCAGGGCTTCCACCCAGATCAGGGGCTGGTTCAGCGCAGCGGGCAACATCGCCACGATCGCATCCTCCAGGATCACGAAGCGTGGAGAGAAAAAAGCGTTTTCGGCGGTTTTCACCAACTGGTTATTTGGTTTTCACCAATTGGTTATTTGGTTGATGGCTGGGTTATTTGGGTTTAATAGCGCTTCAGCTGCATTGGCCATACAGTGTGTGTTCGGCAACACAACTCACTTTATTCGGATGACGACTTCAGTGGATCTCCACACCAACAGCGCTTCGCCTCATATGCGAGCACGGCTCATATTTGAGCAATTCGCTTTTCGTTCACTTTTGTGCCCGCTCGAGAAGAGCGATTGGATCTCCCACTGACTCTTCGACAGCATGTCATATAACAAGCGGACGCGCAAGCAGCCACTGAATCGTCCACATAGTTCGACACAGTCAACAGGTCAAGCGTCGACAGTGTTACAATAAACAAAGTTATCGTGGGAGAAAATCTCTGAAATGCCAGGGATGCTTCCTGCAGTCTCGGGATTCCCTCGAGACTATTTGCCCTGGTACACTTCATACTGCAGAATGTAACTGATCACGTTCATGTGGTAATTCTATCATATTCGACTACATCTGCAATTCATTCTCCACAGGAGCATTGCTCGAATCAGTACATTCCCTTCGACCGCTTAGTATACACTGCATATGTGTACTCATGTTTAAATACACATCTGCATTAAAAAGGACACGATGTACCATAGGATAGCTCAAATTTCTGTTAATGTATCTACTCAACGGGAAGGGACAGCCCACTGTTTTGTGCGGAGGGTGGAAATTCTGAGGTGGAGAGAGGGAGAGAGAACGGATGTCTACAAGATAGGGTTTGCGCCCCTGCTAACGACCTGTTAGCAAATGCGTCTTGACGAGCACACTCAGGACTCGTGCATCTTTTCCTACTTGCTCGTATAGCTTTGCGCTGGCACTGATGGCGCGAACGTCAAACGTTGCACTTCCACGATCCCCATACCCGAACAGACCACCCTTCCAACCGTCTTCACCTTAGTTAGTTATTTGGTTATTTGGGCTTTAGTGCGCTCCGACCAGAATTCATCATTCGCGCCCGACCGTATTTACCTTCTCCCGACCAGCAGCCAGCAATGCAACAACGCCGAGTCACGAGATTCCACAGAGGAAGTGCCGGAGGGCTCAGTGCGACCAGCAGACCCACACCCGAACAGACCACCCTCCCAACCGTCTTCACCTTCTCCCGACCAGCAGACCCACGTACAGAACAGACCACCCTTCCAACCGTCTTCACCTTCTCCCGACCAGCAGACCCACGTCCCGAACTTCCCCAGTAGCAGACAGAGGCAGCGCAGCCACGCCGAGCTACCGGACCCTGCAGAGGCCGTGCCGGCGGCCTCGCTGCTGGGGTGGACATTCATAGGTGGGCGGAGACCTGGTGCTAGCTGATGTGTGGTGGGGGAGGGTACCGACCAGAGGCGCCCAGACGGTGGCCGGACCACTCCACGGCCTCATGACGCCCTGTGAGGGCGAGTGAGGCTGTGCCGTGAAACACACTGTACACTGAAACACACTGAAACACACTGAAACACACTGAAACACACTGCACACCGGTGACAGGCGAGGACGTCAAAACTCATCAAAACTCGTCTCGACGACATCCCAGCAGTTTGGCAGGGTGGCACCGAGACAGGCCTGAGATGACACTGGCATGCGAACATAGCAACTGCTGGGGAAGAAATGACGTCACGAATGGCAGGAATCGGGTCCGATAAAGCGTGTTCCGAAAACACGCAGAGGAGTTATGACAATCGTGTACGATAAAACATGCACCGAATCACGCAGAGGAGCTATGACAATGGTTCCTGAATCGTAAGTCTTGGGTAGCCGCGAACACATAAAACCTTACCGTCCAAACTGGTCGTTGGTTCGGCTACACTTGTCCTCTTCCGTGCACGCAGGCGTTCTCGTTCAGAGCGATAACTTTTTATGAAGTGCTCGCACATGCAAAGCCAACCAATCAAATCGCACGGTGTGATAACATCACCTGCAGTGTGATAACATCACCGGCATCGGCGCACATGTGATTGAAACTGCTCTTGGCAATTATTACAGCGCGCGTTGCATGACTGGTGCGGAACGCACTCAACTCTCTCAGACGATCAGCACTGCATGCAATTTCGACTGACACAGACGCCCGCATATTTCTTGCAATGCCGATATCACAGTCAGGGCGTGCGGCCAGTGTTCGCGGTGGCTTCTTTTGTTCCCGACGCATATGCAGCCCATTCTGACGCAGTCACGCTCACCTTGTCTCGAGCGCCCGCCGAATGCGCGTGGCAACCTCAGATCGTGCACGCTAATCATACCAGAGAGAGTGCTATTCTCTGCGCGGGACGTGCGACCAAGGCATGCCTGAGATTCTCGACGGCAAAGCCAATTCGGGCCGCAATCTGAATCTTTTCAATAACCCTTTCTGGCCATTATCTGCATCGCTCGCTGTGACTCGACAATCCGACACCGTTGTCCGTTTAAAGGGTGACGCGGCACAGGCATTTCTATTGGCTCAGCCAGGGCATGCCGGAGGCGTTGTTCTCTCCAGTCACCGCGGAGCGTCCAGGGCCTAGCATCACGTTCGCCCGCGCCATGAGGAGGAGAAACCGGCGCTAGGGCATGCGAACGACACCCGGCGGGTAGATTGACACTTAATAAGCTCACAATCACGCCGCGCGATGACACCAGAGCACGCAATCGACACCATTAGCCTGCAGTAGCGGCCACCTCGGCATGCCCGTGCATCTCGCTGTGTACAAACACGCATTCACCAGCTTCTAATCTGCGCGGAAATCGCCGCATGTTTGCCGCTCCTCGGCGCAGCTCCAGAGAAACCTCGCCAGCCCAATCAAGACGTCCAGATCTAATCTGCTGTTTGGTAGGCGCAACTATGAAACATAACGCGAGCGCTTACGGCCGTGTTTATTTCACCTGGCGGCAATAGCGGTCTGAAGAGTGGAGAGTGGGCGTTGCCATGCCAACAGCGTCTGATGAAAGAGGCGCATTCCCGAAGTAAACAGACTGTCGCGTGGCGATCCATCAAGCGGCAGGCCAGACAAGCCTAATTCAGAACAGCCGTTGGTTGGTCGGAAATCCCCGCCGATGTCAAATCCCTTGATAACGACGCACGGAACGGTGACTTAGGGTCAACCATGCTGTGATCACTAAAGACGACGGCCAAGGACGCGCTGGGCGAACAACAGCAACGGGAATACAGAGCCGGCCTCTCTACATAAACGATGGTTGGAGACGCCAGTCGCATAGGCAGATTTATTGCTCAGCGTCTACAGAAAAGAACGATGCAGCATAAGGTAGCAGCGTCAATGCCATCGATTGGGCAACTGTTCGAAATGTTTTTTTGTTGTATTTTAGTTGGCCGCATGTGTAAACCTTCCGATTGTCCACGTTCAAATAGGAATATATGTCTGAGTGCAAGGGCAGCGTGGAAAAAACCCTAGAAGTTCGGGAGAGAAGGTATCACAACAGCACATTGCACCAAGTGCAAAATAGTGCACGAGACATCAATGCACGTCAAAAGAAAGCGCTTTGCACTAGTCACATGTTAGTCATCCCCCCAGAGGAGACGCCAGAGCTACGAATCACTCACGTTGAGCAGAATGCACCGTCATCTCACGGGCACAGACAGTGAGCGATTCAACTTCGGCCAAACACAAATGCACCACGATAAACTACACCGCGTTTTTATCGGCCCAACTGTGCAGTCACGGCCGCACAAAACCCACCGCAAAAAGCGCCACTGCCGCGAATTCACGCCACCGTCAGCGAAAGGTTACCTCAGCAGAAAGCCCCTTCGTTCCGGCAAATGAAAACGCAACCTCGCTCACAGCCTGCCCGTCACATCCCTTTAACAAGTCACAAAGTTACGGCGCACCGTTTCTCAGCTGTCGTAAAAACAGACGTCCCCCGCCGGCTCCGGCTTTTCTGCCGCGACGCACGAACAAAAGCCAAAGGACGCAGTCGGTAAATCTCCGCCGATAGTGGGGGGGGAGGCGGCCAATTCGGCACGCTTCGCCAAACGGAGCGGACAGAAAGACGCGGCCCTGTTTCCCCTCCGCTCAAAGACAGACACGCGCCACGAGCGGCAACAGCTGCCACGGCAGCAGCTGCCGCTCAAAGGATACCCCTCCCCCTGCCTCCTCCTGCCATGTAACTGAGACGTATTGCGACAAAGGCGAAAACAACGCGCGGCAACGCCCGGATCGGGATCAATCGGCGACACTCGTGCCCGTCTCTCGGCACAGATAAGACGTTCTGATGCGACTCACGGCCGTCAGGGGCGGATCCAGGAGCCCTGACCGGGGAGGCACTCGTCTGGATCGCCGCGATGCCATGGCGACCTGATCTATTTTATTACCGATCTTTTCACTGTCGGCGTTCGGTGCACGCGATTGTTGTCGAGTCCTGTGTCGATATCGGTAGGATTCCGATCTTTTTCGAATTACTGATCGATACCATTTCTAGCCGGGTGCACTCGAGTGTCTCCGGAGGGACATCGGAACCGCCTTTGCCTGGAGAGGGAGGGGGGGACATATGTCCATGTGCTTCCGTCTGATATTTCCTGATAGCAGCAAACGACTGCACATATTTTGTAATGTCAATTTACAGCACTATCGGCAGCACCATCGTCAGGACATACCAGCAGTAAGGTCAGATAGACAGTCACCACACCCTAGAGACCACCCTCGGTGGAGGTCATCCCGGCCGGACTGTCACCACAGAAAGGCCTCCCCAGCCAGGTGGTCACCACAGAGAGGCCTCCGCAGCCAAAAGGTCACTGGAGCGGTATGAGTAGTAGGCGGCCCAAACCGATGGTCCGACACCTCCCGGATACCTCTCGGGACACCTCCCAGAACACATCCCGGAACACCTCCAGGCCGGTTGGCGGCACCCGGCGACCCTGACCTCTGACCTCCGATCAATCAGTAGTCGGTGTTTTCGGCGAGATCGCCGCGCCGAAGGCAGCCGCGGCCGCAATCAACGCCCGACACGTGGCACATGCCACGTCACGTAAGGCAGTAGGAGCACTGCCTCCTCCAGGAGCCACGTGTTGATACGTGTCATCTCACATAAGGTGGTAGGAGGAACGTCTCCTCGAGGAGCCACGTGTTGACACGTGTCATCGCACAGAAGGTGGGAGGAACGCACTGCCTCCTCGAGGAGCCACGTGTTGACACGTGTGCTCCATCGGAGTGTCGATATGCGGTACGAGCTGAGCAGAAGGCGCAGATTCGTGGTGCGTTTTTTCAAACACGTGACGCGTGCAACCGCGAGAAGCGTTGTACGGTGTTGCTCAAATCAGTGGTATGTTTTATCTCATGCATATCTCACGTTCCATCAAAGTCACGTGGCACGTTTTACTGCGAGACACGTGTTTCAGAAACGCGACACGACTCGTCACCAATGCCACATCCTGGTTAGCGATTACGAGAACTACGTGATCGAAATGTGTTCGGGGAAGATTGTCGCCATATTCACAGCTGGCTAGTTTTGCACCACCCCCCCCCCCCTGTCTTTGGTGCATCACCCGCTGGTAAAATTCGAGCTGGCAATCCGCATCACCCTTGCCAGAATCTGAGATTGGGTACACGACACAGCAGACTAGCAGATTCGGGGAGAACGCGAAGGGAGGACAGGAGGACTAGCCGCACAACAGCTGCGGGAAGGACAGGAGAACTAGCCGCACAACAGTTGCGGGAAGGACAGGAGAACTAGCCGCACAACAGCTGCGGGGATGACGTGAAGGGAGGACGGGAGAACCAGCTACACAACAGCTGAGGGCAGGACGCGAAGGGAGGACGGGAAGACCAGCCGCACAACAGCTAAGGGGAGGACGCGAAGGGAGGACGGGAGGACCAGCCGCACAACAGCTGAGGGGAGGAGGGATCGCAACTCCAGAGACAACAGAAACCCTCCAGGGAGGCCGGGGCTCCCGCAGGGCACAGCGCATCAAGCCCGTCGCAGGACAATCCCAGGTAGACCAGAAGGAGCTAGAGAGCAGACAAAGAACAACAGACCCACCGCAGCTCCGGGAGGGTCGTCCCGCCAGGTGGGCCGTCCGCCATACACTGGCGGTAAATCACCGCCAGACGGACGGGCCGAACGGCCACCTGAGACCCGAGTCCGAACATCTCTGCCGCCGGACGGACATCCGACATCCGACACCCGAGTCCGAACATCTACGCCGCCGGGCGGCCGCCCGAGAACCTAGTCCGAACATCTCCAGCCCACCGACGGACATCCGACACCCAAGTCCGAACATCTCCACATCTCCAATGCACGACGACATCCGTACCGCACACCAGATGGGACATCGCGCAGTGTGCCTCCGGTCCAGGAGAGCGTCTCCACTGGCCAGCTCTCGACTGACCAACCTCTGACCAGGCCTCCAGGTCAGCTACCAAGCCTCCAATCAGCTACCAAGCCTCTGACCAGGTCAGACCACCTCGCCGCACCAGGTCAGGCTCCAGGTCAGACCTACTCCCGCACCACCACACCACCACCCGCTACCCCGACCCAGGAGTCTGTCTCCCCAGCCAGCTCTCGACTGACCTCGATACCAAGCCTCTGACCAGGTCAGGCCACCTCCCCGCACCAGGTCAGACCACCTCCCCACACCAGGTCAGACCACCTCCCCACACCAGGTCAGACCAACTCCCACACCACCACCCGCCACCCCGGCCCAGGAGTCTGTCCCCCCCCCAGCCAGCTCTCCGTCGCCCAGCTCTCGCCTGACCCCGATGCCGGGCCTCTGACCGACCGTCGGTCGGTACGCGGGCCGCGAGTAACGGCCGCCCGGCCTGCGACGTACGATCGGCGCACGAGTTACGACAGATTTATGCTCGACTCTGATTACAGCCACTCGGCGGCACTAGTTTTTACCGCCACGTCCCGCCGACCGAATCACAGTCACGTGACAGGGCGCCAGTCACTGGGCGAGAGTCACTAGGCAAGACTAGGTGGCAGTCACTGGGCGAGAGTCACTAGGCAAGACTAGGTGGCAGTCACTGGGCAAGAGCCACTAGGCATGACTAGGCGCTGGTTACTGGGCGAGAGTCACTAGGCAAGACTAGGCGGCAGTCACTGGGCGAGAGTTACTAGGCATGACTAGGCGGCAGTCACTGGGCAAGAGTCACCAGGCTATACTAGGCACCAGTCAACAAGGAACAGTCAACAGTCAACAATTAACAGCCACCGCTTGTTTTAGTCACCAATCACTACCAAGCCACCACTATTCACTGATCACCGGTCGCCAGTGATCAGGTCACTGGTCAGCAACCAGCGGTGGTGGTGGGTTATTTATTGGCTTCGCGACGCGTCGACCGCTTTGGATCATTCCGCGTCGCCACTCTCCAACGCCGACCTGTCACGGGCGAACAGGTCACGGTCACCCCCAGAACGGGTGGGACCCGAACCCACAACCTTTCGGTTGGGAGAGGGGCACCTTACCCCTGGACTACTCGCCCCCGCCTTAGCCTCAGACTATCTTAGCCGTCAGTCCGCAGCCGCTACCTGGAGCAGTGTCTGTCTCAGTCACCGCACTGACGACACTTTTAACGCTGTTCTGTTTTGACACCGGTGCTGTTTGACACTTTTGACGATGTTGTTCCTCGAGGAGGCGTCATTGAATGGTAGTTCACACAACCTCGTAGCCTTCCCGCAATGGGCAGCGTACTTGTTTTGCACACGCAAGGTTTTCCTCGTTACGCGAATTGGTAAACTTTTACAGGCTATTCCCCGTAGCGTTAATCGCACTCGGGTGGGTTTTCCTGCTGTGCACATGAATTGGGCCGGATTCCCAGAGACGCGCATGCTCGCTGAAACAGAAGCTGCACCGAGCCCACCGAGCTATAGCCGATCCATTTTCACCCCGGGCACAATGTCAGACAAACCATCACATGGGCGGGCCTTTCAGAGGAGCACACCGTCAACAACTACCTTGTCGGCAGGAGCTGAGAGGCGGGTGTCGTACGCTAACTCGCGGACGACTGGTGCCAGCGCAAGGACCAGCACACAGAACACAGAACACAGAACTGAAGACAGGGGAAGGGGAAGCAGATCATAATGATGGCGCGAAGCAGGACGCTGTCTGGACGGGATGGCCGTGGATGGCCGTGAACTGTCTGGACGTGGACTGTCTGGACGTGGACTGTCTGGACTGTCTGGACGTGGATTTGGGGAAGGGGAAGCAGATCATAATGATGGCGCGAAGCAGGACACTGTCTGGACGGGATGGCCGTGGATGGCCGTAGACTGTCTGGACTGTGTGGACGTGGACTGTCTGGACTGTCTGGACGTGGATTTGGATCTTGGCGTTCGACGATCATTTGTCGTTTGTCGCCCGGGTCCAACTCAGCCCGGTGGCAAGTGAGCGCCCTAAGCTGGAAGTAGCTTAGCCGGTCCACCTGGAGGACCACGGCACCTGTGGAGGTCACGGCAGACCAGCCGGCGGGGCGTTCGACCCTCGATCGTAAGATCGCTGGTTCGAATCCCACAGCCGACAGAATTGTCGAGTCCACGGGTGACCTAGCGGCGGGAGGCGTTGGCGACGCTGCATGGTCCAGCCGTCGAATGCGTCGCGAAACAACCCAAGGTTCGTCTTCCTCTTCTTCATGGCGAACTAGCTGCAGACAGCCAACAGTTCACACTCGCTATCATATAATTTACTGATATAATTTACTGAGTAGTAGAGGAGGGGCATCGGTGAACAACACGACGCTTCACTCCCACCGGCCGATGTATCACATAAGCCTGTGGATAATAAAACTGAAGCAGTGGATCAAAAAACTGAATCCGCAGCAGCGGATCATAAATCCGCAGCAGCGGATGATACAACAGCGGATGGTGAGGTACTGCTAAATCCGCAGCAGCGGATCATAAGACTGAACAATACCAGCCCGCTCGTAAACGAATCCTGGTCGCTGCACCGAGCGCCTTGCATCATTTCCGGCGCCGTACCTCACCACACCACCGACCGCGTCCTGGTCATCGAATTGGTCACGGAATTCTGGTCAATCCTGGTCCTGGTCACTTGGAGCCGGCCGCCAGATCCAAGTCCCAACCAAGGCCACTGTAAAGAAATGATTGCGAGCGAAATTCCCACCATTAAACAGTTTTGCCTGCATGGCAGCTTTGCCAATTTGTCGGCTAACGGCAATGTTAAACACCGCTCACGATATCCTCTCGCCGTGAAGCTGCCTGCACCTTACTCGGTGTCTGGACCACCGTCAGGCGGTGTCCACCGTCAGGCGGTGTCCACCGTCAGGCGTCAGACCACCGTCAGGCGCGGGCGTCGGTGTCAGGCGCAGGCGCTGTCGGCCGTACGCACCAGTTCACACAAAAAGGCAGCCGCCGTCTCCCTCCCGCAGCTCAATGGATGCAAATGAGCCGGCAGCGTCGACACCAGAAGCCGACCGGCGGCCGAACCGGGCCCCACCGGAACAAACAGCTGCGCAACCCCACCACCTCCGGCTGGTGATGAAGGCGTCGTCCGGTGCGCGGTCGACTTGGCTCAGTGCAACGCCATCGCCAGCAGCAATACACCGCTTTCGTTCGCACGACGCCATCGCCAACCAGTGCCACTCATCATCTGATCATCTTACTCATCAGCCTCATCATCTCATCATCTTACTTATCAATCTCATAATCTCATCATCTTACTCATCAGCTTCATCATCTCATCAACTTACTCATCATCTCATCATCTTACTCACCAGCCTCATCATCTTGCTCATCAGCTTCATCATCTCATCAACTTACTCATCATCTCATCATCTCATCATCTTACTCACCAGCCTTATCATCTCATCATCTTACTCATCATCTCATCATCTTACTCATCATCTCATCATCTTACTCATCAGCTTCATCATCTCATCAGCTTCATCATCTTACTCATCATATCATCATCCTACTCATCATCTCATCATCTTACTCATCAGCTTCATCATCTTACTCATAATCTC
Organism: Ashinkailepas kermadecensis; assembly: GCA_034440615.1. Lineage (NCBI taxonomy): Eukaryota > Metazoa > Arthropoda > Thecostraca > Neolepadidae > Ashinkailepas > Ashinkailepas kermadecensis. The sequence continues at coordinate 360,271 of JAOTOM010004736.1, read as the reverse complement.
ATCATCTCATCATCTTACTCATCATCGTGCCGGTCATCGCCGTGTCCTCGTCGTGGGAGGCGCCCCAGCAGTTGAGCGCACGATCATGCCGCTCGCGGTCAACTTTCCGCCGGTTGGCGGAAAGTTACCGAGCCGTGCGTACGTGGGCGCCACATCAGACAATAATCTCTCCGATCGTCCGATCGCATGGGCGCTAAATGACGCCGTAGTCGGCGCGCCCTCAAACCCAAACAATCAATCAATCTCCTCGATCGCCTCAATCGCATGGAAGCTAAATGAGCCCGTAGTCGGCACACCCCTAAACCCGAATCATCAATCAATCTCCTCGATCTGCTCGCCCTTCTAGGACAGTCGGGATTGGTCGCGGCGGTCTCCCTCCCTCGTCCAGCAGCGCAACACGAACGGCGCGCCCCGGCCGTGGCCGAGATCCCAGAGATGAGAGATGGATGTCGGCAGCATAACGCCTCACCGCGTCACGGAACATCGAGCTGGAGAAGTGGGAACAACCGCCGCACACGACGCTCATGGTGGAGGCGGCCGGTGGGCGGCGGGATAACCGGTGAATTCACAGGACGGAACGTACATCCTGTCAGGTGACCATCATGGCTAGCTCGGATCGTGACCGTATCGCACGCAGGCCGCGATCATGTGACATCTACAGCCTACGCAGACCTTTGTCACCACTGTTTTTCTTCCTACTTTGCTTGCTTTTCTTCTCGCCTCAACTTTGTCAAGTTCCGATCACGGGAGGCGATTTATATCTGTGAACGGGTCCACCCTCTCCCTCTCATGATGTTATTGACTGACATAGAATCCGAAGGCTGGCAGCGTGAATACCTTTCCCCAACTAAATAACCTCTCCCTGGTCAAATCCAATCATCCCCACCCCATCGATGGATTGCGTAAGTCGGCACCCCTGGTTCCGCCTCAGCGGAGCAGGCACCCTTCTCGTCCGCACGAGAACATCATAAGGTGCACAGCACCAAACCGGCTTTCGACATATCTTCCGGGCAAGAAGTGCACGCAACTAAACCACTAAACCAGCAGGTTGATGACGCCCGTAGATCTCGCTACCACGCACTTGTGGCGGTCGAATGGGGGGGGAGTGGGTAAAGGGTCATACCAGGGTTGGCAAGATGCTGTCATGAACTGATCAATATCAGGAGCCTGGAAAAACCGTTTGCTGTCCAACGTTAGCTACAAGGGTTTTGGGCGTGTCAACTGCATTGATTATATAGCGCCCAAAACGAACCTACCAAAACTGTGGGTCACGCTTTCCTAGTGTGCAAGCGTGCGCTCCTGCGACGGATTGGACAAGGGAGTTGATCGCACGGCAGTTTACGTTTGCTGTCCAGACATATCCGCCTTGTGCTGGAGACCATGACAGGTTTGAGATTCTTGACCCGAAGGTTCTCCGAATCCCAGAGATATAAGCCAATCGTCGCCTGTCGCGAGGTTAACAGTTTTTGCTAGTAAATGGTTTTTACCTGTTAATACCACTGGCGTGGCAAAAACTGGTTTTGGCCAGCATTTTACTAACCCTGATTTACGCCACTTATGTTAATACAACGCTACTATTCTATCTCACTTACTGCAGGCGCCAAAAATTGACAAATGCGTGAAGGTACGGAAGCCTCAAACCTCCATCACATTCGTAACCAGACGAAACGCGAAGCACATCTTCATCATCTTTATCATCTCATCAGTAGTATTTCCTTAGCGACGCACACGCAAAAGAGTCTCAAAGCAACAGAGACACAGTGAGGCATACGACCACACTCGGGCACACACAGAACAACAGCCAGTGCCACCCGGGCACACACAGAACAACAGCCAGTGCCAGTCGGGCACACACAGAACAACAGCCAGTGCCACTCGGGCACACATAGAACAACTGCCAGTGCCACCCGGGCACACACAGAACAACAGCCAGTGCCACTCGGGCACACACAGAACAACTGCCAGTGCCACCCGGGCACACACAGAACAACAACCAGCGCCACCCGGGCACACACAGAACAACAGCCAGTGCCACCCGGGCACACACAGAACAACTGCCAGTGCCACCCGGGCACACACAGAACAACAGCCAGTGCCACCCGGGCATACACAGAACAACAGCTCGATTAGTTGGGTTTAAGGGCGCGCCGACTACAGGGTCATTTAGCGCCCAACACAGAACAACAACCAGTGTCACTCGGGCACACACAGAACATCAACCAGTGCCACTGGGCACACACAGAACAACAACCAGTGTCGCTCGGGCACACAACACCCCTCCGCCGTCCAGACACCAGCCAACTGGTCACCGCGACCCTACCGCGCCGTTTTTGCCAGGCTACCCTTGAGACAGGGCGCCGTGCGGATGTCGTGGCACGACCCGGCCGGTAAAAACGCCCGCAGACGCGCCCGCCGGGCACCACGTCACCGAGCGGAGGGTCGTCACGGTCAGTGGCCGTCACGACACCCCCCTCCCCCGCAAAAAAGGGAGGGGCGATGGAGAACGGTGGGATGACCAGCAGGAGATGAAAGAGGACAGAGAACAATGGGAGCGTACGCGCCGCACTCGGGATGATTCGGCTATCTGCTGGTTTGTCTGCGCTCGATACGCGATTCCGACGGACAACTGGATCCGCCGCCGAACGCTAGCGTTTGATTTATCAACTATATGAGACCGTAAATGCATCTCAAATACGTACCAGGTTGCAGCATAAAAACGTTAAAACAGATATAAATAGCCAGGAATCACACCGGATAACTACATCAAAATAAATAATGAATAGTATAAAAATCCGTCCAGTGGTCAACTTTTAGTATAGATAAAGGAGTCAAAGAGTAAAACAAAGTGGAAAGTTCACCCCTTGAGAAAAGCCCCAACTACAGAATATCCACCTGTGCAGCTGAGCACATACACAGAATAGAAGCACCATGCTCTGTTCCGGTCGGCCGTGTTCACACACCTGCAATTGTACGCTCGTCTAAATCGCTTACCCGCACTCAAACTTTATTGCGATTCGCCTTAACCGGACGGTCACGACCTGACCTGACCCGACCCGACCCGGCCGCGAGTACTTACCGCGCAACATTTGTTCCCATCGGACAGCTAACGACCTCTATTGATAGTTCGACTCGTACGCGCTCGTTGAGGAATTACTCCGCATCCTCCCGGTGCAATGAACGTCGAAATCACAGGCCTGCGTCGAAGAATAACGCCGACGTAAAACGCGGCGGCCGCTCGAAAGCCTCCCAACCGCTCGTTACGGAGAACTTTCCGGACGGCGGCCGCGGTTGGCGCATGCGCAGACAGTGTCCGCGGTTGGCGCATGCGCAGACGGCTCCACGCGTCGGCGCTGATGTCGCCTCATTACGACTTTCATGAGCCCACTTCATAACACCAGGTCATTACTTGAGCCATTAATCTGTCGCTCAGCTGCGGGGCGCATCTCGGGAACAATGAGTCGTAGTGAGACTTGCGCGTGGTAGGATCATAACGGCACCCCGGTAACGCAGCTAAATGCGACGGCAAGACCATTCAGTCTATGCTAAGTTCACGCAGGTAAATTGTAGGACCGGAAGTTGGCTGGTGGGTTGTTTCGGCTTCGAGGAGCATCGACGTCATTAGTGATACAGCGCACAGATCGATTAGTTATAAATACGTCGATATATCGCAGATACTAGTAAGAATTGGCGAATAGTAAAGGAAGAATAACGAACGGTACCTAGGTTCAGTTCTGACACCATTCATGTAAGATCGGAAGAGTGCATGGTAAGAACGGAACAGTTCACAGCATGACCGTATACCATATGATGCTGTACATGTAAATATCATCAGAGTAAGTAAAAAATGTCACGGCAAAACCGTGAAATCCCACAGCAAGGCCCGAGCTGGAGGTTCATGGGAAGGGCATTCCACCCTCCATCATATGGGCATGGCACATCCCGACCTCACCGACCACGTGGAACATCCCGCACACGACGACCCCTCAGCACGAGCGAATTCTGGCTGTTAGTTGCCATGCCACTCGCAACAAATGATTACCTAGTTGTTTCTCGTTCCGTACATGCTTTTAGTTTCCTTGCCTGTGGCCTTTTCCTCGCTGGGAACGAAGTGCCCACATTATCATAGGCACGTTTCGTTAGTTAGTTATTTGGGTTTTTGGGCGCCTCGACCAAAAATTGTGATCATTTAGCGCCCATCATGGGCACGTTTCGGACATGATAATATCGTCAAATAACGTTCAATTCTGAGAGCTGGATACTTGACTTGAGACTTGAAATTACCGGATTACATACTGTAGAATATCCGCAAATAAAAGACAACATTTTTAGGCATAGTTCCAGACAGCTTACGATTTGTTAGACTTCCAAGCACCGATCGTTGTTTCCCCGTCATTTGGGCTGTCGGGCGCTTCGACTAGGTTTTGAGCATTCGCGCCCACCAAGCCACCAAGCCGGATCGAATCCAGCCGTGAAATGCACTGTATTGCGGCCACGGTCTCGCCCGTGCCGCACCATCCCGCTGGCCATTGACCACCTGCGATCTCACCCTTCTGCGTGATCTGAGCCGGCCGCACCCGAGGCCCGGCTCAGGCCCTGCCGACGGCGACGGAATTTCAGCCTGTTTGTGCGCCGGCCGGAGAGCGTGCGTTTGAATACGTCGCGCCGTCAGCAAGACGAGCATCTCGAATCAATCATGGGCGGCCCGCGCGCGCAAACAGCCGGCACGGTATGGAGCGACGACACGAGGGTGGGGAATCGGGTGGGGAGGGGGGTCAGGTACAATGCCAGCGCCGGCGCCGGATCGTTCCACAATGTCGGCATCTCGGGCAGCACACGAGCACACGCCGGTTTGGCCAGCGCGAGCAGCAAGAGCAACACCACCTTTGGAAATGATGGATCGTAGCAGTGCTGGCAATAGGATCCAAATTGGATGTAGTGCACGGCCCTGTAGTCCCTCAATCCGTGGTGAATGGAATGCCCTAATGAAGCGATCAAAACCACAATGCAGCAATAATCAACCAACAACACACCAATATTTTCGCCAGCACAATCAGCATGTCACGTCGACACAGCTGCTCGCTGCTGACAATATTCGGCAGCAGCTGCCAGCAGCAGCTGCTCATCACGTGACAGCAGCTGCTCATCATCAGAGGTGGACTCAAAATTTAGCTCAGAATGACTTGCAAAGAAACTGATTAACAATGAAAACCACTAAACAATTGAATAACAAATTTAACTTGGACTAAAGGGCACCAAACAGTGGTTTATTTTCTTACATTACATTACAGTACATAACTATGCAGTACATTTTCTTCGGTAACATAGCATGACAAGATTATACGCAGCTCCTCATGCACCCGACTGGCTATATTAACGTTAGTTAGTTAGTTATTGGTTTTACGACACGTCGACCGTTGAGTCACATAGCGTCGCCAATCTCTCACGCCGATTGGTCGCGGGCGAAGAGTAGCGATAGGTGAGACTCGAACCCACAACCTTTCGATTGTGAGACGAGCATCTTACCCCTAGACCACTCGTCCCCGGCTATATTAACGTCGAAACATCAACTCACAGCCATATCTTTACGTCCGCCCGGCTAGAACCCACCTCACATTCACTCGGCGACAGTAGCTTCAGCCTGATCGAAAGCACCTCCACACGTTCACACAGCAGCCGTTTCCAAACAATACCTCAGCAGCCGCAGCACCGGTCCGAACGGCGCCCCGGCCGGCGCACAGTGGGCTATCACGGCGCACTTCCAGCCATTATCGCGGCTATAGCACTGTTACCCACCATTGTGCTGACAAACCGGCAAAAAACAGCGACAACGGGCTTCAAAACACCACCGCTCCGGCCCGCGGCGCCGAAGGCGGCTGCGCGTCAGCAGCGACCGACGATGTTTTTCTGTGATGCAATGCAGTCGCCTGGCGGTTGCGGTCCTACTCACAGTTGAACTCCACGGAATCCGGCGCAAGCGCCGCGCCGACGCAATCTCCGGAGGCGGAAGCTCCACGTGCATATGGGCACGCGCTCACGGAGGATTTCCAGCGCAATGACGACGCTGCGTGGCATTCGCGACCACTGCTCGGAGGCCCGGGGAACCAGGGCCCGCCCCAAGCGCAGGAGATACGGCGGGAAAGTGGACCGTCTCCACGGCCGAGCGACGCGTGAAAATTGATTCGTCGCCCGGGTCACGTGTGCGCTGGCAGCTGGGCCACGTGCTGCGCCGAGATTGCACCGCGGCGACCCCGCGGCGCCTGCACGCCAACCCATTAACTCGCAGCTTTCCACGGGCGCACAAACAATGCGCCAAGGAGGCCATCGTTCAGTGCGTACGCACAAACACACGCACATTGCACCAACAATCCACCCCCGCAGCGACAAGCACAACGCCCCGATATGCTCCGACGTAGAGACCAGCAAAATATATAGCATCTGATACCGTGATTGGTGGAAGTCGCCCAATTAGTTTACGTTGCGGTTGTGCAATGTGCTGCAATCAGGAAAGTATGGTGCTATCGAGAAGCACAATAGTGCAAGATTACGATGAAGTGAATGGAATGACCGCACGTATTGGGGTTCGAGCGCAATGGCTACATCCTTCGCCGACGGGGGCGACTGTAGCCAAGCCCCGGCCCTTCCAATTTACCAGCTCTCTCAGCTCTCTCAATTTACCAGCTCTCTCAGGAAGCGCATTGTCATGTGCGGGGCTTCATGTTTAAGCGCTTTTTGCGCAGCGATAAGCCGATTGATCCATCACCGCCTGACAAAGAACAAGACGGCCCAGCAACATGTCCGATACTCGTAATACCCCGGCGCCGTTTTTGTGCGCTGACAAACACGCTCGGGCCGTCGGCGACAAACACGCTAGACCTCGGGCCGCCGGCTTGCATTCTCCGTATGAAAAAACCACGGTGAAGAAATCCATCGGAGTCGGCTTTATTTTGTTTTCCAATTGGATGGTTCACGACGCACTTCATGCTCACGGCCAACGGCGTCGCCCACACTCTTTCGCGGTGGGCCGCGGGATTAGGAAATGTTTCGAGTGTTGCGAGTATTGAACCCGGGACCTTTGCATCCAGAGCTCAACACTTTACCCACTCGGCCATCCCCGACCCCCATCAGAGTCGGCTACGCTACGCCTGACGCGAATACATATTCGATACTCGTGACGTCATTTGTTAATCTGGCCGTCGACGTACTCTCGAACTGTTCCGGGTTCACCATGCAGCCTGCAGCCGCTGTGGGCCTGCAGCCGCCGGCCCACAGTGCAGCCGTGCACCAAAAGCGGCCGGCCTTCAGTGCAGCGGTGCTTTGGCGACCTTTTGCGCCGCGATGGGCGCTCTCTCCGGAAGGAAACCGCTCTGCTTAGATTTAACACCGACAGTCTGTCGGACTTCGGGAGGCAAGCGGAATGTCATCAATCCATTGTCCCTTATATTAACGTACATTTAAATTTAATAAAATTTCTTTAAATATTTAATAAAAAATAATTTCTAAAAAACGCAAGTTTCACGTAATTAAATTTGCACTACATGACGAAGGCATGACTGTATTTTCAGGCGATGTGGAGGTGCAGGGGATATGCTACTGTGATGTGACCAAACATTAGGTTACTCCCCCACCAAAAAAAATATATATCGACAGAATAGTATTCCTTAAGGATAGACTCCCACAGTATGGAAGAGGGCGGAACGTCACCCCCACAGATTGCATTTGTCCCCTCGTTTTTGAAAACGAGAATGCACCCACATGATAGATAGACTCAGTAAAGCATTTACTGGAGTCAAAGAAGCAGGCATTCAAGAAACTAAAATATGCTAACTCTGAGGTAAACCTCAAATCATATCAAATAGCTAGAAATAAAGTTAGGAGGTGTGTTAGGGCATCTAAAAGACTGGCTGAAATCAAATTAGCTCGGGAATGTTCAGCAGGTAATGCTAAGAGATTCTTTAGTTTCTACAAATTTAAGGCTAAAAAGTGTGGTGTAGGACCACTGAGGTAGATGGGGAATTAGTGGTTGATGATTGTGATATTGTGGAATCCTTAAGCAAGCAATTCTCATCAGTCTTTACTCAGGATAATTCTGGTAGAATAGAAACAACTGAATCATATGTCACGACAGGTGATAGGTTGGAGTATCTTACGATAACTACAGAAGCTGTAGAAAAGCAGTTGCAGAATATAAAGCCTAATAAAGCTTCTGGACCAGATGATATATATGCTAGGGTCTTAGTAGAGTGTGCTAAAGCTTTAGCAGTTCCTCTAGGTATACTTTTCAGGCGGTCTATGGAATACTCTGAAGTGCCTGAAGATTGGAGAAATGCAAATGTAGTTCCAATTTTCAAAAGGGAAGTTTGAAGTGTGTAGGGAACTACAGGCCAGTCAGTTTGACCTCAATAGTTTGCAAGGTACTAGAAAAACTGGTTAAACAGAATGTTCAGATTCATCTTGACAGGCACAATCTTTTAAGGGATACTCAACATGGATTTCGATCTCGAAGGTCTTGTTTAACTAACCTTTGGAGTTCATGGAGTATGTTACTAAAGAAGTAGACAATCAAAACAGGATGGATGTTGTGTACTTGGACTTTAGCAAAGCTTTGATAAAGTTCCACATAGGAGGCTAATTCATCAACTACAGCAACATGGGATTGTTGGAAAAGTTCTAGGTTGGATTGAAGCATGGTTGAGGGAAGGAAACAAAGGGTAATGTTAAATGGATGTAAATCTGATTGGAAAGATGTTCTGAGTGGAGTACTACAGGGCTCTGTTCTAGGGCCACTTCTCTTTATCATCTTTGTAAATAACATTGAGGTAGGGCTGAGGAATAGAGTGTTCAAATTTGCTGATGACATCAAACTGGTAGGAGTGGCAAACAGTTGTGATCAATCTAGTAATATTCAACTAGACTTGGAGGACCTAAAAACGTGGGCTGATCAATGGCAGATGTCTTTTAACTATGACAAGTGTAAGGTTATGCATCTGGGGTCTGGAGGTGAGACTTTCAGATATACAATGGGAGGGAGGGAACTGGATGTTATTGAAGAGGAAAGGGACTTAGGTGTGTTGGTTTCAAATGACCTTAAAGCAGAGAAACAATGTAGCTCAGCTAGGAACAGGGCACTCAGAATGCTGGGACTCATTAATAGAAGTGTGATGTATAAGAGCAAGGAAGTCATGAAAAACCTGTACTTAGCATATGTGCGACCCCACTTGGAATATTCTGTGCAAGCTTGGAGCCCCTACCTAGAAAAGGATATAGACAAGTTAGAAAGAGTGCAACGCAAAGCAACTAAACTCATCAGTCGACTAGGTAGCTTAGAATATGGAGAAAGGCTTGTGGCATTAGATATGTACTCACTCAAGTATAGGAGATTAAGGGGGACATGATTGAAATGTACAAAATTGTTAAAGGACTAGATCAGGTCAATTTAAATGGTGCTCTTCAGTTTAAAGTATCACACAGGGGTCACCAACTCAGGTTAGACAAGTTGAGGTGTAGGACAGTTAAGCGACAGCAGGTCTTCAGTCAAAGGGTTGTTGATCAGTGGAATGGGCTGCCTGCTGATGTTGTGGGGAGTTCCTCATTGAATGTATTTAAAAGTAGGGTGGACAAATTTTTTAGGCAGGAAAATCTTGTTTTGATTTCTAATTTGGATGGAGGGGATAATATTTATGTTAAATGTGCACGGCACAGACCCCTTTAAGCAGGGGCTATGGTAGCACAATGGGTATGATGGGAGGAGCTTGCAATTGTTGAGGGTGTTATGCAATAGCAAGTGGATGATGCTAGATAGGCTGGGATATATAGCTTCCTAGGAACCTGGGATTAGGGATTGATTGGGGTGAGAATATGTACATTTCTAGTACCTTTTCTAGATAGGCTTAACCCAGATGGGCCCCTGTGGCTCTTATTAAGCCTTAACACTTTATGACTTTATGATAGACACGTGAAAATGTGTACCTATAGGTCAGCGGGAAGGAGAGGGCGCAGTGACCTAGCATTTCACAGTTTGCGCCGCCCCTGGTCGGATTACTGAACTGGAATGGATTATTTGATCATTTCTTCATGCAGAGTGAAAATGCCAGAATTAGAAAATCACCCTACCAAAATAGGGCAATTATTTCTTCCAAGAATCTGCTGATGCGGTGTTCCGATTTCGTAATTAATTCAGTTTTGGACCTGCGGCTCCCCTTAAGCAACCAATCACCAATCCAGGATGGATCCTGAACATCCTGGCCCTGTGTATCCTGAATAGCCTGATCCTGAACGGGCGCCAGATCTCCGGGCTGACATTTCTCAACGCCACAGCCACACAAGAAGCAGCGCAGCGTAGAAATTGGCCCTCATCTAACAACGTCCAACATCTTTCCCCATTAACACCTGGTCGCGGTCAATTCGCACCCTCCCATCACTGCTGGATTGGCCATCCCTCCGAAAAAGACGGCCGAACACCTGGCGCCGCACGCGTGCTGGCAACGCCGACGCCATCGTCTCCACCAACTCAATCACAGCTCATCAGCTCGCCGCCGCACCAGAAGCCATTTGTAATCTGACACGCACTCCTCCCGGCCACCAGCAGCGAGAATCAAGACGCCATCAGCGCTCATTAATACGGCGCGTCTGCGATGCATGAGGTCCCGGGTGTTCATCAGATCGGATCGACGATATCCCCACAATGAGTCCATCTCACTTGGGGTTCCCGGCCGCAGATGGCCGACGTCTCCCAAGTCAATCAACTCGGCGTCTCGCACGCACGGCCTGTGGCAGCATCGTCAAAACAAACCGCGTTGGCATGGCAACGAGACAGCGGCAGCGCCATTACCATGGTGACTAATCATTCCTATCGATTCTGGCCACGGCGTAAACGCCAGCGAGCGTCCCCTTTGGCTGCCAACGTGTTGACGGCTGAACAGCGGCCAGGACAGACCGACGATGACAGGTGTGACAGATCACCTGTCAACTGGCACGCTGTTCTGTCGTGCTGACAAGCACAGCCAGGTGTGTAGTCTGGGGACGTCCAGGGGTAGCGGTAGCTCAGTCGGTAGGGCGTTGGACGATGGTCGCAAGATCGTGGGTTCGAATCCCACGACCGACGAGATTGTGGGATTCGAACCGGCGAGGTTGTGGCATACGTGTGGACACAGTCTCTTTCTCCCCGTTCCACTTGAGGTTTAGAAAGAGACCTACATGCCAACAGTACTCCAACCGCATTGCCAAACAACATGCACCGAAAAGATGAACGCAACCCGCAACAGCGCTTGCGACCATCGCCTGACGCGCTCTCCCCGGAAACTCCACAGGAGTTCCTGGACGCGCCTGTGGGACCGGCACCGGCCACCAGGGAACCAGGTCAATCCGGTCCGAGTGTGGGTCACCTCGGTGATATCGGTGATTGCGCGCCTTGTCGACACAGCTTTCCCCAGCCCTCGCGCACTTCCCCGGCACACTCAAGCTGAAATACGCAATGGAACCACCGCAGGATCAACGCGTGCGACACAAACACGCTGATGTTGATGAGGAAAAATTCAGCACGCGCCATGAGCGGAGGTTGTACTGGGTGATGTGGAATTATCTGATCAGAAAATGTGCCGATGGTTGTGCGGATAATTGTGGATCTGAACATCTGAACATCTGATTCGAAGGTAGCTAATTTCGTTTGGTATGTCCCTGGTGACTGAGATATACTACTTCGTCCAATTTTGAGGCGAAAGGGATGCATCTTGATTTCTTCAGAATCTACCAGCACATCAAAGAAACCTTTCTTGCGTTAAGTGCACTGACGTCACTTTCCGATTTTTATTTAGTTATCGATTTAGTTTATCGATTTATTTAGTTTTCGATTTGTGAAGCATGGCGAAATTGCCTATTCTTGGGTCCACGCGAGCAGCTGTCTGACGTCCCGTCAGCAAACAGATCAACCAAACAAAAATGTACCGACCATTACTTCTGCACATAGCCACCACGACGTAAACCTGGGTGGCCCAGCCAGCGGCCCTTCGCCAAGACCCGCCCAGTTGGAAACATATGCCCGCACTGACGGGCATGGCCACATATGTGACGTTGTGCCATTAGCTGATTGGCTGATGGATGGTACGACGCCGCAACAATGGTACGGCTCGGCTACAATGCTGTTGATTTACGGCACATTGAAAGGCCGTAATGACGGCTTGTTGTACGCCGTGTATTCCAGGAATTTCGAAATCAAACAACAGGGCTAGACGCTCTTCACCCACGTCTCGAACAATGGCCTCGTCCGGACCGGCCCCTCCCAGCCAACAGAAAGTGGGGAGAAAACCCGCAACCGTAGTTTCCCTCACGTCCACAGCGTAACTTACCGCACAAAAACCACCACTCGATGTTTTGGCACGTGATTAATTTCGCACGGGCGCCTCGCAAATACAGGTTACACCCATTGACCGGCTGCGGCTAAAATCCCAAACCGTCAATCAACGGCGTGGCGGGCCCGTCAAACTGGACATTTACATGATCCACCCCCAGACATGATCCACCCCCAGAAATGCAAATACGAGCCGGTTCGCCTGCGGCGATTAGCATAATAAAGAGCGGCGGCGGTCACCGGCGCGACGGCCGCTCCGCCGTGAGTCGAGCGCCGCACCGACGGCCACACTTCCTCACGGCGCCGGCCGCCGCTTTGTTCACGCCGCCGCGCCTCTCGTCCGGCCAAGGTCAAGGTCGAGAACAGGCCAGCGGCGCGTCGAACAATGGCCGGCGGCGGTGCGGTGACCGCCGGACCGCTGCCGGCGCCGGCCCTTCGGGGTACCCTCAGTCCAGTGCGAGGTTGTCGTCGGGAACGGCAAGGTGAAACATGGGTGAAGACCCGTGTACCCTTAGCGCGTACAGTTAGGACGATCTGCAAAATCGTCAGGCATCGACACGTGCAGCCCCATCACCGCTCTTCGTCTTCTCGTCAGCGTTTCGCTACTCCTCAACACACCACTCCAGGAGTGCCAGGAGTTGTCCACTCCTGCATCGGGGGGAGTGCAAGAGTTGTTCACTCCTGCATCGGCGGGACTACAAGAGTTGTCCACTCCTGCATCGGCGGGGAACTGCAAGAGCTATCCACTCCTGCATCGACGGGAGTACAAGAGTTGTCCACTCCTGCATCGACGAGGCGCATCGTGCCAGTCGACAGACGCCGCCTCGGCCTCGGGTTGCGTCAGCAGCACACTCGCCGCCGTTGCCGCGGCGCCGGGGAAGGCGGATGAGGCACGATGGAGACGGATTGGGGCTCTCAGACGGGACGATTAGCCCTGCCGGCCGCCGCCGCCGTCCGCCGCCGCCCTATCAATCCCCGGATCACAGGCCCCAGAGCGCACCCTCCTGCTGTACCCGGAACGCAGCCGCCCACCCCGGTGCGCTGGACCCTCCAGCTTAGGGACGCCTCGCGTCCACTGATCAGGGCAAGGGCATGGGCAAAGGGGATGTGGATTTTCCGAAGTTTGTAAAGGTTAACATGGTGATGGCATGGGAACGGGGATGGGAATTCTCCGAAGTTAGCAAAGGTGAACATGGTAATGGCATGGGAACGGGGATGTGGATTCTCCGAAGTTAGTAAAGGTGAACACGATGCCCATGGGCTAATGCGAGATGCCCATGGGCCAAGGCGAGACGGTTGAGCGGGATACCTATCAGGGTTGTCAGGCTCATTCCTTCCGTACAACACCCATATTGCAGTGATCTGATATGCCAGTGACCTCAAAGTCGACAATTTAAGTTGAAAACCACACCTACACAGAGATATCCCATTTTTACCTCCAAATCCGATGTTCTTCCACTAAAATTTACCACTTGAAATCAAAGAAACCCCACAGAAAATCAGCAACACACCTCACCAGAGTACACCAGCCCATGGGCCTTCCTATGGGCTCCCCGCCAACTTATGACGCCCAGCTGTGGCCGGGTGGCATGTCCTCGGGAGATCGGAGATCGGGAGATCGGGAGATCGGGAGATCGTGGGTCAGTGAGCACCGAGTCCTGCATGGCGTCAGTCACGACCCATGGCCTCGGCGTGTGGCAACATACCGCCGGGACTCCCGCATGCACGCGGGCATGACTAACCCTGTGTGCCGTCGGTTATGGCCCGGGCGGCATGACCTCGGCCCGTGCCGGCCCGTTTCCGGAGATCCCCCGGTAGGCGGGCGGCGCGGGGCATCCTGCCCGGATTTGGGGAGGGGATGACGACAGAGGCGCTGGCTTACTGGGGCGAGGCGGCGGGGAGGGGAGGGGGGGCGGCGCGGACAACACGCCGCGGGCGACACCCTGGCCACGCGGGGCGCCGTTTTTACGCGCCGTTTTTTGTGGCGCGCGCGCGGTTCGTTCGGTCCGGTTACGCGGCTGGTCAGCGACGGAAGTCTGACCGGCACGACATTCCGCCCTCCACGCACTGGCATTCCGCGCTCAGGGCCGCCGCCAGACGGCACTGGAATGCATAGGGTGTTGTGACCAAATGCGCCCCCCCCTCCGGGGGGTGGAGCGGCGGCGGCGGCAAAAAGCGGCCGTGACGCTGACCACTTGAACTGGTCCCGCCAGCGTCACTCGGGCCACCGCCAGACTGCAGATGACTGGTCTGATGACTGCTGACTGCAGACTGCTGATGCCACAATGTCCGATACTTGGGCTCCGGTCACGGTCCTCCAAGCTAACAAACCAGAAACAAAGAAGCAACGTGCTGGCAATTGAGCGAGTTCTCTTAAACTTAAAGAACACTTAAAGAAAAGGGGTCACATTTAAATTAATGTTGGTTTAACGTGAAACGCAGAGAAGAAACGATGTGAATCTCAGTTGCCCGTCTCACAATCGAAATATTGTGGGTTCCAGTCTCACCTGTCGCTACTCTTCTCTCTTCTCCCGCGGCCAATCGGCGTGAGAGATTGGCGACGCTACATGACTCGGTTGGTTGGTTATTGGTTTTACGACACGTCGACCGTTGAGTCATGTAGCGTCGCCAATCTCTCACGCCGATTGGTCGCGGGCGAAGAGTAGCGACAGGTGAGAATCGAACCCACAACCTTTCGATTGTGAGACGAGCATCTTACCCCTAGACCACTCGTCCCCCGCTACATGACTCGACGGTCGACGTGTCGTAAAGCGCAAAAACCAACCAAGGTTTAAAATGTTGGATGGCTTTGCAGCTCTCATCCGCGCCTCCTCTCCACCACCCAGGCGAGCACAGACACCGAGCTTCTGCATCCGCCAATGAACGTCGCCGAAGTCAGCACGTGACCACCGACGTCCCTGGACACCCGAGCTGAGACCCGCAGACGAAGTGAAAGTGCGAGTTTCTCCCTCTCTTGAGGGGGGGGGGGACAGCTGCCACGACTGACGCCAGCTGACTGACGCCAGCTGACTGACGCCAGCTGACTGACGCCGTGCATGACACGGTGCCCACTGACCAACATCTCCCGAGGTCACCCATATCGTAACAGAATGGGGTGAAGCATTCCACTCTCATTACGGGTGCTTAATAGTGGTGGTGGTGATGGTGGACTGGAGTTTTAGGGTGCATCGATTACTTGGGTCACTTTGCACGAAGGGTGCTTTACCAACAAACGTTAGGAACTGTATAATAAGAATATCAAGAACAATAAGAAGAATAAGAGTAAGACGAATAATATTAGTATTAATAATAATAGTAAGAATAATAAAATTAAAATAATGATGATAATAATAATAATAATAATAATAACACGAGTAGTAACACTAATAATAAAACTAAAAATAATGCTAATGATCTGTAGGACTTGAACATTCAATACGAAGAATGTAACACTGCTTGTCATTTCCAGGGCCGTATCGCGCCACGACCGTGCGACTACCGCTTCCCACAGTGGTCGCCAGTCGCCACATGCAGCCGATCGTTACCGTGCTCCTGACTCACAGTGAAGTGGGCCAAGGCTTTGGCCGACTGCCAATGGACGGAAGTTTGAGCTGAATGACAGATACACCAGGACCGAAGATCAAGCTGAATGACAAATACACCAGGACTGAAGATTAAGCTGAATGACAGAGACACACCAGGACCGAAGATTAAGCTGAATGGCAGAGATACACCAGGACCGAAGATTAAGCTGAATGGCAGAGATACACCAGGACCGAAGATTAAGCTGAATGGCAGAGATACAACAGGACCGAATAGTGAATCGAATGGCAGAGATACACCAGGGCGCAAGGTTGACCTGAATAACAGGATACACCAGGACGAAAGTTGTCGATCCGCCCAGAAATTTAGCGTCTGACGAGTTAGAGAAACATAATAGAGAACTTAGAAACATAGTTCTCTTAACTTTAACTAAGAAACATAATAGAGAAATACCAACCGCTAAAGCCAAACAGGAGTTGAAAAACAGCTGAAAGTTAATCATTTTTGTGTGATGTTAATCATAGCATTATGACGGCGGTTTTCACGATAATTCAACCTATCCTTGAGTCGGATTTACAATTCACAACAGTCCAGCAAAACGCTGCTTCAGAAACCTATATTTCTCGCCGAAGCCACATCCCTGCTTCTCCACCGGTTTGTGATTGTTGCCTGCTGGAACCATTGGATCATCAGGATCCACCAACATTGGATCATCCAATGCTGTCAGGTCGTGGTCGCAGACATGCAGCCTGGTTGGTTGGTTGGATGGTTGGTTGGTTGGTTGGCTGGCTGTTGGTTTTACGAAGCGTCGACTAGTTGTCATCTTCGCGCCGCCCATCTCTCACGTCCACTGGCCGTGGGTGAAGAGCAGCGACAGACGGGATTCGAACCCACAACCCTTCGGTTGAGAGACGACCATCCTGCCACTGGACTACCCACGCCGCATAAACTCAGCCAAGGTCATATTGGCTGTTCGGGCCAGACGTAGTCTCTAGCACACCCATAACCGAATTCCTCGTGTGCTTTCCCGTGGCACAAGTCAGTCACGGTAAAACACGCCAGCCCATCCGGTCATGGCTGTGCTAAATTATACGCTTCGCGAGAGCGATCAACCACTGCCTTCCACTCAACTGAACTGCGATGCCTGCACGTGAATCCTGAAGCAGCCGCGTCCACCACCGCAACACCACGACTTTGGCTGTGGATATTTGATGCGTCACATGAAGGATATTTCACGACGCATGTAAATGCGCAGGTCATGCTGCTCAGGTCATGCTGCGCAGGTCACGTCGTACAGGTCATGGTGTGCAGGTCATGATGCGCAGGTCATGCTGTGCAGGTCATGCTGCGCAGGTCATGCTGCTCAGGTCATGCTGCTCAGGTCGTGCTGCGCAGGCCATGCTGCGCTGGGCATGCTGCCCAGGTCATGCTGCTCAGGTCATGCTGCTCAGGTGAGGCTGAGCAGGCGATGCTGCGCCCCACTCACTCGCCCCGACGAGCCGCAGCGATGCGAAATTCCAACCACCCAGCAAGACTCGAGCACGAGACCTCGCGATTGCGATTCAAGCGCGCTACCTGCCGACTGCCGACCACCCACCGCATCACCATGTCATTGCATTGCGCGGCGGCTGCCACTACTGTCATCCGAACAGCGTGAACCGTGTCTCCCGCATCGTAAACCGACCACACAACCACAGCTAATTCAATGTCACCGACCACACAACCACAGCTAATTCAATGTCTCGCCGACCACACAACCACAGCTAATTCAATGTCTCGCCGACCACACAACCACAGTTAATTCAATGTCTCGCCGACCACACTAATCAATGTCTCGCGGCCACCAACCACAGCTAATTAATGCCCGACCACACAACCACACTAATTCAATGTCTCGCCGGCCACACAACCACAGCTAATTCAATGTCACCGACCACACAACCACAGCTAATTCAATGTCTCGCCGGCCACACAACCACAGCTAATTCAATGTCTCGCCGACCACACAACCACAGCTAATTCAATGTCTCGCCGACCACACAACCACAGCTAATTCAATGTCACCGACCACACAACCACAGCTAATTCAATGTCACCGACCACACAACCACAGCTAATTCAATGTCTCGCCGGCCACACAACCACAGCTAATTCAATGTCACCGACCACACAACCACAGCTAATTCAATGTCTCGCCGGCCACACAACCACAGCTAATTCAATGTCTCGCCGACCACACAACCACAGTTAATTCAATGTCTCGCCGACCACACAACCACAGCTAATTCAATGTCTCGCCGGCCACACAACCACAGCTAATTCAATGTCTCGCCGGCCACACAACCACAGCTAATTCAATGTCTCGCCGACCACACAACCACAGCTAATTCAATGTCTCGCCGGCCACACAACCACAGCTAATTCAATGTCTCGCCGGCACACCAGCGACCACTAACTATCGTCGCCGGCACACAACCAAGCAGCTAATTCAATGGCTCGGCACCACGACAGGCCGCCAGCAGCCCAATGCTCGCCGTGCTACACAACCACGTACCGTGATGTCGCTACCTGCTGCACGGCAACAACCGGTCTGCTACTCGGCCCGTGATGTCGCTACCTGCTGCACGGCAACAACCGGTCTGCTACTCGGCCCGTGATGTCGCTACCTGCTGCACGGCAACAACCGGTCTGCTACTCGGCCCGTGATGTCGCTACCTGCTGCACGGCAACAACCGGTCTGCTACTCGGCCCGTGATGTCGCTACCTGCTGCACGGCAACAACCGGTCTGCTACTCGGCCCGTGATGTCGCCACTCACGACTCGACGCCATGCGTCAGTGTGAACTGACCCACGACAGGTCAGGTCATGAGGTCATTGCAGGCGAGTTGCGCTTTGACACAAACCTGGCAACATCTGGCAACATCGAGCGAGGAGGACCGCCATGCAAGATAACTAGCATGTATTTATTTATTTATTTCACCATACATGCCCCCCACGTGCAGCGGCTATTGTGGAGACCGCTCCCGCACAAGCACACACGACATCGCTACAGCCTGGTAGCATGCCCCTCCCTCCCCTCCTCCGCGATCAGCGCACACCGGCGCATTCTTGTCCAGGACCGGCTGGCGCACGGCGGCGTCCCCCGGCCGGCGTCCGGCGCCCGGGCGACTCATTGGGGCACGGGAATTTTATCGGGCGCAGAACGGAACAGGGGCGCACCTGTCGCGCCGCGTGATGGCCGCAGCGCCGGCAGGCAACGCGCCGGCCGCGCACCGCGCAGTCACATCGGTATTGGCGAGTCGTGGCGACTCCTGGCGACTTCGTCACGACGTCGTGACGGCCGGTGACGTCTGACGTCATCGGTCTGACGTCATCGACGTTTTGCCGATCGCATTCAGAAGCTGCATGACGCGGCAGTCAATAAACCCGGGTCTTCGGCGAATACCTTCCGATCAGAGATAAATATCGCGAACCAATGCTCCACCCATTTTCTGGCTTCTGTTGGTTACTGCCTTTTGCGACGTGTCGATCGCTTTGGCCATATAGTGCTGCTAATGTATCACGCTGATTAGTCGCCGGCGAAAAGCAACGACAGGTCGGGCTCGAACCCACAACCTTTTGGTTGCGAAACTAGCAACCTACTCCTAGGCTACTCAGCCCCTCGAGACAATAATTACGAGGACGAGAGAAAATGACGATGACTGCACGTCGGGAAAACACTACAAGAGCATTGCGTTGATGGAAAATGAGATTGGGTGGTGTCATCACCATCAGGAATTCCAACAATTACGGCTAAATCATTTGCGATGGGAATCGACGTCCCGTCCCTGCCTCCTGTACAAAGTACTAATTTTACGGACGTCGCAGGCACGACCAAAGTCGCGACCACGAGCTACACGAGACCACCCGCCGCAGACAGCTCACGCCAGGCAGACGGCAGGCGCCGCAAACTGGGCGGAGCTGGCCGAGACACCGCGCGTGCAGCATCTCACCGCGCCAAATTTGTCGGCGGCAAAAACCGACCGGCGCGAGCCGACAGCCCACGCGGCGTCACGTGGCGTGACGCCGCCAGTCCGGCACGTGCGGGCGCCACCCAGCAGTGTGGGGCGGCACCGGCGCACCCGGTCACAACCGCCCGTCAGCGTGGACACTCCGACGCCGACAGTGCGTCCAGCCGACCCGTCACTTCGCTGACAGCACGATGCTTCTTGCAGAGCGTGAGGGACTATCTTAAATAGTACTTTGCAGATTACAAAAAGACACATGTACTAGGGTACACGGTGCAAACACACTCACATACACACACACACACCTTAATTGTCGTGCAATAATACGCTGATCCATTAATAAAGACGCTGACCATTAATAATGGTCTGTCTGATGGCACCCGGAGCAAGATGAGGACACCTTCCGGTGCATTTATGACTGCCCAGAGCAAATGCACGACTTCACTGAGACGAGTCAGCTGCCTCAAAGAACATGTGGGCGTCTCTGCTGATGGTGCGCATCTGGGTGGGCCGCATGCTAGGGATTATCTGGACGTACCTTCAGTGCGCAGAAGATGCAGGACTCGCGCATGCACGCATGGCCCGACAGGTCTCTGAAACTGCGCCGGAAGATGTCCAGGTGCCACAGCACCTGAAATGCAGAGAACACTGGCGTTACCAAGGTTATCAAGGCATGTAGTCAACAACGGTTACCAAGGTTACCAAGGCATGTAATCAACAACGGCAACCCACTCCACCATACGCGTTTCCTCCAAGTGCCACGGCCACATGAGCCTCACTGTGACGTGGTCTACAGAAACCGCTACGTATTTCGCAACACGAGATACCACATCTCCAGTACCGGCGCGTGCCAGGTCGCCCACATACTCGGCGCAAATATCCTCTCGTCAAACCCAGCTTGACGGGATAACAACCGGTCTCATTATCGTCGGACCACTCCTCAACTGGTCCGTGCGCGCCTCAGCGGTACTCAGCGGTACTCAGCGGCGCTTTGTGGACGCCCGTCTGGCGCTCGCCTTCCAAGGAACGGCACTCTCGAGCGGACCGTGCTCGGGGCTGTCCAGGACGGCGGGAGGACTTCGCGCGTGACAGACGTGGCAGCAGCATCCGCCACTGCAGGCCGAGCGTGCTAAGCGCAGGAGTTGCGCGAAAGAAGCTGGCCCTCGAGACAGCAAGCAATGCGGCAAACAACAGGCAAACAATGCGGCAGGCAGCAATTCGTCATCGCATTCGTCGGGACGAGAAAAGAGTTGACGACAAATGGCTCGTGGTTTCCGAAGTGTAAATATCTCACGGCTGCTTGGAGCATAATAGATGTTCTTGCTCGCGGGACAGTGGAACTTGCTCATGTCTCCAGATGACAGTAAAGGTCCCGCACGTGTCAAGGCTGCACTGCTCGCGCTTCAAAGGGCACCAATTATGTCATACCACAGAACCGCCATGTAATTCGATGGACCCACCAACAATTACTGTAATGAAGTACTAGAAAAGTAACATACATTCTGTTTGCAGATGACTGAAAACCCAGCAGCGATACAACTACAACTTCCCCTTCAGCATCGTGATCTTCAAGGTTCACTGACGTGGAGGTGATTATAGTCTTTCGGAGTTAGAACACCAGATGTTGCAACTCCAGCAATGTACTAGAGACCATCTGGGCATCAGGTTCGCTAAGTGGTCAGTAATTAGCCAAATCACCCTCATTCCACCACATTAATTACACCGACTACCATTACAAAATTAGCTGCTAGGCTGTGTGCGTTTCAGGTGATAAAACTAACGTAAATAATAGAGTGCAAGTTACTAGAGAAGCCCAGCACTTCCAACACAGTTCTCCAAGTTGAAGCGCATTGAGTCCATTGTAACTTCTGATGTGCGATTTGATACTCACGCCTACACATGTAATTATTAGATAATTTAACTTTCATTGGATCAGAACCTCTCAAAGCATGCACCCAGCTACCAGCAAGACAAGCACGGAAAGCCATTTACCACTACTGTACTCCGTGCGGATGAATGAAGTCAGTGAGAACCATGAGTACAAACAATAATTGCAATTAATTATCAGGATTCCCTACTATTATCTGTAGCCAGGGTAGGGGGGCTCCGCCTGTTCGGCCAACAGGGAGGATGGGCGAGCTCAAGCAGAGCTCAAGCAGCTACACCATGATCCGTCCGTCACACACAGAGCGAACACACGGGTGCGACCGTTTCACGGAATTATGCTGAGGCGCCGACAGTGCAGCGGCTGCGGTGGAGATGACGTACCACTCGTTACAGAGAGGGTCACCTTACATGATCAGCTTACATACAGGGTTAAGTGTTGACGCCGCCGCCTCGTCCGTCTCGCCGATTTGACTGCGGTTTTCCGCATGCGCTGCCGACCGTTCGAACCCACAGGAATCCAACACAGGAGTCAAAACAGCGGCGACATGAGGCGTTGAGCGATTGGGAGGCATTCGACGAGAGAGAGAGAGAGAGAGAGGGGGGGAACGAGCACCGAAAACGAAAACTCGTGCCGAGCTTACACAATCCAGTGTGTCTTGGCTTCATGATATACTCGTGAACCAAATTCCGTTGGTAATTACCAGCGGTGGAAGACAATAATAATAACTCATCAATTAGCGCAGATTAATTGCACTCGCGGCAGCTATTTGGCCTCAGGGTGACCAGTTTAATTTTTCATTACGCGTCCACCGACACAGCAGACCGATCGATCGTGTATGACCTCGAGAGGTGTGCCACAATCAATCCGTGGTGCGCCGGCTTTGACGACGTCCGAGCCTGCGGAGCGGCAAATTAGCGCGTTCGGAACCAGTTTGGGCAGCCTTGTGACAATGTCGACAGCAACCAGAAATATGTCAAAATTATCAACAAACGATAACTTCACGATGCAAATTGAACTTCTTCCGTTTAGATGATATAGCAGGGCAAGTACTGGTGTCACATCATAGAAAAGGTGATCAACCATTGGGGTCATCGAAAGACAATTCCGACAAGTAGTCATGAGGCAATGACGTCATGAGGTCATAACAGGCATGTTTGGAGAGTTGATATGACTTATTAATAGCGCATAACGGATGGATTGTGCTTATTTGCAAATGTGGTTAATGTGTGCTTCATAAAGTTATCTGAACGATAAGCTCCAGCGCAATTCATTACTCAAACCGAGACAACACATTATCGTTCGCCATCACCTCATCATCATCATCCCAAACAACGCCGCCGCTAGTTCGGATGGCGTGCCAAATTTGGTTATACAATTTGCCGCAGATCGATCACATGGAGCGCAGATGATATTCAAATGCTGAACAGGTCACAGGTTCCCCTGCCCACACAGTCGGGAAGGTAATTTCGCGCCATTTTGTCCGTCTCATCTCGGTCACATTGACGCTAAACACCGACCACCACCCTACATCAGATGATGAGTAATATTTAGCCGACTGACGAAACCCTATCAGATGCTGCACTTGGCATTCTTTGGGGGTTTAGGGGCGCATCGACTGCAGTGGCCATGCAGCCACTTGACATTTTTGAACAGGAACGCTTTTCGAGTAGGCGAACAACAACAGAGTTGTCACACAAACTGCACCGCTATCGAGCAAGTCAAACGACGGCACGCGCCGGAACGTGTCCCACCATACAGTCCACCAATTTGGAAGGATACCTCGACAGTATGCACACACGACCACGACACGAACCGCAAACAAAGTCATCAGACGCTCGCGCACGTGCCACTCGGAGACCACGGATCCGTCGAGAGCGTACGACAGCAGTCATAACAGCATTCCCAGCAGCGGCTCGTCGGGCATTTGCACGCGAATTGTTGTCCGCCGTCTTCGACTTTCCCCCCGCTTCCTGTTTCGACCGACGACTCGACCCTGCCCTCCACACTTCCCTGTCATCTCTGCCCGCCAGGTGGGCGACACACGCAGCTGAAGGCGAACAGGCCGCGACCGAGCGCAGAACAAACAACAGCCGCCGACGCGCCCGCCCCGAGGCCGCCACGGTATTCTGCGGGGAACACGTTTTGCGCCGACACTATTTATCTGCGCCACCAACCTCATTTCACGATACGCCTTCGGCAATACGGACAAGCCTGCACGATCGCCAGCCGCGCCGGGCCTGGCCCGTACAAACACAGCCCGTGGGAGCGGGCGACGCCATCAGCGGCAGGGAGGCGCGCCACAAAACCGACCGGCCACGCTCACCACCCGGCGGCGACCTTTCGCAGGACCTGCTGATCGCCGGCGTGTCATCGACACGACGCCGTGTGAAACGTCGCGGCGCACTCAGCAGTGGATCAGTCGACAGCCAATACTGCGCGGGTGTGTGTGGAGGGGGGGGGGGCACCACTGGCATCCATGCGCAGACAATTTAGATCACGCACATGGACTGTCCGTATATAGCAGACCTACCCGAAAATGGTTATCCGCATACAATACCGGTTTTCTGAAGTTCGACAGTCGCAGAGTCGAAATAAAGGGAAGCTTGCAAGATTCTAGCTCGACACCTCAGAAGTATATGAGCAGTTAACTAAATCGGGAGTCCGTGAGCCAACTGGGCATCCGTCGACATCAGAACACAGATTCATCAGACCGGAGAGCGCATGCCTTCTCTAACATACTAACTGTGGCCCCCACGCATGACTGCGACCTCCCCCAGTCCAGCCACATTTCTCATTACTTAAGCTTTACTAGGGGACTATGGAAGGATTTGGTTTGGTCCCATTGCAGTTAATTGTAGCGCCGCCCCCCCCCCCTCCCCTTCTCCAAGTCAAACGTTTTTAGACGAGGCCATGTGAGAACATCATCAAGCCGGAGATTCACCGGATCTCAGGGCGTCATGGAACATTAGGACTATTGGAAACATGGACACATGGACTATTGGAACAATGGAACATTAGGTTCATGGGACATTAGAACTGACAGCATCACCGGACCCAGCAGAGTCATAGGAGGTCTAGGGACTAGGGTCAGCGACTGGGAAGCGTCATCAGGTGCGGCGTCTTCATCAGCTCCGAGCACGCCATTGGAGACGAGGGCGCCACCACCACTGTCGCCGTCATCGGCTCAGGGCGGGGTGGCGTCACCACAACCGTCGCCATCATCGGCTCAGGGCGAGGCGGGATTGTCACCACTACTGTCGCCGTCATCGGCTCAGGGCGGGGTGGGGTCACCAGAACTGCGAGGTGGCGCGGGTCGCGTCCATCGCGTGAGCGGCCGCACCGCCCCACCGCCGCGAACGTTGCCCTCGCGCATCGCACGCACCGCCCCAGCCGCCAGTCACACCAACAGCGAGACGCCAACGGTCGCCGTCACGTGCTCATCCTCTACCACGCCTGCCACCTGCGTCACGTGTTCATCCTCTACCACGCCAGCCGCCTCCTTCACGTGCTCCGAAAGCATCCACCTCACTCGATAAGCTCGGCTACCAATCAGCGCCTCGAGACGCTCGGCATTATTCGAACGGGCGCGGTGGAACGCCTAGCAGGACACGAGACGACCGGCTGCGGAAAAGACCGCCGCCAGAGGGCACGTGCTGGCGGCCGATGGCCGGTCGAACGTAGCGGTATTTTATGAGTCAATCGTAGACGGCTGCAAATTCGTCCGTCTGAATGACGCTACACATGCGAAAGTCTGGTCGGGGCGGGCTGGAGCGTTGAACCCCGTCCGGCCAACTCGCCGCACGCCTTCAGACAGCGGACTGCGCCGCTGCCACGCATGGCTTCGTCTGAATACGGGATAGAGCCGATCAAGTCAGATGGCTCGACAAAAAGCGCCACCTTTGCTCGAGGAGTACGGTTACCGTCGGCACCAGTTTCTCTTGGTCAGATGCGCTCGCGCGGTTCGCGGCGGGGACTTTTTGCGGCTTTAACAAACAAATCGGTGATAGTATTTCTGAATGTCATTCTATCGGCTTGACTGCCAGTACTCATGTTACCGTGTCTTCAGGTTTACCGCTTGGACATGCTTTTCTTTCGTGGCATTTGCCAGGCAGATGGAAGGCCAGTTTCACTCTATTCCTCACTTCTCACTTTTATGACTTGTCGGTGTGGTGGATGTTAATTTCTGACGTACAAAAAGTCGCTGTCTGCATCTGAAATATACATGTCAATCGCTCGGCTATATATTCTAATGAGACAATAATGGTTGGTTGGTTGGTTATTGGTTTTACGACACGTCGACCGTTGAGTCATGTAGCGTCGCCAATCTCACGCCGATTGGTCGCGGGCGAAGAGTAGCGGAATCTACGGATACACCTCTGACGGATGCCACGCAGTTAACAGCTGGCAACAGCGCGCCCCAGCACAGCGACAGCGGGTAACAGCACGCCCTAGCACAGCGACGGCGGGCACAGCGACGGCGGGCACAGCGACAGCGTGCACAGCACGCCCCAGCACAGCGATAGCGGGCAACAACACGCCCCAGCACAGTGACGGCCGACGCAGCGACAGCGGACACAGCGGGCAACAGCAGGCTGAGGAGACGACTGGACACCGGCCGGAGAGGTTCACCGTTGCCAGCAGCTCGTCACCACACCGCCGAGTGAGCCGGCGGTGCACCGTTCCGTCACGGTGCACCGCTCGACTACGTCCGGCGCCCGTCCGCTCCCTGCCCGCCTCGTCCGCTCCGCCGCCTCGTCCGCTCCTGCCCGCCTCGTCCGCTCCTGCCCGCCTCGTCCGTTCCCGCCCGCCTCGTCCGGCGCCCGCCCGCCTCGTCCGTTCGCTGCCCGCCGGCCCGGCCGTCAGCCACACGTGAGTCGGGACGGCGGCGCTCCGCTGGACGGGGCCTCCGCTGGACCGTGTCGGTGAGGCGGCACTGTCACGGTCACGGCCACAACAGCTGGCCACGGCGACAACAGCTGGTCTGGTGGTCACGGCCACAACAGCTGGTCACGGCGACAACAGCTGGTCACGGTGACAACAGCTGGTCTGGTGGTCACGGCCACAACAGCTGGTCACGGCGACAACAGCTGGTCACGGTGACAACAGCTGGTCACGGTGACAACAGCTGGCCACGGCCACAACAGCTGGTCACGGCCACAACAGCTGGTCACGGTGACAACAGCTGGTCACGGTGACAACAGCTGGTCTGGTGGCCACGGCCACAACAGCTGGTCTGGTGGTTATGGCGACAACAGCTGGTCACGGCGACAACAGCTGGTTACCGCGACAACAGCTGACCTGGTGGTGGTGCCATGGTTTTAGAAACTCAGGGGGTGAAGTCCGTCGGAAAAAGATTCGACTTCCTTCCGAGGTCAGACATGGAGCACATTGCTCCGAATGATAAAATGATCGGCAAGTGTGTGTCTAAGAGGTACTGGGGACCATCTCTCCACCAAATGTGAACTCGTGCGCCGTATGATGGGGTCACGGCAATACACGAGTCATTTGGGCTTTAGAGTGAGCCGACCAAGTGTGGTAAATAAACGGACGAAGAAGCTTCAATTCGTCTGCGACGCATTTGGACTCGTCAGCCGTGTAATGCGCGTTTCACTCCAAACGGTCGCGAGGAAACGTAAATCTCAAGCGACCGGTGAAGTCTGAACTCGGGACCTTGCAGTGACGAAGAAAACGCGCCACCAGCCGGGCGGTCGACCTCCCGATTGCGTGAAAATGACGTGACGTCCGAAGTGACAGCAATGAGCGGTGCAGTCACGACCGGCCACACCGCACCGCACGCGCGCACGCCTCAACTGAGAACTGAGAGAGAGCCGTCAGCGTAAAACCGCAGTCACGTTCCTCCGAGCCGACGAGCGCGTGTCAACACCACCGCAGGCGCGTCGCCGATTGGTCGCGCGGTGGGTGACGTCACACCGCCGGCGGCGCCGCGAAGCGACCGCCTCGACACTGCCGCGACGCGGACCGCCCGTCTGCGACCCAGCCCTGCCCCGGACACCTGCTACACCGCAGCGCCGGCAAAAACCAAGGCCACCCAGCCGGCCGACAGGTGTCGATACCGCTGCTCACGGGCACCCGACGCGCCGCCCGCTGGTCATGAACTCGACGCACGTACCCGCTGAGGTTTCTTCATATTTGTGGATGCCTTTGGATGCCTTTGTGCCTATTCATGGATGCCTTTGTGGATTTTTGATTTATTGATTTTTCGTTGCCATTGGCAACCAAAAGTAAGTCTGGTACCTTGGTATCCAAAATCACCTCAAGGATGTGATTACCAGTACCTACCCTTGGTGAAGATACCCTACCTTATTTTATGTTTTTATAGTGGACCTTTGGTAAAGACCATTGGTAAAGACGCCCTATATTATTTTAGATTCTTCTAGCAGTGGAATGACACCAGCACTAGCATGGCCGGAAAACAGCGAAACAGCTAATTCCTAGACACCAGCACGAACTCGTTTTGCGAGAAAACAGGCAACCATGGCCATAACATGGCCCTGGCCATGGCCAAGTTCACACTGCGGAGGTCGCAGGCGTGTACACCACAAGCGTGCGTGGTGACCGCCCGAGTCCGGGCTGCCCGACAACCTTCCCCACTTCATACACACGTAAGGTTACAATCCAGAACACGGCCAACCAGCCGCCGGGATTCCGGATTCCGGATTCGCGACAGCGACAGTCTAGCGAATGCGGCCACCAACCCAGATCATGTTCATTTCAGCCATCTCGTCAGGCTTCACGGAGGTGGGGGTTCACATGCGTCACAGAGGTATCCGGCTTTTCGGTTCGCATCACCCCCACCCCATCACAAAATCGTCGCTTCTGCACGCTCAAGAACGAAATGTGACGTCATCCAACAACTGTACACAAAGCACGTGGCACAAGGCAGACATCTCGAGTGACCGGTCACGGTGTGGGTCGCATGCCTAGCCCGCACCACGAGAGGCAGCCAAATGGCTCCCCGAACTCGAGATGAAACGGCTCCCAAGCCTTAAAACAGCACCACCGATAGCATCGACCTGCTCGTTTCCGATCCAACAGATATCGACCCAGCAAATGGAAACAGCCGATCGAGCGTGAAGTGCACTCTGTGGCACCTCCAGTTCAGCGGAGATTTCGTGGAGCTTCAGACGCCTCGCGCTCACATTCGCTGATATCCGTCGATCTCAGCACAGATAATAGCTTTGTACGCCGGTCAGACATTTCTACACCGCGTGAAGGAATGTCAAAGCATGGACCTCTCTGGGTGAAATAATCATTAAGGCCTCTGGCGAATTACAAAACACATATACTCGCGCAAGCGAAAAGGGTAGGGACGTATCATTACGGGTGGACAAAACATGTGCTTTCAAACACGGTGGCTATTATCCCAACGACGTTCCCAGTTCGATTAAGCAAAACCACAGTCTTACCAGTCAGATAGTGGGGCGGTGATATCGCAAGGAAATAGTTTGGTCCCGCTTCACAGACATGCCTATAAAACACACAAAAATGGAATATCGTGCAGGGAGCACAGATAAATGGATGAAACGCAGACAGTCCCATGGATGGAAACAGTCTCATGTCTCAGCCTTTCAACAGCCTCGCAAAACCGTGGAATCATCGCTGCACCGTTCGAACTCCGACAAAGCCCCAGCAGCTTACCACGCCAAGAAATCGGAGGTCGGGTTTTTCCCTTTCGTACAGATCACGACACCGCAAAACAAAGTCCAAACGTGCACATGTAACAGTAAGCCTGTGTGAAGGTCAAGCTCGCACTGACACCTACAACTAGGGTCTGCCTACAACCTGGGGCCTGCCTACAACCTGGGGCTGGCCGATTGGCGCTTATGGCGTTGTGGTCACCTCCTGCCGACAGTAAGAAGGCTGCTGATTGGCTTGAAGTCATTTAAACTCGGCCAACGGGATAAACTCAGTGCTGCCGTATAGCTAGTGCGGTTGGCGGCAAAAGAGCGACGGCAGCGTCAGCAGGTGCTACAGCTACGGTCATTGTTCCCGTGAACGAGTGAAGCAGCACTGGAAATTCCGGTAGCATGGAGAGGTACGTAGGACAAGGCATCCGATTTCCGTGAAAAGGGCGGAAATGTACTCTTAAATGTTGTATGGTTGGAGAAATGGTTCAATGGCTGAATGAAGAAACATCTTGCGTTATGACCAAGTTACCTATGCCGGTGTTAATATTTTGCGTCGCTTTTGCACCAACCGAACAAAACCCGCTGGCAGCCTGCTTGATAGTAACTGATTCGGTATGTATCGGGTGGCTATTTGAGGTTGACAACAACACCGTAAGCATCACTGAACAGCGCTTACATCGGCGACTGCGCTGTCCTCCGCAGCGAACATCTCACCCCCCCCCCCCCCCCTCAGCCGCACGGATTGGAGAGGGTGACGGGAAGCCCGCCGCTAAACAACCTCGGGGAAGGAGAGCAGGCCCAGTCGGTGCCCTATAATTTGGGAGCGCCGATTCGGCAGGTGGCTCGGATGGTCCTGAGGGTGCGCCACGGGCGCCCTCAGGACAACAAAGACGGGAGGGACTACAACGTTCGCGAATCGCCGGTGTGTGAGTTCAGCTTTGTGTGGGTGAGCGCTGCTCAAAGGGAAGCCATTGTGCCCTAGAAATCCAAATGGTGGATGGGGGACCCAGTTAGTTTGTTATTTGGGTTTTAGGGCGCATCAACTGCAGTCCCCAGCCCCCAGGGGGACCCCAAACCTGCCAAATTGGCAATCTAATTAATTTATCTGTTTAGATTTGGTATCAGGTAGGTCTGTGAAATTAAATGAAAATGGTGGATGGGGGACCCAAAACGCTGCCAAATTGGCAATCTAATTAATTTATCTGTTTATATTTGGTATCAGGTAGGTCTGTTGAAATCGTTGCCATGCAAATCCTCCGTGATACTAACTCACACCCCACATATTGCCTTCTACGTGCCGTCAGCAATAAAGGGAACAGCTTCAGCAACATTGACGCTGTCGGATATGAATATTTATTAGTATAGCCAAACAGCTCCAGAGCAGTTGCAGCTCTAACGGCGTCAGCGACCTCTGCAAGCGCGCAGTTTTTACAAGCCACCCGCCCGCGACACCGGGGAGAAGCATCCTTGAACAGCCGGGTCAAATTGGCGACCGACAGAGGAAACAATGCTTTTACGAGCACGTAATAACGGGGCCCACGGTCCAGGGCCGGGGTCGCCAGCGCTGAACGCGCGCGCGTCACCATGGCTACCGCCGAAGGACGATCGACTCGGAACGTGCGCGTCACCATGGCTACCGCCGAAGGACGATCGACTCAGAACGTGCGCGTCACCATGGCTACCGCCGAAGGACGATCGACTCAGAACGCGCGCGTCACCATGGCTACCGCCGAAGGACGATCGACTCAGAGCCGACGACGGCGCATTCGGCGTCAACGGCGCGACAATTCCTGCACAGGTCCCGCCCGCACCGCCTGCCGACCCGTCGGCGACAACAACGGCTGACGATAACGCCAGTCGTAGACGCAACGCCGCGCGCGGCGACGTCTGCGCACCGTCAGCTCTCACGTCACGGACGACAATTGCCTGCATTTAGCCGAGCGGCTCACCGCTGCAGTGTCGCCAGCCTGCCCGCGCGGACCGAGACATTCCGGCACACGACCGCCCGCCTGCCCGGAGATCCCCCCCAGGAGCGGCGTCACGCCGCAGAGCAAACACAACTCTTTCAATTAGCGGCAACGACCGCGCGCTCGTGAAGAACACCAACGGCCGCGCCGTTCTCCACGCTAGCCGTCTCGGCCGCGCCGTACTGGCGGCGTGTCTCGACGGACGCCCGCAGGTCGCTCGGCTGGCCGCCGGCGCAGCTCGGACACGCCATCGTCAGCATTGTCGGCCATTGCCGGCCATTGCCGGCCATTCCCACGGTGCGCGGTGATGTCATCCCGCCGGAAGGCCCAAAGCGAAGCGAGCCAGCGAAGTGCACCGGCCGCGGGCAAACGAATGCCGGCTCGCGAGCCTCTGCGCGCGGCGCCCCGCGATCCTCAGAGCAAGTGGCTCGCGATCCTCTGGGAGCGCTGTCTCTCAGCTGGCCTCCAGACATGCTCAACATCGGTACATTGCTAAACTATGCAAATGTATTTCCGCGCAGTGCGTGATGCGAGCGTCGTGCTCCAGCGCCAGGGGAATCGTCTATCGCGAAGAACCACCGCCGTTGCATGCACAGGAACGCCGCTCACTGAGGTGATGTTCAGTGCTAACGCCAGAGGACTCAATTTCATGCCGCGCCAGATGAACCAGCAATGCATGTGCGCTCAGGGTCACCGCTCGAGAACCGTTCTTGCGAAACGTTACGCGACACCACTTATTATTTGTTCCATCTAATTGTCATGTTTGTGACACCCAGTTTCCGTTCCATTTGTCAAATTTCCCATTGAACATGATATGAAGTTAACGATCTGGGAATTACTGTTGCTTTACCAAGAACACCAAAGCCTCCATGCTTAAACGCGCGCGAGGCCAGCTTAATTTCCGATTTTCGACACCGTCGATTCTCCATATTGACATATCTCCCTACGCGCCCGAAAATTGAGGCGCATCGGGCAAAGAGTGCTACCGCCACCGCATCAAAACGACAAAACAAAATGGAGATTCTCTCCGGCGCCTGGAGAGAGGCTGCGCGATCAGCATCCGCCGAAGCGGAGGTGCCCAGAGCCGTTCGCCGCGAGCCGAATCCCGCCGTAATTTTAATCGCCGCTGCATGCCTAATCAATGCGGACTGCGTGCTGGCCTGCAAGATAATTGCTTTGAAAGGCGATAAACAATAGCTGGGGCCTCCCGGAGAGCAGTTCACCGGTGAATGCAACAGCGGGTGGGGGATGATCACAAAACGGATAAAAGGAGACATAAACACCCCGCTTCATCTTTCGCCTCGGTAGTTCGTAACTCCGACAGGAAAAATATCAACCCCGAGAGACATGCTTGACATTCATACACCAGTTTAATGAAGTGCTTGAACTCGGGTGGCTAGGACGTCTCAAAATCCCATGTGAGCCGATATTCAGGAAAAGGTTATCAATACTCGACCACTCATAACTCGATTCAACGATTAATCTGCTCCAGTCGAATTCATGCACGAAGGGGTCAGCAGCGTAGCCAGGATGTTGTACAGGAGGGGGTGCGGGGAGGGGTGTTGGTGGTGGTCATCTGAAGAGGACCCCATCACTCGTTAGCCCCGTTCATTCCTCATCCTCATCCTCATGGGGTCCTCATCACAGTGTGGTCGCCAGTCATCAAGGTGTGGTCGCCAGTCATAACAGTGTGGTCGCCGACCCGCCACGCCGGAAGCCAACACAACCCGGGACCACCGCCTGGCCCACCGCTTGGCCCCAGCCGCTCCACCCGTTCCGACGACGGGCCTCTCCGCGCTGCCACGGCGGCGCCGGTGTCACCTTGAGCTGGCAGACGCGATCAGCAGCCAGGCGGCGGCGGCGACTCGCCGGCCCGGCCGGACACCCACCAGCGCACACAGCCTGAATACAAATCCCCGGCGTACGGACGCGCCGGCCGTTGTATGTACCATTGAATAGCAAGCCGCGGCGCGATATGCTTTGCATACACGATACACGATACGGACACACTTTGCAATTCAGTATTTTCGCTTTGAGCCATTCTCACTTGTTCACTTGAGCCATTTCCACTTTTACGTGTGGTGGCAGAACTAGACACTATTGAAGCGTAGATCCATCAATATCTATAGTGTCTAGATCCGCACCGTCTAGAAGCGAGGATCGGCAGCGACGACATGGGAAGCGGATCTTAAAACGTCCTGAAATTGAGCATTACGCCTGCGGTGGTGTATGAAAATAAAATGAAATAATGGGCGGGAAACCTCTCGCTTCCTTTTCCCACGCAAAATCCGTGGCGACGCCAGATCACGGAGGGGAGACGGATCCGCCGCTCCTATCTGTTGGGAAAACAAGCAGAGCTCTCGCATAACAAGGCATGAAACCAACGACAACTGTGGGTGGATTGGTGGTTCACGGCGCGCCCTTGGCTAAATTTGTCTGAGTTTTGGGTGAACGATGAAGTGCCCAAGGAACAAAACACTTGGAACACTGCCTACGCAACAACGCGTAAGAAACCTGACCCACCCCACGGCAACACCGGCCCCCTCGGCCTCGGTCGCCCAGCCAACGGCCGCCACGGCCTCGGTCAATTTATCGGTCACCCAGCTGACGGTCGCCTCGGCCTCGGTCACCCAGCTGACGGTCGCCTCGGCATTGATCACCCAGCTGACGGTCGCCTCGGCATTGATCACCCAGCCGCTGGCAGCCGCCGTCACGCTCGCCTGGACCGGCCGGTGCGCGTCGCTACGGCGTCACGCGCCTCACCGGACAATCGCGGCGCGCCCGGCCGCCGGTTACGCCGCGCGCCGTCACGTGACGCGCGCGACGTGACGCCGCGCCGTGACGAATGCCCCCGGGGCGGACGACGGCGGGCGGCTCGCTGTGCTGGAGATCCGCTGACGATGGCCGAGCGAGCCAGGGGCGGATCCAGGGATTCTCATGCGGGGAGCACAATGTCTATTCTTCTGAGGAACCATTGGCTGACAAATCCGCACAGAAGGGCCCCTTTTCCCGTCGGAGAGGCGCCACGTTTCCATGGGGAAGGGGCGCATGCTCCAAGTGCCCTCCCCTCGGACACGGTACA
This sequence comes from Ashinkailepas kermadecensis, assembly GCA_034440615.1. NCBI lineage: Eukaryota > Metazoa > Arthropoda > Thecostraca > Neolepadidae > Ashinkailepas > Ashinkailepas kermadecensis. The sequence goes on along the minus strand of JAOTOM010004736.1, from coordinate 325,792 downwards.
AAAGGCAAGCGAACAGCACGCACGGTTCAATTATCAAATGGTGGGGCCGAATGGCTCCACCAGCAGAAGCTGAGCGGCTACAAACCCCTCCCCCGCCCCTTGTTGGTCAAAATCTACATCAGTTGCAGGAACTGTCAAGAATGGTCACGAAGAACACGGCCATTTGTTCAAGACTTCGCGTAATTTTAGCACGCCCTCTAATTGCCGGCTGTCGTGTCCGAAGTGTGTAAAAAAGTGTGTAAAATGTCCGCAACCGGTCCACGCTAAGCCCTTCAAGGAGGAACCGAAAAAAAGCCTAATGGCTGAACACAAATCTGGAAAAACCTCGACAATTAACGTCGAAGATCGCAGTTTCAAACCTTGCGGGAAAGCAATTCACCTCGTGGATGTGAGTCCGTGGCGCACAACATCAGCGAGTCTCAGCAGGGAAGCACCGGTACTTCTTTGGTTCCACGACATAATAATCACCCCTGACATAGTTAACGGTGTGAACACTGTTCCGGACGTCTTGCACCTCGTGCAACCGAAAGTCGCCAACGTCCGGATGTTCCCGGGGCCACGCAAGCAACTCCAACAGACAACTGGCCGCCTCCCTCCTCTGGCGGAGGGAGCGCGGCAAAAACAATGCCATGTCAGCCGCTTCAAATGAAATATTCATCGCTTCATTACCGCGGAGTAGTTAGTGAGGGTCGGACCGGTGGCAGAATGGAGTCGGGCAATACCACTTCGCTAGCGAGTCCAACAAAGCGTGTGACGTAATTTCACAGGCGACCCCTCGTCAGCAAATGCCGTGATTATGCATGCATCAGTCCACTGCCCAGGACACAGCGGACCTACCACCGCTTTGGTTCAGGAGTGGTGCTGACAAGGCACGATATTGCTGGGAAATTGTCTGTCCACTGTTCTCTTTACAGTTATTTAAACACACCACGTTCACCGCAAATGCACTGGTCATCAAGTGTAAAGCATTCACCATAAACATCCACGCTTTCACGGTTTCCCATGAGGCCAATTGGACAGTCGCCTTTGCAACGATGCCTATGCTGATGTTATGGGTAGCTGACACGAAGTGCCACCACCGTAATAACTGCGAACGGACAGCGAGGTGCACGCAGGACATTCACAACAAATATTGCTGCTGGAGAGATTGGCAGACGGGTGTCGCTGCATCACGGTTGGTCGAAGATCAAAACGACGTTTGAGTGATCGCCTGTCCGCATGTCGGTTATCGGTTTTTACGACACATCGACCGTTGAGTCATGTAGCGTCGCCAATCTCTCACGCCGATTGGCCGCGGGCGAAGAGTAGCGACAGGTGAGACTCGAACCCACAATCTTTTGATTGTGAGACGAGCAACTTACCCCTAGACTACTCGCCCCCCACCTATCCGCATGTCAACAACCTGCACGTGCAAACCGGAATATGCACAAGAGGATCGGTAGGATTAGCTTGGTTAGTTATTGTCGTTTGGCGGCACAATATCGATAGGAAGCCTCAGTACGAAGCACAGGTAACAAACCCAGACCATGAATTCAGATATGAACACCGACAGAATCGACTCCCTGTGTGCATCGTCACGAAACGCCGCCGTCGACGTGGCAGTGACGTCATCTGACACTGCAGCGCCGCCGCTTCCGAACGTCGTAAAAAAGCGCGCGTGTTGCCGCGATTCGCGCCAAATGGCCGGAAACTCTTGGCGGCACGGGCGACGATTGTGAACGGCTGTCGGAGCGTCCGCGCCGGCACCGCCTCGTGGTGACCATTACGGCCATTACCGCCACTGTCCAGTCGCCGGTGTTGCCATTACCATCACCATTACCGTCGCGGGCGGACAGGACAGCGGCTGTCGCGTCGGACGGCGACGAGGAGTCAAATTTCCACCGGAAAAAATAGGGTTCACGACACCTACCCACCCGGCAAGCACTTCCGAGAAACCGCGTGCAGTCGCTGCCCCACTGCGTATCCACCTCGCGCCAACTTTTCGCGCTTCCCAACTGCGCATTGTTTCCTCACGCCGACGGCCAATCCGGCACGTGTTAGGTTGGTGAAAATGTGACAAAGCCACGGCTCAACCGGTTCATTGGTTGCAAGCAAGGCTCGAAATATCCGGCAGGAGGCAGCGCAAATGACCTTCATCGTCCGGCACGCCTCTAAAAATCACTCCCTCACCCTCCCACCACCGAAATCCGTCAGTCTAACGTCACTTGCTCCGGTTTCCGGTAGCTCCGCAGATTCCCGACCGGAATCTGTAGACCAGGAACGGCTCCCCTCCGTCAGAGGAGGGTATCAGCAATATTCTGAGCGTCCAGATCGGCGTCCAGCGACAATGGCGTCGCACAAGGGTCGCGACTCACCACCGCTAATCAAGCAGAAGCCGACCGGTAATTTCAGAGCGCGACCGCGGCCCATCCGGGGCTGCGGCGCGCGCGGGAAAGGCGGGGAGAAAGGGGAGGAAGGGGAGGGAGGAGAGGGAGGGGGCCAGGTGGTCTGCAGGCCCAGTAACGCCGGATGGTGTGCTGCGCCCCAAATCTGACATCCCCTTCGGCCAGTAAACCGAATCAAGGACATCGGTAATCCGGCCAAGATAATGGCCGGACATCGCCACAGGTAGCGATGCGAATCTGCAGCTTTGTCTCGCGAAAAGAACACAGGAAAGTGTACGTTTCAGTTGTTCAGGTAGCCTTCAAATGCGTAAATGCGTCGTTAAATGCCCTCGTCTTCGAAGGAAAATGAGGGTATCCAACAGTTTCCATGTATTCGTGAGACAAAAATTGTAATAGAAGATGCAAAGGGGTGTAGCTTTGTATGTCTTTTGGAGGGTACTTCCCGCCCCCCCCCCTCCCTAATAATTTCAACTTTTCACATGACACCACATATGGCATGCTCCCTCCCCCCAATCCATGTGGGCCCGCCCATTGCCTTCATGTATTGTGCCTTCCCCAAAAAAATTCAGAAACCGACGCCTACGCTAAGCACTACCAGAAGACAAATGCATCGCATTTAAATCTGCGCAAACGACACACGATATCGCTAGTTGACAACATATCATTTCGATACCCACTCGAAAACAAAGCTCCTGCAAATCAGTTCGATCGGCGTTCGTCAAAACATTCGGCGCCAATCGCTGCGGCCCCGACCACGCCCTGCTCACCGCTCACCGCTCACTCCCGGTGTCGATTCACCACCAATCAAACGCAAACCGGCTCCGGCCGATTGGCGCGCGTGGGAAGCCACCTGTCCGCCGTCCCAGGCGGCGGCGGCGCGAGCACAATCCAGCTGTATCAATCACCGACGGCAGGGCGACGGCAGGGTGTCCCCGAAAACGGTCTCACGTGCTCCGAGATCCGTGGGAGAATCGAGGCGGACCGCCGGCTCCACCCCGCGCGACATCCGAGCTGGATAACAACCTCGCGTTCACTGCGAACCAGCTCGGCGATATTGATCAGCGCATTTTTATCGCCAAGGACTTTAAACGCAAAATGGACGCCACGATGACTGCTGGTCATTTGGCAGCGGCGCTACCCGCCAGCCTTGGGTTCATTTACGACGCATTCAACCGCTAGGTCACACAGCGTCGCCAACCTCTCACGCCGATCGGTCGCGGGTGAACTCGGTAAATGCCGTCGGTTGTGAGATTCGAACCCACAACCTGGCGATCAAGAGTCCGACGCTCTACCAACTGAGCTACCGAGGCCCCAGTGGCGCTACCAAAGACAAGCAGCCACTGTTAAATTTTAACTTGCATCGCGTCTGTCGCCATTGTTGGATTCTATCGTTCTAATTAGGGCTTTCCAAATGACGTCATCTTTCAGACAGTCATGCATAAATATCCGATCACAAACTCAGAGCTTCCCAAATGACGTCATCTTCACCTTTCAGAGAGTCACGCATAAACGGCATCTGATCACAAACCAACGACCAACCGGTGTCATCCACACCCACACCGGCCTGTCCACAACCAAACGGCAAGCGAAGCGCGGCGCGCCACAGATGGGTCACACCTGCGCCGGCACTTTTTCCCGGTGACAGCCGGCGAGCGACGTCACAGCACCAATCAGCGCCCCGGCCAGCGCGTCCCAGTCACCACGTCATGTCACGGCCGGGGACTAGTCATGCGGGCGGGTCGCCCGGGCCAGCTGTGTGCGCACCCCTGGCGCGCGTCCGCACGCCCACCCAGGCGTCAAACCCAACGTCACCTCCACCTCACGGGAACAGCGAGGCGCGCAGCATGCAAAACAGCGCAGTCCAATTTGAAAAAAGGCGGCCGCCGGCGGCACACCGGCCGACAGATCCACCAGGTGAGGGGATTTGTGCAGGGTGGTGGAGGTGGCAGCCGGGCCGGTCCATGACGTGCCGGGGGCGATTCGTTTGTTTGCCCGGCTGACGGGACCCGGTGTTTTGCCCGCACGCCCCCGAGCCGGCGGCAGTGAAGGGGAGAGACGGCAGTGAAGGGGAGGGACGGCAGTGTGGGGGGGGGGGGGGTGAAGGTGGGGTGAGGAGGGTCCGGCAGGTATCCAGGGGCGCCGTGTTCTGCCCGTATGTCGGCGACACAAACAACACCGGCAGCGGACGTCGCGGCCGGCCAGGTGCGGAGGACGGGGCGGCGAAGAGAAATAGGACGGGGCCGCGAAGAGGATGAGGACGGGCCGGCGACGAGAAAGAAGACGGGTCGGCGAAGAGGAAGAGAACGGATCGGCCAACAGGAAGAGGACGGGTCGGCCGAGAGAAAGAGGACGGATCGGCCGAGAGAAAGAGGAAGGGTCGGCGAAGAGGAAGAGGACGGGTCGGTCGAGAGGAAGAGGACGGGTCGACGAAGAGAAAGAGGACTGGTCGGCCGAGAGAAAGAGGAAGGGTCGGCCAAAAGGAAGAGGACGGGTCGGTGGAGAGGAAGAGGATGGTTCGGCGAAGACGAAGAGGAGTCGGCGAAGAGGAAGAGGACGGGACGACCAGGTGAAGAGGACTGCTGGCCACCTGGAGATCGCCACGACCGTCCATCAGAAGGTGACATGCAGGGAGGCGCGGCCGAACTCCGCCGCAGCAACGACTTTGCGGACTTGCAACATCGTGCAACATCGTGCAACATCGTCGCTGATGCAACTCCCGCCAGGCTGGCGCGACAAAAAAAAGACAAGATGGTGGGAGGAGAGCTATACCCATCGTTTTTTTCCCAGAATTTCGGACACATTTATAACCAGACACATCCTTTCGGATTGCAAGTTAGTTATTAGGGCTTAAGGGCGCATCGACTTCATTGGTCAGCGCCCTTAAGCCCTGATAGTAGCGCCATTTTTTCGGATGGCAAGAACTAGTTTTAAAGATACTTGTCTTCCTTCTCCCGGGAGTGCACACCTCCAGCAGGGTCTGGAACGAGTGGCAGCGACGGACGGCCTGCACGTCGGACTCAATGAAGAAACAATCGAACGGGAAGGGTGTGGCGTATGGCGCTGATGCACCGTTGCGCAACAACATCCACCCCGGTGCTATGGTGTTGCCACCGACAACCACACGCCGAGACAACCACACAACCACCGCGGCACTGAGCCAGTTTCGTCACCGCGACCTGACGAAGTTGCCGGTATCGCCGCAGTCTGTCCGTGCCAGCCGCCGGCGCGATCGCCGCGCTTCGTGCGACGCTGCGCCACATTCGTCACATTCGCTTGGTGGCGGCCGCCCAACCGAGAAAGCATTCCGGAACCGAGCGTCAGAACACACGACGGAACACGTGCAGGAAGTTGGGTCACGGCGAAAGTTATATAAGCCACCGCCTGATGTCACATTGACATGCATAATGCGGAGAAACCCGCTTAGGTCGACGGACAGAACATAGGTATTGAACCAAACTGCTTTGGTTCTGCAGTTACTCAAACTGCACAACTCAAACTGCAGTTACTCAAACTGCAGTTACTCAAACTGCAAAAGCACGTCAACAGCAACTGCACAACAATTCTGTTAACTGCATGAACAGCAAATGTACAGCAAGTTCGCCTACACCCGCTCCGGGCTAATGTTCAGCGGAACATGTCCGCTGTTCAGCGGGACAGCGGAGGTCGCTTGGTGAACAGGATCGGCTGTCGGAGACCGGACGTCCTGACCGGCTGTCGGAGACTGTATGTCCTGATCGGCTGTCGGAGACTGGACGTCCTGACCGGCTGTCGGAGACCGTCCACGAGACGTTCCCAACACACTCCGGTCATAAACTGGGCTCAGCGCGGCTTTCCAGCGGTCATGCCAATCAATCTGTCGGCTCTCCGTGGCGGAGGGGTGTTCGGAAAGCCCAGGGTGACGTCATTTCGGCTTGTGTCATGTCGGTAATTAATGCAGCATGTTTGCGGTGAGGTAGAACGGCTTGTGATGCTGAGCTCGGCTCAGCTCGGCTCAGCAGCTGGACTGGCTAACAAATCCTTGAAACGAAAAGAAAGAACTCGAAATGGCTTCAAGCTGCAGCTGCTCTCTATGGAAACCTTCAGATTTTGGCATCAGTGGTGAAGTGCTAAATTACAACTGTGCAATCAAATGTCCATAACTTGCTCTGGCGTGGTTCTTTTCTACTTCCTGCCGTTCCCTTCCATGGCTATTTTGTCGTTCAACGACTGTTTTTGTACTAGAGCTCGGGCTTTTGCAGTATCTGCGATGCATATTTTTGTTCACAAAAATATGCATTGTATGTCCCTCTCAACACCCGCGGCCAGGCTTAACACAACTGAATAGGACTTCTCCTGGTTTACAATAAAGTAGGCCGAGATAAAAGCCCTTGTGCAAAAAGCCCTTGTGATAAAAGCCTTTGTGCCCTTGACTGTCCGCTACTACGAACGGTTCCGGCAACCATACGGGATAAGTTGCTAGTGGGAAGGGCTTTTCTACTGACTGACAATTGCTCCCGCATCCTTGCTTATCCTGCATCTTGATGGCTGGCATGATTATACAAGCACATCAAGCCAACGGTACAAATGCAGATATTACCGTGGTTTTAAAATGAGTGTCAGAAGCCGAAAATGTGTTGTAAAGGCTATACCACGTCAGGGGTGAAACTTCATCAAAATGTTGGGGGTGGGGGGCTCAATGCACGGAGGAAATTTGAGGATCGGACACCCCTTGGCGTGACAATTCCATAGAGTCCCATGTTAAAAGCTGAAATTTTTGGGGACCCATGCTAGCTTTCAGGCCACCGCCCGAGAAAAAACACCAAGCTCCATCCCTGTTCCAGGTGGTATGGAGGCTGTGTAAGATGTAGGATAAGCCGTTCACGATGCAGTAAAGGGTTGCGCTGTCTTAGATGGAGTGCAACACGTTGCACATGCTGTACAATATGCCACAGAGGCTGTATAGAGATAATGCGGATGTTCTGTGATAGATCCAGATGACGCCCAGAGCCCAGAGCCAAATGACGCTATCGTGACAGACTGACTGGGGGACTTAACGTTCGCCTGATTATTGCTCATCGTTTGGTTATCTGAGCGCGGAGCCATCTGCACGACACCAAACCGCAAACAACACCTGCACCCTCACTAACAGCGATATCCGGGACTGCTGATCCCCCGACATGAACCTCACCGACTTTCGATTTTTGCAGTTCCGCAATCGTTCAAATGGGATAATCACGCTGCCGCCGCCGATGCGGAAGAAAGCGACACCACTCCCCCAACCCCAGCCGCGCGCAGTGAAGCCGCCACACGATGTTGACCTTGACATGCGGCAGACAGGACATGACACGCGGTCGCCGCCCAGTGCCGCCGCACGGAGTCCGTGCACGGAGTCGACACTGTGTGGTAGTCTAGTCTAGTCTAGTCTACTATATGTCTAGTTCAGCCACCACATGAAGTGGCATGGCTCAGGTGAACAAGTGCGAATGGCTCAAAGCGACAATACTGAATTGCAAAGTGTGTCTGTATCGTACATCGTGTATGCAAAGCACATCGCGCCGTGGCTTGCTATTCAATGGTACACACAGCGGCCGGCGCGTCCGTACGCCGGGGACTTGTATCCAGGCAATCGCTGGGCGGCGGTCTGCACTGGAGTGGCCGTGCAGCGCGCGCGCCGTCCGTGGCTCTGCACGTCGCGCTGCAGGCGGCGCCGGCGCGCCGCAGTTCGCCAGGGAAAGTTCCCACTGCGCCACGGCCATGCACACTGCACACTGTGCACACAGTCCGCGCGGCCGTCACGGCCCACGCAGAGAAAAACCCACCACCGGAACGCCGCCGGCTCCTCCCGTCGGAACGCATCGACACGGAGTGCGCGCAGGTGGCCCAGGCGCCAACAAGAGAGCGCGCGCTTTTCCACAGACGGCGGGAACAAGAGCACGCGCATTACTACAGACGGTGCGAACAAGAGCGCGCGCTTTTCTACCGATCCGGCGCTGCGTTTTGTGTGTGGGGGGGGGCGCTACGTTCCGCAGCGCTCCGCTGCCGTTCCGGACCTGGCACGCTCGGCCGCCGTCGGCGGGATGTCGGCGTGCCCGCCAGACGGGAAAACAAGCCGGCATCGAGACGAGGTGTGCATCAGCTTCCGACGCGGCCGGCGAGAGTTGCCGGCCGCGTCAGTGTGCGACTTCACGGCTGTTTCGTCAGCCGGCTGACGGCACGGCATTGGACATTGGACGCTTCGACATTGGACATTGGACGTTTCGACATTTCACATCTGACGTTTCGACAGTGGGCATTTGACGTTTCGACATTGGACATTGGACATTACGACATTGGACATTTGACGTTTCGACACTGGACACGCAAACAAAGCCACGTGATTGGATATTACTTCTAGTCATACGTCACATGGCCACGACAACAGGGCGACATCGAGACTCCATCTGAAAATGGCACATGTGATTATTGATACTGATTTATATATACTGATACTGACTACTGGCTACTGATTTCCTTGTATAGTTATTCGTAAGGAGCGCAACTCATGAATTACCTCGGAGTACTGTACAGGCAGGCGTGTGAATAACCTGATGTGGTCCCACGTTTAATATAATTGCAAATGTTCACAAAGAAAGAAAACTACATTGGAAGGAAGTAAATACAAATTACACAACTTCGTAGAAATCACACAAAATGACAGCATTGACTGGGAACAAATGATCTAGAGCTCAGCACATGGAAGAGGGGCACAACGCACCGTTCACCTGGTAACAATGCACACCCAAATTCAGACCGAAATCGAACTTGAAGCAATTACGTTCCTACAGAGCAAACCTCAGCAAACTGTAGCCACGCCTCGGCCTCCGCAGACCCCGGTATCGCTAGCACCTGGCCAGCCCCAAGCACGGACAAAACGGCCTGCCACCGAGCCCTCGGGGGCGCAGGAAGGGCAAGACGCCTCCCCACCGCGGCCAAAACAGGATGTGGAGATTGGCTGGCGGTCGGCAGCAGACGGCTGACGCGGCCCGCGGAGAAGCTGCGGAACTTCTGATTGCCTCCTCGTTAGTGCACACAGCCAACTCGCGACGTTCTCACGGGAGACTCTGCGGGGAGCTCGGCGGCGGCGGCGGCGGCGGCGGCGGGGTTCGCGACCCAGGGTCACAGGCGACGCCGCTTTGTCAGGCCGGCCGTCATTTAGACAGAGCTGCCCGACGACACTGCGCTTCCGTTCGCACGACATTACGATTGTTGGGAGCGTGCTGGGCGGACCGACTGCAGGCCTGCCAGCGTGACTCAGAGCAGCACCTCCCGCCGCCTCAGTCGCACCAACTGCGGGCAGGGCCATTGCGCCGCAGTCTACGCGATGGAACGATCGACCCCCCCCCCCCCCACCCCACCCCACCCATATCGCGTGCACAAATGCGTGACCTCGAAATCAAAGTGCCCGGAAGTGCTAGCTAGCCTTCATCACCCGCCGCTGACAGCAGTGCAAAGCGCGTCGATCACGTCCAAGCCCAGCAGGATGTTGGCGGGGTCGGTGGAATAGCGCACGGCGCAGCCCCCGGGGTGCGTGACCTGGCGGTTGCAGGGGTCACGACCCGGGCCGTCCCCTCGCCTGCCCACGAGGTGCGCAGCATCTCTGGATAATGGCGCACCACACCGACAATTACGCCAACAACGCCGCCTCGTGACCAAGCAGAAACCGTTGCACGCGGCGTAGTTCATAGGGCACCTCCACTGCGCGGACACCGCAAAGAGAGCAACGCGAGCACGCCTATAACGCGCCGATAACTCGGCGCTTTACAGGCGCTCAGCCACGATTTTAATCAGGACCGGGTCGTTCCTTCACAGATCGTAACACAGCCGGCCGTAACTTGAACGGCTCGCGTGCGCGACACCCAGCAACACCTGGCATCCGCAGACAACGCCCGACCACCCGCCGCGGTCGCCCGAATTAGCGCCAGCCGGGGTGCGTGCGGCCACTCGGAGAAAACGGCGCGTCGACATTCGTCACGATCGATAGCGCGTAAGCTCGGCTGGCTTCGTTAGCGACGGCTGCCAGTTACGGTCGATGGGACTCGGGATGGGATCGTTAAGACTCGCGTGACAGCAGCGGCACTGCCGGCGGCGGCGGGGCACAGGAAACACGATGCCGGAAGAGCACGCATTGGGGGTGTCGATCGTGTGTGAGCACACATTACGCATACTGGCAAGTCTGTCAGCATACGTAATGTGTGCTCACACACGATCCAAAAATAATCAAAGATTTGTATCAGGTTTTAAGTACACACAACGTAAAACCTTTGTGAGTCCGGAGGCCTCGCGTGGGTCGCGATAGTCCAACCGGCATGGCGTTGAACTCTTCACCGCAAGATCGTCGGTTCGAATCCCACAACCGGCGACATTATCAACCCCACCCGCGACCGATCGGCGTGGACACACGACGACGCTGCATGACCCAACAGTCACGTGACCCAGCAGTCCAACGCTTCGTAAAAGGGCCCGCGGTTCTTCTTCTTCAGGAGGCCCTGTCCATCAGGCAACAGGCTGACGTGTTCGGCGCGCGCCGCCGCCGGCCGAGGTCGGGTTAGAAAGCGGCCAAATGGGCACACACGGACGGGCTGGGTGCCGTCCGAACGTGCCGCCTCGGCCGACACCAGGCCGTGTGGCCGCTGCCCCCCCCCCCCCCACACACACCCGACACTGCAGCGGCCTGGGTCACACGCACAGGTCACACCCTGACGCGCCGCCTCGGCCGACACCAGGCCGTGTGGCCGCTGCCGCCCCCCCCACACACACACCCGACACTGCAGCGGCCTGGGTCACACGCACAGGTCACACCCTGACGCGCCGCCTCGGCCGACACCAGGCCGTGTGGCCGCTGCCCCACACACACCGACGCGCCGCCTCGGCCGACACAGGCCGGCGGCCGCTGCCGCCCCCCCCACACACCCGACACTGCAGCGGCCCGGGTCACACGCGCAGGTCACACCCTGACCCCCCACACCAGGCCTCCCCCCCAGCCCCCCCTGACCTCTGTGCACACCGCGGCACTGCCATCTCAACTCCGATCGGTTGAGACACCTGGAATCAACTGTAGGAAGTCCTTGCATATTGCATGTGATGCTGTCTATACATGAGAGACATTCTAGGAACAGAACGTTACAGCAAACGCCTTGCATGAAAAGGCTTCAGTAAAAAAAAACTTCGTTTACACGGATCGGTAGCTTACAGGTCCCCAATTAAAACAACTTAATTATGATTGAGCATTGGGTGTGTGGCGAACCTAGAACCCAGGGCGAGGTCCCATCACGCCCACCGGCTTAATTTTGGTCGAGGTGAACCCCGGTTCCCAACGCGCAGCGGAATGGCACCCCGACGGGATACCCAGGGCGCCAGAGCCCACCGTACCTTCATGGTGTGCACCATTGGCCCGGCTCGCTGCATGTCCGTCTTCTCCTTCATGACGTCGACCGCCACGTGCTACGGCCGGACGGCCATCGTGGTCCCCGTCACAACCAGCAACACCGACAACAGCACCAACGGCAACGTCGCGCCGAGAATCACCGCACGACGGAAGCCTCCGTCTGAGTGTACCGTGATGCCGCACCGCATCACGGACCCACGTCACGGACAGACGTCACGTCACGCCGGGGGTCGACGTCACGGACGGACGACGTCACGACCGCCGACGTACCCAGCACCGGTTCACAGTGGACGGCGCTCCACAGACCGCCGCACGCGCCCGCTCCGTGTGTACTACCGCCGGAGCGTACCTGGGCGCCGCGCCAAAGCCAGAGCGCGCCGCCGCTCGGCGCCAGTACGACGCGGAGTGCGCTCCAGCACGCGCCAAAACCGGAAGTAATTAAGTGTCAGGATCGCGCACAGTCGGCGTGAAGGTTCGGCAGGACACAGACTGGTATTATGCTGCAAACGCTGCGAAAAGCAGCCGGACAACGGCTCGCTAACTTTAATTCCGGTCAAGCGGGTCGGCGCCGGCCCTCGGGTACCTGGCCGCACCTGCACGGGCCAGACGGGCGAGTCGACTGGGCGCGGCGCAGGGGAGGCCGCTCGGCGTAGTAGCCACGTGCGGAGACGCGGAGTCGGCTCCTCGGCGACTCGACGCGAGGCGCGGCCGGCCGGCCGGCGGCGGCCATATTTGGCGGGAAGGATTGGCGCGCCGTCGGGAGGCCCACGGGCACCCCGCCCTCCTGTTACCTATTCATGAGAGTGGGGCCGTGATATCGCCGTTTTGCACGACCCGGTCATGAGCGTTTTTGCAGCGGCGGGGCAGGCAGCGGAAATTGCCGGTCTGGCGATCCAGGCCCTTCAACCTGACCGTCCGCTCGTGCTCATAAGATAATTACACGACACGTGCATACAGGGAGGCGGCGCGTAATTCCACGCCGAGGGAAAACCGTCCTGTTTTTATGTAATTGTATTCGGCCATGGTGCACGATGGCTTCGAGGAAAGTACACAAGCTAAGGAGTTAATATTGGAGTCCCTGGCATGGTCATCTGATCACAAATATCCGGCTTCACGTACGATCAAATATGCAAAGGCTGCAGGATGTTGGCAATATTCTGCAAGAGCAGATCGGCGATAAAATCGCCAAGTTTCCAATGAGGCTGCAGTGCGCAAAAGAAATGTAAGACTCGCGCAAAATATTTGTTGAAATAGTTCGCGTAGACCGAATTTTACGAGCGAAGTCCCAGGAAGCCAGTGCCGATGCGCCCAACCACATGCAATGAGAACACTTCAGTCAGAATCCGGAAAGCTGGCGCGCAGAAGCATATTTCCGTCAGCCGTCCTCCTCCAACACCATGCCTACAGTACAGTGTCAACGCATTAAACACAGCAGCGCTCTCCACTCCACATAACTCCACATAATCTGCGTGCACCCTGCCCATGACGTCACATGACGTCACATGACGTCATGGTGGGCCTCCGCCTCTGGGTCACGAGCGCCTCCATCTATGGGTCACGAGCGCCGCCACACCGACCACGAAAGGCGCGCCAGTCGTGATCCTCCGGCCGCGAATCACCACGAGTCTCAGAGTCTCAGAGTCACGCCCGAGTCGCCGCATCTGGCTCGCGCCGACAGCGGGCGAATCGCCGGCGGGCATCACGAGTGTCGTGAGGCTCCGACCCGGGCGCGCATCGTTCACAGCCGGCTGTCAGCCGCCCGGCAGACCCTTGGCTGAAGTGTGCTGAATCACAGACAAAACGTTCGGTTGTTGCCTCTCTATCTCTCTCTCTCACGTTCTCTACCCCCGTTTTTTTATATGTCTGTCTGTCTGTCTGTCTGTCTGTCTGTCTGTCTGTCTGTCTGTCTGTCTGTCTGTCTGTCTGTCTGTCTGTCTGTCTGTCTGTCTGTCTGTCTGTCTGTCTGTCTGTCTGTCTGTCTGTCTGTCTGTCTGTCTGTCTGTCTGTCTGTCTGTCTGTCTGTCTGTCTGTCTGTCGTCTGTCTGTCTGTCTGTCTGTCTGTCTGATGCTGTCTGTCTGTCTGTCTGTCTGTCTGTCTGTCTGTCTGTCTGTCTGTCTGTCTGTCTGTCTGTCTGTCTGTCTGTCTGTCTGTCTGTCTGTCTGTCTGTCTGTCTGTCTGTCTGTCTGTCTGTCTGTCTGTCTGTCTCTCTCTCTCTTCTCTGTTTATTGTTCACTTCCCATCCGTCTTCTGCTTTTCTCTCTGTTCTCTTTCTCTATCTCTTTTCTCTATTTCTATATTTCTTCGTGTGTCTCTGAAGACTTATTTCTGATCGATTTCCATAGCTGCCCATAGTAAGCAACACATCACGTGCACTGCCATTTGCACACAACACTTGCACTTACAGTTCACCGCACTCAATAATTCAATTTACCCAACACATTACTCAATTTACTACATACTCAATTTCTTTTCCTTCCATTAAACGCCCTGTAATAGAACGTTGTTCATTGAGAAGGTGGATGAAGGATTACGACCGCCTAAGGAGAAAACTACAGTTTAATGAGCCCTTCCTTTGTTTCCCCATCCAACGTACTATCCCATAGCCGGCAGTCAACATCAAACGGCCAATAGTGACGTCAAATCGATGGCCGACAAACAGCTCATTTGGTGCCTGGTTAGCACGGATACTAAGAGCTCAGGCAAGACTATTGGCCCTGTTTGAAGTTGCGGTAACTCAGTGGGAAGTGCATTCAGCTCCCGATGGCAAGACCATGAGTTCGAATCCCACAACCTGCGGGATTTTTCGAGTTCCCTCGCGACTAACCGTCGTGAGGGTGGTGGCGCTTCGTGGCCCAGCAGTTGAGTGGGCTGCATAAAATTGACTCTGGCGTGCAAACTCATCACTGCCAAATATCATAACAACATACATAATAATATCAATCAATGATAACAAATATCACTGCCTCTGGCGGCGACAGCTAACGGACGTAACGGGCGGAAGTCGTCGCAATCGTCGCAATCGATAATCGTCGCAATCGATAATAATGCGAACCGCGCCGGCGACTGCCGCCACACCAGTCACGCCACAGCATCGCACGTGACCAGGTCACGCCAGCGGCGCACGGACGGGCTTCACGAGCTGCCCCGAGTCCCGAGCCTCGAGCCCCGAGCCCCGAGAGCCGGACGGCGAGCGCGCGGCGCCGACGGTGGCGACCGCAGAACACCACTCACTCATCCCTCCCACACCGCGGCCGACAAAACACAGCGGGCCGACCGCAACAGACGGCCGACCAGCGCTCCATTAGTCGTGCTGACGTCACGACGTCATGACGTCACGTCCGCGGCACAGCATGCGCAGCCAGACGTCATGACGTCATGACTCGGCCGACGCGTGACTCGTGACGTCACGACTCAGCCGAAGACTGTTGGTTGGTTATTGGTTTTACGACACGTCGACCGTTGAGTCATGTAGCGTCGCCAATCTCTCACGCCGATTGGTCGCGGGCGAAAAGTAGCGACAGGTGAGACTCGAACCCACAACCTTTCGATTGTTTGACGAGCATCTTACCCCTAGACCACTCGTCCCCACCAGCCGAAGACAAGAATCACCGCGTAAGCGAACGAGACTGATGGCTGGAAGTCGCGTCGCAGCCATGGGAATAAGTGGAACACAGGGGTGGATGCATGTTTCGGTTTGCACAGTCAGGGTCTTTGGGGTCTTCGGCCAGGATTCCACCAGCAAAACACAACAAACAAACAAACAAAAAACGCCGCAATATTTATTAACCGCGGCATTGCCGAATGGCCACACATTACTCACGCGGTAACTCAGCACAGCGAGTGCAGTGGTGCAAGCGATACCACCACAGATAGCCCAAGTAGTGCATGTAATGCCACCACAATGGTGCACCAAGTGGTGCAAGCGATACCACCACAGATGGTCCAGGTGGCGCATGTGATACGACAACAGATAGTCCAAGTTGTGCATGCGATACCACCGCAGATATTCCGGGCGCACAGGCAGCGCCCCCATGCGGACATAGCCCCACCCTATGACCTTGACATGTGGCAGACAGCCGCTGCACCTCAGCCCCTCTACAGTCACCCCACCCTATGACCTTGACATGTGGCAGAGAGCCGCTGCACCTCAGCCCCTCTACAGTCACCCCACCCTGTGACCTTGACATGTGGCAGAGAGCCGCGGCCCTCATCCCCTCCACAGTCCCCCCCCCATATGACCTTAACATGTGGCGGAGCCGCGGCTCTCACCCCCCGCCCCCCGCACACACAGTCACGACTAGTGCAGACACCGACTTTGAACAGGTGCACGAGCAACTGGAGCAGAACAATGATACTCACAGACGTAATTATGCCCTTGACAAGCATTAATCACCTAACCTCCACACTACGTACTGTGTGAATAGTTGTCATTAATAGATGGCACTTAGGTCAGCCTAATGTTAGCATCAACACAATTAACCGGATCAATAAATGTGCGGAACCCACAGAAACATCATACCTTAATTTGCGCAAAACGTGCCGTAGAATGTCGTTTTTTGTTGTTCTAATATAATGCTGCACTCGACACTATTCCCCGAGCTTAGCACAAGCAGCTGGACTTACTGCGAACTTAACAAACGTTCCAAATGTTCACAAGATGACGCTGAGTCGTGCACAAAGTCGTGTCGTACACAGCAAAGTTCAAGAAGTGATGAGGCGCAACGCCCCCGTTTTATGTTGAATAAAGCAGGTATCTGCCAGTCGGGCTGTGGACTTGCCACGGCTCCCAATATCACTACAATTTGCTGCATAGCGGAGATACAAAAGGAAACCTGCAGCTCTACGCCTCTCTGGACTCCCCGAGCTGGTCGGCTTTGGCAATTCGGTCAAAAGTTCCAATGCTAAAAATGATCAAGCATTGAACCAACGTCGTTGTGGCGGAATGTGTCTGTGCGAAACCTGAGTTAGTGACGTTATTGCAATGAAACAGTCTCACGAAGATTGGTTGGTTATTAGTTTTACGACACGTCGACCGTTGAGTCATGTAGCGTCGCCAATCTCTCACCCCGATTGGTCGCGGGCGAAGAGTAGCGACAGGTGAGACTCGAACCCACAACCTTTCGATTGTGAGACGAGCATCTTACCCCTAGACCACTCGTCCCCAGTCTCACCCAGTCTCACGAGGAGCCACATAGTTATTCTACCTGCTGTGCTTTCCCTAAATGCGTTCCATGAGAGTATGTTGTGTCACCAAAAAATGCTGGACACTGTGATCCAAGCAATCCAAGGTATGTGTACACTGTGATCAAGTTCCGGATTTTCACCCACTTTTCTAAGGGCTCCTACCAGTTAGATTCAAACCCAGCCGTAACAATCTACTTCCATGTCCATCATTCGCTCACCAAAACCTGCCGAAACCCACCCATATGCATAAACTCTACACGAGACCCCCCCCCGCCCCACTCAACCACAGTACACACACATTCTGCACACAACACCATACCCACTCTACACCCACCCACAACCGCGCAACACCCACCCTATGTCCCGCAAACACCCACACACATTCACTCGAAAACCACCATAAACCCAGCTACCCACCCTGCACTCGCTCATACCCACGCAGCATCCACCCCAAGCCCCGCATACACCCATCCCGACCATGCACCTACCAACATCTACCCAACAACCAATCACACCCACCCACACCCCGCCATGCCACAAAGCAGCCATCTCGGACAGCCCCCCCCCTCTACGCAACTCCATCGGCAGCATCTGACGTGAAGAACTGAATAAGACGTTCCAAAAAGGCCGCAGTCACTCGAAATCCGCCCGCAACAGATCTCCTGCGGGGAGGACCCCGACACACCCGCGGCACGAGCGCACGAATACAATGGCGGGAGTGTGCAGATTAATTAGACACGGGTCGAGCGTGCGGGGCAACTGCGCTTGATGGCAGCAGATTATAGCAAGTGTAACGGACGAGATTGCAGCGTGTTCAACACCCCGAAATTAACATCGCAATAAAAGTCAGCACGTGAAGTTATTGCACGCAGACTGTCGTAGGCGCGGCGATCAATCATTTCTGCGAGTTGTAATACTGAACTAAGCGCACGACCGAATATCATCAACCAACTATAATCCTCGATCGTCCAATCATCAATCAACTACAATCTTCGACCATGCAATCATCAATCAACTGCAATCTTCGACCATTCAATCATCAATGAACTGCAATCTTCGACAATTCAATTCTCAATCAACTGCAATTCTCGATCGTTCAACCATCAATCAACTACAATCTTCGACCATTCAATCAAAAATCAACTACAATCTTCTACCACTCAGCCATCAACTGCAATACTCGATCACACAATCGCCGATCAACAGTCCTCTCAGGCCGCGACGATAAGCAAGTGAAAAGGTGACTGACCACCCGCTCACGGTCGGCAGCCAGCTGGCCAGCACGTGACGTGACGTCACGTGACGTCACGGCGCTGGGTTCGAACCTCGCCAAGTGCACGGCTTTCGGAATCCCGGGGATCGCTCGGAGAGTGCCGACATCGCAGGCCGTGCGGCGACGCGCGTCGTTCACGAGGCGGTGGTCTTCAAAGCACGGGTGTTGTTTTATGCACATTTTTTGGGGGGGCAAATGACCCTCAATGTTGACTTTGCCACCCCCCCACACACACAATAATTTCAACTTTTGGCATGGGACCCTATGGAGTCCCCCCACCCCCACCCCTACCACCGACCGATTTGGGACCGCCTATTACCTTCATGCATGGTGCATCCCCCTTCATCGATTTGGGCCCGCCCGTTTCCTTCAATTGTGGCATTCAATTGTGCCCCCCCCCAATGGTTTCGAGAAATCAACACCCGTGCTTCAGAGCCATCGTCGCGCTCCCACCATGACACGGCTCGTGACACCGTGACACGGCTCGTGACACGGCTCCCACCATGACACGGCTCGGTACCGCAGGAACCATCCAAGCGATCCATCCAGGTGACCAAGCGGTGTCGACCGAAACCAGGGAAAGAATACGTCTGTTTCTAGGCATGTTTCTAGGCGGGTTTCTCGGCATTTGTTTCTCGGCATGTTAATCCGCCTGGACAGCTCACCGGCACGTCATTTTATTACGCAGTCTGCTCGCAAGTGAGCAATTTTCCCAGGCTCGCCGCGCCGGCTACGCCAGGTACGCTCGAGCTGGGCTTTGTGCACCGGCACGGCAGCCATCTCGGAGGCGTACGCTCATTTCAAGTCGCTCGGGTCAGGGTCAGGGCAATAGATGGCAGGGTCAGGGCGTCCACTGTCCGAAGCCCGCGGATCAGGGACCATCGGTTCTGGATCGGGGTCGGGTCGGTGGTCTCGGGTCAAGAGCCGGAGTGAGGACCGCGGGTTGGAGAGTCCTGGCTGCGATGTAACGGGTCGGGGTTGGGACGGGCACCTTGGGTCGGCTACCGGTGGCCGTGTGCCGGGGGTCAAGGGTCGCCGTCTGGGGTGTGTGTGGGTGGATGTGTGTGGGGGGTCAGGGGTCCACGCCGGCAGCAGGTGGCGCGTGGTTCCCAGTGACGAGCCGGAGGTCGGAGCCGGTTCCCACGGGTCTCATGGCCGCATCACGATCAGCGCGCCGTAACGACGCGCGGACACGGCAGGATACAAACCGGCCACGACACAGGGCACAGGGGAGCTGTCCAAACTGTCCCTGCACTTCCAAATGTGACAACCTTGCGACCATTCGGACGAATGGGTGCCGCCGTGCATGCGAAAACGGTTGACGAACATGTCCGCCGTGCATGCGAAAACGGCCCGGGTCGTCAGCCCCCACCCCCCACCCCGAATGACACCAGACAGCGGCCGTCACTCGCCGGCCCTGGGAAGCCGGCGGGTGCAAAGGTCGCAGAGGTCGCAGAGGCCACGGAGGTGGCCGGCGCCCCCGGCCAGTGTGGGAACGTGCGCCTGATGTCTGGGAGTCGGCCGCGGTGACCGCCCGCGGGCCGGAAGGCGAATCCACGAACCATTGTGTGATAACGACGCGTCAATGGCGCCCCTGAATACGTGCTAAGTGCGCGACAGAGTTGTCGTTTTTCATACAGTCAAAAGTGAGCTCCAATTTTTGTCGAGTCAACGATAATGCAAACGGTTGAACTGGTGTTTTTTGTTGGTGTTGTGTGTGGTGTTGTGTGTGGTGCTGTGTGTGGTGGTGGTGTTCTGCGTGTATGTGTGGTGTTGTGTGTATGGGGTGGGGTGTGTGTGGGGTGTTGTGTGTGGTGGTGGTGCTGTGTGTGGTGTTGTTTGTGTGCGTGTGTAGGGGGGGTTGTTTGTGGTGGTGGTGTTGTGTGTGTATGTGTGGTGTTGTGTGCGTGTGATGTTGCGTGTGGTGTTGTGTGTGGTGATGGATTGGTGCTTCGCTGCGCGCCGACGACGTCGGCGCATATTTTTGTCGATGTTGATGAGGTCATTTGGAGCAGCCAGCAGCTGGCCGAGATCATGTCGGGGGAGCACTGCGGTTGCGGGGGAGAGAGAGAGAGAGAGAGAGAGAGAGAGAGAGAGAGAGAGAGAGAGAGAGAGAGAGAGAGAGAGAGAGAGCGAGAGAGCGAGAGAGAGCGAGAGCGAGAGAGAGCGAGAGCGAGGCGAGAGCGAGGCGAGAGCGAGAGCGAGGCGAGGCGAGGCAGAGGCGAGGCAGGCGAGGCAGGCGAGGCAGGCGAGCGAGGCGAGGCGAGCGAGGCGAGCAGCGAGGCGAGAGCGAGAGCGAGGCGAGGCGAGAGCGAGAGCGAGAGCGAGGCGAGAGCAGAGAGCGAGAGCGAGAGCGAGAGCGAGAGAGCGAGAGCGAGAGCGAGAGCGAGAGCGAGAGCGAGCGAGGCGAGAGCGAGAGCGAGAGAGAGAGAGCGAGAGAGAGAGAGCGAGAGAGAGCGAGAGAGAGAGAGAGCGAGAGAGAGACTTGGGTTCCTCTACGACGCATTCAACTGCTAAGTCACATAGCACACTACGAACCACTACTACGCATCACTACTACGTGTAAAGTAAGTTATTTGGGCTTCAGGGCGCGTCGACAACTATGGCCATTACTACTACGTAGACACTACTACGCCTCACTACTACGTAAACACCACTACGCATCACTACTACGCAAACACCACTACGCATCACCGTAAACCGCACAGAAACCACTACGCATCACCGACGGCGGAATCTCCCACTACGAATACTGCAATTCTGTCGAACTCCCCGAGACGACTTCCCTCCCGCCACAATACCCCGCCGTCCGCCGTGACTGCGTGACGCCAAGGCCAGCGTCGTGACGTCACTCGGCGGCCGCCAATTACACGTCATAACTCGCGCTGGGCGTCGGGCTGCGGCCACACCGCCGACCGGCTCCCGCACCGGGCCGTGGTCACCCCGCCGACCCGGACCGTGCGACCGGCGCCGCCCCCACCCCACCCCATCCAACCCCACCCTCAGCTGGGGGAATGCGCCCGCGTGATCGGCCCACGAGGCGGGATGGCGACTTGTGTGTCAATGGGTCGCCAACCGAAACGAAAGAAGCGGAATACGAGTTTGCTGCCGCGTGGCGCGGCGGTAAAACGGTTTGACCCCCCCTCTCTCCCCCGACGTTCTCTTCTGACTTACAGTCCCGCTGTTCGGTTCCCACCTGGAGCGCCGCCTGTGCTCCAGGGATCCGGAATGACATCCAGCTTTACTAAATATACCACATTATAAGTTATGAATGCTGCGCGTATGTATGTATGTTACTATCACTGACCTCTCTTATACCACTGGCATGCAATCGTAATAGCCACAAGTCGATTGTAGATGGTCCCAAGCATGAGTATGGCTTGAGTCTGAGTCCCCCTATGGAAAGATGGCGCTCCTTCAGGAAGGCTCGTGCACCCCCCTCCGTTCAATGGAATTTTCAGCCGGACATCCCTTTGAGACGAAAATGCGTCCCTTCAGTATGCTTGGGTGCACCCTCCCCCACAGCTGAACGATTTTGTTTGCCGAAAACTTCCCTCCGGGGAAATGTGCCCCCTTCCTCACCTTGTGGGTGGAAGGGGCGCATTTCTTCCGTAGGGTGGCGTCTTCCACCCCTACGAACACTAAACATTAGCCCTATGTCGTTGCATGACAGCAAGGTACTTGAAAACATTATTCCTGGCAACGTTCCTACGCTCCTGGCTAATTTCCCGCCATCACAACAGGCGTTAACTCTACTAATGGCTGCTGGCTGCTGTACTGGTCGCTCGTTGCTACTGTCTCTAGTAATGTTGGCTCAGACGACGTACAGCTGCGTACAGGAGCAGTCAGTCGCTAGTTCCCGGGGCGCACGAGGGCGTTGGCTGCGGTCCTGAGGGAGATTGTGCGTCGTTGCAGTTCCCGGTGTCAGACGGTACAGTATACGCGTGCAGGCAGTTCGGCTGCGGCGTCTGTTGCTAGGCAGCGGACTCAAGGACTTCGAGCGCCGATACACGCTGTTGTTATGTGACGAGATGGAGTCTCCGCGTTCGGCGGCGCAGCCTACACACGCAGGACGTAAGACGTGGAATGGACTTCGAGCGCCGATACATGTTGTTGTTATGTGACGAGATGGGGTTTTCGCGTCCAGCGGCGCAGCCTACACACACAGGACGTAAGACAAGGAAATGACTTTATGTGCAGCCACACGCTGATGTTATGTGACGAGATGGTGTCTCCGCGTCCGGCGGCGCAGCCTACACACGCAGGACGTAAGACGTGGAATGGACTTCGAGCGCGGATACATGTTGTTGTTATGTGACGAGATGGTGTCTCCGCGTCCGGCGGCGCAGCCTACACACGCAGGACGTAAGACTGCATCAGACGACTGGGGAACAACAAGATAACTATTTCGGAGATTCTCAACATCGGAAGCGGTACTCAATGAGAGGAGGTTTTGCACGAAGAGCAGACCTCAAGCGGCGAGTTTGAGAACTGGTTTGAGAACCCCAACAGGATACCTCACTGAAACTGGGAATTGGAGATTTTTGGAGGGCTATGGTACACGAGGATGCATGTTTGCTGTCTTGTGACAATAATTTAAATTATAAGCGGCGTGTTGGGCTGAAATGCGAGTCAAGGGCGGGGGCAGGAGGCTCTGCACTGCACCGTGGTGTACGATGGATATTCCGCAAAACGATTCCTCATATTTTGTTCTCCACTTCTCATGGCCTCTAAATTGTAGGATGTGCATATCGATTGGCCTATCCAATGGCCGATAGGCTGATTGTAAAATAAGCGCACCATATTGAAGATGCAAATATTTAGCGATGCCCTCACCTAAGGAATACGCTCGACTTCGCCTGCTGTCACATACTCGACAACATGTCTCAACATGTCTCATTGAGATAAAGGGGTTGGTACACACGGCTCGATAAAAGTGTCCTCCGATAGAAGTCGAGCCGGGGGCTTCGCAGCCGGCTCCACACGGCGCTGTCGAGCGCGTGACATGGTGGGCTTGCCACCGGCAACACTGGCATCACCAGTCCCCCCCGTCCGATCATTGAAGCTATGATGCATACGCAGTCCAAGAGGTGGTTCTTAGCCTCACGACGCGTCGACTGTTTTGAGTCGCATAGCGTAGTCGCATATCATATGTCGAGTGGTCACCCGCAAAGAGTAGCCACGGGTGGGACTCGAACCCACCACCTCTCGGTTGCAATACCTCACCCCTAGACTGCTCGCTCCCAAACACGCAGTTGAAGTCGGCTCGTTTCCATCGATTGAAAATTCCCCCGCTTCTTCCCAACTGGTCGCAAATACGTTCCTCAAAGGCATTCACTTCCAGTCGTCCCACCAACCAACCACGGAATCTACGCCTTTCAGTGGCGCAGCACATAGCGTACGTAACGGTCAAAACAACCGCTCCTTGTCATTGTGGCACTGTACCACGTGACATACCACGTGACATGCAGCCGAGGGCGCAGTTCCCACGCGTCCCCACCGGCCACGTTACGCGCGGAGTTCCCGCGCTCGCGCGCGCTTCCGAGAAGCCCGCGCCTCGGCGCGCCGGCGCCTGGGAACCGGCCGCTGCGGTCGTGCTAATGCGCCGCGTGCCCACCGTCCGAGACGTCTTCATGCGTCTCCTCAGTCGAGACGGTCGCCGAGAGGCACCTAACACGTAATTTTGTTTTACCCGATTCTACCACTGGTGAATCCAGAGCGGAAACTGGGCGCATGTCCCCCCCCTACCCCACCCTCCACTGAGATAGAGATGTGGCCCACCTTCAGGACGCTCGAGTGCGCCTCCCGCTCAGCGAGTTTTTCCGCCAATGGCGCCTCGCTTCGACGTCGGAAATCGAACCCAGCCCGATGGATGACAGCCGTGCTTGTCACGAGACCTTGTGGCAGCCCGATGGATGACAGCCGTGTTTGTCACGAGACCTTGTGACAGCCCGATGGATGACAGCCGTGTTTGTCACGAGACACTGTTGCCACGAGCTGTGACAGCCCGATGGATGACAGCCGTGTTTGTCACGAGACCTTGTGGCAGCCCGATGGATGACAGCCGTGTTTGTCACGAGACCTTGTGACAGCCCGATGGATGACAGCCGTGCTTGTCACGAGACCTTGTGGCAGCCCGATGGATGACAGCCGTGTTTGTCACGAGACCTTGTGGCAGCCCGATGGATGACAGCCGTGTTTGTCACGAGACCTTGTGGCAGCCCGATGGATGACAGCCGTGCTTGTCACGAGACCTTGTGGCAGCCCGATGGATGACAGCCGTGTTTGTCACGAGACCTTGTGACAGCCCGATGGATGACAGCCGTGCTTGTCACGAGACCTTGTGGCAATGATGACAGCCTCTGTCACGACTGGCAGCCCGATGGATGACAGCCGTGCTTGTCACGAGACCTTGTGGCAGCTCGATGGATGACAGCCGTGTTTGTCACGAGACCTTGTGACAGCCCGATGGATGACAGCCGTGCTTGTCACGAGACCTTGTGACAGCCCGATGGATGACAGCCGTGCTTGTCACGAGACCTTGTGACAGCCCGATGGATGACAGCCGTGTTTGTCACGAGACCTTGTGGCAGCCCGATGGATGACAGCCGTGCTTGTCACGAGACCTTGTGGCAGCCCGATGGATGACAGCCGTGCTTGTCACGAGACCTTGTGGCAGCCCGATGGATGACAGCCGTGCTTGTCACGAGACCTTGTGGCAGCCCGATGGATGACAGCCGTGTTTGTCACGAGACCTTGTGGCAGCCCGATGGATGACAGCCGTGCTTGTCACGAGACCTTGTGGCAGCCCGATGGATGACAGCCGTGTTTGTCACGAGACCTTGGGCAGCCCGATGGATGACAGCCGTGCTTGTCACGATTACGATGGAGACAGCGATGTTTGTCACGAGACCTTGTGGCAGCCCGATGGATGACAGCCGTGTTTGTCACGAGACCTTGTGGCAGCCCGATGGATGACAGCCGTGTTTGTCACGAGACCTTGTGGCAGCCCGATGGATGACAGCCGTGCTTTCACGAGACTCTTGTCACGAGACCTTGTGGCAGCCCGATGGATGACAGCCGTGCTTGTCACGAGACCTTGTGGCAGCCCGATGGATGACAGCCGTGCTTGTCACGAGACCTTGTGACAGCCCGATGGATGACAGCCGTGCTTGTCACGAGACCTTGTGACAGCCCGATGGATGACAGCCGTGCTTGTCACGAGACCTTGTGGCAGCTCGATGGATGACATCCATGCACGCCGCCAGCCTGAGGGCGGCTTTTTGTGTGTGTGGGGGGGGGGTGATGTTTCACAACTCTCCGGAGCTCGAGCCGCGGTGCCGCGCACCACGTGCGCGCACGCTGCCGGTCCGGTGCGGCCGCGCGCCACCCCGACGCCGGTGTCGTTCCGGACTGTCCACCCGGCCGGCCGACGAGCCGGCACGAGCGTGAGAATGCTCCGCTGGATCCACTTCCACTGAATCGACGCGACGGCCGGCGCTGACATCACAGCGCCGCGCGCGGTGTGGCAGAAACTGCCGCCGTGGACAGACACGAAGGTGACAGACGCCGTGGACAGACACGAAGGTGACAGACGCCGTGGACAGACACGACGGTGACAGGTGCGCCGTGGACAGACACGAAGTGACAGACGCCGTGGACCACAAGGTGCCGCCGTGGACCAAAGGCCACAGACACGAAGGTGACAGACGCCGTGGACAGACACGAAGGTGACAGACGCCGTGGACAGACACGGAGGTGACAGACGCCGTGGACCACAAGGTGCCGCCGAGGACAGACACGAAGGTGACAGACGCCGTGGACAGACACGAAGGTGACAGACGCCGTGGACAGACACGGAGGTGACAGACGCCGTGGACCACAAGGTGCCGCCGTGGACAGACACGGAGGTGACAGACGCCGTGGACAGACACGGAGGTGACAGACGCCGTGGACCACAAGGTGCCGCCGTGGACAGACACGGAGGTGACAGACGCCGTGGACCGCAAGGTGCCGCCGTGGACAGACACGAAGGTGACAGACGCCGTGGACCACAAGGTGCCGCCGTGGACAGACACGGAGGTGACCGCAGCAAGGTGCCGCCGTGGACCACAAGGTGCCGCCGAGGACA
This sequence comes from Ashinkailepas kermadecensis, assembly GCA_034440615.1. Lineage (NCBI taxonomy): Eukaryota > Metazoa > Arthropoda > Thecostraca > Neolepadidae > Ashinkailepas > Ashinkailepas kermadecensis. The sequence continues at coordinate 299,416 of JAOTOM010004736.1, read as the reverse complement.
GACACGGAGGTGACAGACGCCGTGGACCGCAAGGTGCCGCCGAGGACAGACACGGAGGTGACAGACGCCGTGGACCGCAAGGTGCCGCCGTGGATAGACACGGAGGTGACAGACGCCGTGGACCACAAGGTGCCGCCGAGGACAGACACGGAGGTGACAAACGCCGTGGACAGACACGAAGGTGACAGACGCCGTGGACAGACACGAAGGTGACAGACGCCGTGACAGACGCCGTGGACAGACACGGAGGTGACAGACGCCGTGGACAGACACGAAGGTGACAGACGCCGTGGACAGACACGAAGGTGACAGACGCCGTGGACAGACACGGAGGTGACAGACGCCGTGGACAGACACGAAGGTGACAGACGCCGTGGACAGACACGAAGGTGACAGACGCCGTGGACAGACACGGAGGTGACAGACGCCGTGGACAGACACGGAGGTGACAGACGCCGTGGACCACAAGGTGCCGCCGGGGACAGACACGAAGCCCGACGTGATCGATCAGCCGGTAAGTGGGGCGTGGTGACGGTGTGGCTATCCGGTCACGACAGACCGCTTGGTGTCGTGCCACGCGCACACGAGTCGCAGGCTGGAGCCACTCCACGTCATTCTGCTGCCGCTGGGTCCAATTTGTGTGTGAATCACTGCCAGGCTATGATTCAGACAGATTGCTCGGTGCTCCGCACTCAGAGCATCACTCATAACCACTCACCTCATCACTCATCACTCATCACGACACTGACTGACTGACTGACACTGACACTGACACTGACACTGACACTGACACTGACACTGACTGACTGACTGACTGACTGACACTGACACTGACTGACACTGACTGACTGACTGACACTGACTGACTGACACTGACACTGACTGACACTAACACTGACACTGACACTGACACTAACACTGACACTGACACTGACACTGACACTGACACTGACTGACTGACACTGACTGACTGACTGACTGACACTGACACTGACTGACACTGACACTGACTGACTGACACTGACTGACACTGACACTGACACTGACTGACACTGACACTGACTGACACTGACTGACACTGACTGACACTGACACTGACTGACTGACTGACACTGACTGACACTGACAGACTGACTGACACTGACACTGACCGACTGACTGACACTGACTCACTCGTAATCACGACGTCGCGACACTCGGCCGTCGACAATGGCTATCGCGGTGCCAGATGGGCGGTTCGCACCGCGGCGAGAGGTGCGAACCTCGTCTCGGCAACAAAGATGTCCGACAATACGGTTTGCGCAACGGCTTCCGTGCATATTCCGCTATCCGCAATGTGTTCCGGCATTCACAATCGCGCTTCAGCACTCGTAATAATGTCTGAATATCCACACTATTATCATTGTTTGGTTCACGTTGCCGATTGATGATGAAATTAGCTGCCGGACACGTTAATGGACACTCCTGCTATTTGCCGGGTGAAATTAGCTTGAAATGCGCTTAGTCAGCCACACTAATAGTGTACAGGTCTCACGTATTAAAGCAACAATCTACTCATGAACAGTTACAGGACGAACCATACGACAGCCACAGCCACAGCCACAGCCACAGCCACAGTTACAGCTACGGCTACGGCTACGGCTACGGCTACGGCTACGGCTACGGCTACGGCTACGGCTACGGCTACGGCTACGGCTACGGCTACGGCTACGGCTACGGCTACGGCTACGGCTACGGCTACGGCTACGGCTACGGCTACGGCTACGGCTACGGCTACGGCTACGGCTACGGCTACGGCTACGGCTACGGCTACGGCTACGGCTACGGCTACGGCTACGGCTACGGCTACGGCTACGGCTACGGCTACGGCTACGGCTACGGCTACGGCTACGGCTACGGCTACGGCTACGGCTACGGCTACGGCTACGGCTACGGCTACGGCTACGGCTACGGCTACGGCTACGGCTACGGCTACGGCTACGGCTGCCGCTACGGCTGGCTACGGCTACGGCTACGGCTACCTAGGCTACGGCTACGGCTACGGCTACGGCTACGGCTACGGCTACGGCTACGGCTACGGCTACGGCTACGTTTACGGTTTAGGTTAAGGCTAGGGCAAGGGGAAGGGGTATGGCTATGGGGCTGGGGCTACGGCTGGGGCTGGGGGGGCTGTAAAGTGGAGAGGGGCCCCCCCCCCGGGGAAAGAGCGGGTTTTCTATTGGGGGTGAAATCGCGAAATTCAGCACTGCCGCAAAATTGACCACCACGAACTACTCTAGTCGTCAGCAAGTCGAGTCTGCCTCCAGTCTAGTATATTCCAGTATATTATATTACGTTCCAGAATATTATAGTGCATTCCAGTATATTATAGTATATTCCCGTATATTATATTATATTCCAATTGATTCTGTTTCTATATTCTAGTGGATTCTGTTTCTATATTCTAGTCGATTCTGTTTATATATTCTAGTGGATTCTGTTTCTATATTCTAGTGGATTATGTTTCTATATTCTGCATTATAGTCTATTATGGTCTAAGTCTGTTATAGTCTAATCTATTCTAGTCTCCTTCACACAAACATGGGCGAGCCTACGAGTCACCGCGGCCGCCGCCGATAGGCAAGCAGAGGCAATATACCAGCGACAAATGAAGTGGCCCGACCCCCGACCTCGACTGATTACACTATAAAACGGAGAAGCCGAGTCGGCGGCGTGGGAGCGCCCGGCTCACTTTGTCACGTGATGGTCGAGTCCGTGTGAGAAAAAAAACACCATACGGCGGGGGTCGGGCGTCTCGATGGCGAATGTGGTCAGTGAAGGATCCCTGGAGGGCCAGGTGGTGGGGACGCACCTCATTTGAATTCCGGGGAATGTTGAAATTCGTGGAAAACACAGGGCCAAACTGACTTTCCCCCGCGAGGAATTATTCATCTCTTCCAATGTTGAGCACATTTACACACTCGACAAGGGTGCAGTTTCCGAGATATTAAAATCCGCCGTTTTCGCAGCTGCCGTCCAACTGAAGCTGCTGGCACAAGTCGCTGAAGAAGCAACGAACTCCAGAATAGAGTTGATTCGACGGCTTGCCCCTCAGCTTCCATTTGTACTCTGGTTTGATTCCCCGAGACAGGTAGTCCGGCTTCGAGAGGCTGAAGCTCGAGATAACTTTCCTTCGAGAGAAGTTCTCCGGATTAGAACACTTCCTATCCAACGCGCCGCTCACTGAAACACATGAAAAGATGCCAACATGACAGACCACAAACCAGTTTGAGACAGAACAGACTATATGATAAACATACTAGGCTATACTGTATATATATATAGCAGGTCACTAATAGATCACGTGACCATGACAAGCACAGTAGTGGTATCATCGAAGAACAAACGCACAACGAGAGTTGACCCATACAGACCAAAACATGACCCAGACATGACCTAGACAGACCAATTGTTTATTGGGTGGTTCGCGACGCGCTTTATGCACACTCGCGTCTAATGGCGCCGCCCACACTGCATCGCCGGTGGCCCGCGGGATTGGGAAATGTCCCGAGTGGTGCGAGTGTTGAACCAGGGATCTTTGGTACCCAGAGCCCAACACCTTAACCACTCGGCCATCCCCGCCCCTGGACAGACCAAGACGTGATCCATACATGACCCAGACAGACCAAGACATGATTCATGCACAACCCAAGCATGACCCAGACATGACCCAGACATGACCCAGACGGCGGTGTTGCGTCCAGCTGACTCATATCGTCATCGTCTCACGCCGGTCCCAGAACAATAGCCCACCGCACCGTCCATCACGGTCGTGACTCACACACACTTCCTCCGCCAACTAAACCACCGACCGAATCGGACCATCCCCCCTCTCCCTCCCCCACGCCCGTACACCCCAGCAAACATCAGAGGGGACGCGGCACCTGTCGCGCGCCGGGAGAGGCAGCACACTGTTCTGACCGGAAACGACTGGCGGGAACAGGTGCACGCCGTTTTTCCGCCCGGCTTGCTCGCCAGACGGCGTCCAGTTCGTGACGACGCCGATCGACGAGTGACGTCGTCGGCGTCGTGGCGTGACGTCACCGGTGAGTGACGTCGCGAGCGTCGTGGCGTGACGTCACCGGTGAGTGACGTCGTCAGCGTCGTGGTATGACGTCACCGGTGAGTGATGTCGGTGTCGTGGTATGACGTCGTATGTGAGTGACGTCGTCGGCGTCGTGGTATGACGTCACCGGTGAGTGACGTCGTCAGCGCCGTTGTATGACGTCACCGGTAAGTGATGTTGTCGGTGTCGTGGCATGACGTCACCGGTAAATGATGTCGGTGTCGTGGTGTGACGTCATATGTGAGTGACGTCGTCGGCGTTGTGGTATGACGTCACCGGTGAGTGACGTCGTCAGCGCCGTTATATGACGTCACCGGTAAGTGATGTCGTCGGTGTCGTGGTATGACGTCACCGGTGAGTGGCGTCGTCACCGGTAAGTGATGTCGTCGGTGTCGTGGTATGACGTCACCGGTAAATGATGTCGGTGTCGTGGTGTGACGTCATATGTGAGTGACGTCGTCGGCGTCGTGGTATGACGTCACCGGTGGATGACTAAACGAAACCGACGAATGAATAATCCAGAAATGAGTGGCTACCCTCTGAGCGCTGAATAATTGATCAGTGGGCGCGTGATTAAAATCGGCGCCAGATTAAATGTCATTTTCCCAGCTGTTGCTCGGCTTGGGGTGACAGAGCTGATATTTTGACGACTATTTGACGATATTTCGACGATTATATGACGCTATTTCGACGGTTATTTGACGATATTTCGACTATACGCACATTCCGGGACCCAGACTGGCGGACGGTGATGAATAGCCTATGGCAGTGGGGCAGTACTCATGAATAATTAGGGTGCAATGATGAGAAAATACAGCAGATATCATACCGATCGCCCTGCCAGGAATAAATCATCCACAGGCTTCAGCTTCTCACTGAATAGTTTCATGTCGGTCCCTTCCTACAAGTCAGCTGCACACACTTGCCACACAAAAGCATGCACCTCTGACGACAAATAGGAGGCAGTATTTGCACAAAGACCGAACCGAACAAACAAAGACTAAGACCGAACAAAGACCGAAGAAAGACCGAACAAAGACCCAAGTTTTTAACAAAGACCGAACCCCCAAATCCGACGGACATGCAAACGAAGCAAAACGCCAGTCCCACTGGCGAATCTAGTGGGAACACGGGTCGTGTCGTTACCACCTCAACCCGCCAAGTAAAGCCGAAGGTGATTTTATCGAGAGCTAACCGAGAGGGACAGAGGGGTCATGTCAGGTCACGCCAGAGATCACGTGAGGAGTTGCTGAGCGGCATAGAGTTGAAGAGCGCAGTTGAGGGGCGCAGATGGGTCACGGAGGGGTCACGGAGGGGTCACGTGAGGGGTTGTTGAGCGGCGTAGAGTCGAGGAGCGTAATTGAGGGGCGCATAGGGGTCACGTGAGGGTCCCGGAGGGGTCACGTGAGGGGTTGTTGAGGGGCGTAAAGTCGAGAAGCGCAGTTGAGGGGTGCTGAGGGGTCCCGGCCCAGAGTCAAAAACAGACTTCTATCACAATGCTTCGAGCCGTACGGGATCATGTGCTCACGCGAACCTTCCAAAAACTTCAACAGAGCAGCTCCCTGGGGTTCCATGTTAGTATGAGGAAATGTTGTGGATATGGACCAAGGTCTCCTCTAACATGCTAACTGCGGGGGGCCATACGCTCCCCCCCCCCCTTCTCCCCCGTTAAGTCGCGCTTCCCATTACTTAGGCGCTACTGTGGGGGCTCGAATGGCTGTGATTTGACCGTATAAGTAAATTATATGAGTAAATAGTAAATTATGTAAGTAAATTATATTTAACCGCACAAGTAAATAACCCGATTAAATTGTAGCGGCCCCCGCCAAATCTTGCTAGACGAGGCCCTGATGGAAACCCAACGCCTCGGTGGCCGGACCTCGCCCGGCGAATAGGAAGGTGCACCTCTGCCCATGCCACGTTTTCCTTCTTAGTGGCATGCAATGCCATTGTTGCCGTGCACTGAAGATCATTGACATGAAGGTTGATATGAGCATTGACATGGCGCTACTGGTTTAACAGCTGTACATGAAGAATGCCCTGGGAACAGGGACAATGCAGCGAAATGTGCAGTAGCCACATTACATTGCAGTTGGTTATGTTGGTTTACGACCGTCGACCGTTGGTCATAGCCAACTCTCACGCCGATTGGTCGCGGGCGAAGAGTAGCGACAGGGAGACTCGAACACACATACCTTTCGATAGACAGCAGCTTACCCAACCATTCGTCCGAGCCACATTGCAGTGCATACAAATAGCTGCAAGGCATACGAACGGTCCGTATTTCTCCATAGATTCGTCCGTGTGGTCATGGGTGGTGCAAAATGTGCGGGGTGGGGGGGGGGGACGAGTTCCTGACACTTTGTGAAATTTTACATTACGCCTATGACATTGGATGGAAAATGGACCTAAAAACCCTCGTCCGCTTCTATCCAGAGTCCGTCGCGTTGGACAGCCGCAGTTTTGGTGAGGTCTTTTGCTTTCCCCACCAACGTCAATAGCGCATGCGTCTTTGGTCTTCAGAGTTTTTTTTTAATTTTGCAGACATTATGGCCAAAGGCAAAATAGTCCCACCAACGTCCGACGTGCCGTCCAGTGCGATCACTCACGGAGAGTTCTGTTCTTCAACGGAGAGAAAGAGCTTGCGGTTGGCAACGTCACTCGGATCAGTAAATCAAGGCCAGCAGCCGCACGGCACAGCCCCTGCCACATTCATCCCGCACGGCACAGCCCCTGGGAGCCGCACCGCACAGCCCCTGCCACATTCATCCGATCCCCCACCACTAGAGACATCTACCGTGCAAGCTTCCAACCGTTCGCGTAATCGCCGGTCACGCGACTCCCGCCATAATGCGATTCCCGCCATAATGCGATTGCGCCCGAATCGGCCGGGCTCCGGCGGCCGGGCGACCGACGCTCAAGGTCACGATTGGCGGGAAGGCGCCAGCCGCCGGCCCGGCAACGAGGAGCAGGTCAAGAACCGGCCGGCGATAGTAAAAATGGCGCCAAAATCAAACGAAGCCGGCTACGGAAAGGCGCGAACTCGCCGTTGTGAGGAGGGCGGAGATGGTGTGATTTCCATCCGGTTGTTTGGACCATTAGGACATTAGGTGTTATGGTGTTATAAATGCGCATCGTTTTTTTTTATTCTTCTCAGGGAGTCATTTCCCTCTCCTGTTGATTCGTCCCTCATCATGTTTTCACGGCTTTCAAATGTAACGTGGGAACCTACGAAGCTGTCCCCACTCCCATGTTTGGGAGAATCACAACAATAGATGGTAAAAGTATATCCTCGCAGATTTTACAAAATATCGCACATTGCCTCAAGACACATTCAGTGGGAGTATATACGTTCCGACAAAAAGACAAACGTCCGTATTTCCTTGTCAATAGCGCGATTGTTGCCACAATAATTTCATCGGCTGGGAGGAAACCTTTTCAAACCTCACAGTGCGTCACATTTTCATACCCCTCGCAGTGCGGGGTGGTCAATTTGATTCACCCTCCCGCTCTAAATTGTGTTCTAGCAAGATAGACAGATAATAGATGATATTGGTACAAAGAAGTCACGACGTAGCATCCTTGAACTTTCGGAGTTGCTTGTAACATTTTAGTGTGACTCTTGTGCATGACCTTCTAGGTCAGGTCAGTTGAGGTGTCACATTGTCTTCGTCGCCATGTCCGGACGCGGGCGAATTTGGTCGTCAAATAAAGTCGATGTCATCCTTCCATATCAGTTGTATGCGAATTACTCAAGAAATACTTAGTATAATAGATGACACAAACAAAGGTCACGGATTCGGCCGGGGTCAAGTACCAGCTATGTAAACCGTTGGATTTGACACGATTTTCGTTACTATGGTCATTACTATGGTTTTCAAGAAACAATGAGCTACACAATCATACACAGAATATACTGCAGTTTAAAGTTCGCTTAACGTGGTGACCTGATCCGAGGTCACTTTTTGAATCGTTACATTTTTATCTCATCATTTGTCCACACATTCACATCAGCTTTTGGCGGAAACTATTCGCAGCAACTTTTGGCGGTAACTTTTTTTCACCTTCTACGATTTGCTCGTGATCAATGTTATAACGCACGCCTGAAAACTGCACTCAGACGAGGACATGACCTGATTTTACCTGCTCTAGCTTCGTCACCTCAATAGACTCAATAGACGTTGCGCGAAGTCCATGTGACTTGGCGCAACATGCACTCATGAATTAGTCAGAGGTATGCCAAATTGCAAAGCGATATTTTCAGCGGTCTTCAGGCTATCTCAGAAAAAAACCTCTGCGTGACCAAGTTGACCTCTAGCACTCGGAGGATCGCGCAGCTTCTCGGTGGAAAATTGGAACTTGACCTGATCAGGTGAACCCCGCAGCCATTCCCAGCGATTACCACACCTATGCATATACGCCAGCAACTTCAGCGTTATCTTCAGCGTGATCTTCAACGGCATCCACTCGCGCGGTTCCGCCTCACGCCCGGTCCTGGTGCTCTTCCTCTCCACGTTGCTTTCTTCACTTCCTTACCGCACAGTCTCGAGGTGGCGAAAATTGCCCGGAGAGACTTTGATTCAATAACCAACCAACTAGCCCCACATTCCTAAGAATTAAGATTCCTAAGAACTCGCCACCGAAACTGCACCCCGATTTCCTTCAGCCTGCCATATGCATGCCTGTGCATGTCTGTGATTGTGACTTTTTCTGCCCTGCTGTTTCATCATATTAACGCGAGGTTGTAATAGCCACAAGTCCACTGTGGATTACCTCATTACAAGTCTGTGTCTGTATCTGTATGTCTTTATTGCACTATTCATCCACTGACTATTCAATGAATCTCCGAATTTCTCATCCGCACTAACACAATCTTTCCATACCATACCTAAAGCTGCTTTCTCAGCAAGAATAGCTGTTCATTTCGTACTGATGCTTTCTCAACTAAACTGGCTCTCTACATGCCCCAACCCCCCTCGAAGATATGTAGCATTCCACCCATTCTCATCGCACAAATGAATACATGATCACGCTTCTGGGTAACGTGGGTGCACTGAACGACCTTAATGCTTCGACATTATCGAACATTTTGCAACAGGCCACGGCAGGGTTCGTGTTCCAGAACAAACAAAACAAACTGACAGATCATATAACTCAGCAGCATGGACATTCACAGCATTAAACAAAACGTGAGCCTTGCGTGCAATGTCAGTTTCAGCCGTATCTATCCCAAATATCTCGTTGAAGTTAGTGTTACGATGATGTCAGCGGGAACTAATTTGCACACAATGCGACATGTCATCATGACAAGCGACGTGACATCGCAACCGCACGCGACACGCGCCAGCTTCGCGTGCACTTCAAACCAATATTGCTAGAAGCAAATCGCTTCGGCACATAGGTGTTGATCAGACATACAAGCTGGAATATTTACCACTCCAACGAAGTGGCTGTTGACGGCATTCAGCAAACACTTTATGAGGATATTGTCTTAGAAGAAAAAGAGTCTTTGGTTCTTTTACGACGCATTCAACCGCTAGGTCATGTAGCGTCGCCAACCTCTAACGCCGATTGGTCGCGGGTGGACTCGGTAAACGCCCCCGGCTGTGAGATTCGAACCCACAATCTTCCGATCAAGAGTCCGACGCTCTACCAACTGAGCTACCGCGGCCCCGAGGATATTGTCTTCTCTTGCAGGACGTCTGAAGGGTTCAACTCAATTCAGCTACGACACAAGCTACCCACACTAGATGAGTGTTGATGACATCCAAGAAACGGTCTGTACGGGTGACGTTCTGTTCTGCGGGTGCAAGCTGTCCAAGGATACGGTTTGGGGCCGAGTGGTCTAGGGGTAAGATGCTCGTCTCACATTCGAAAGGTTGTGGGTTCGAGTCTCACCTGTCGCTACTCTTCGCCCGCGACCAATCGGCGTGAGAGATTGGCGACGCTGGCGACGCTACATGACTCAACGGTCGACGTGTCGTAAAACCAATAACCAACCAACCAACCAAGGATACGGTTTAAATCGCATTCTACACGTCACATCTGGTCAGTCGCTGCCGTGACGTCAACGCGTCATTGAGCCACGCGTGTTGAGAAATCCCGCTCACGCCATCAAAATTCACAGGACGAGACCATCGGTTTAGCACGCTGCCTGCCCTTCCGGAGAGATAAAGCCGATTAGAACCTCAGCAGAATTTAAATCGTATATGTGTAGCATCATCGGACATGCGGCTTTAACGAAATCGCTGTGGGTAGCATACCATTTGCATGACATTACGACGGTCATACGCCATAGGGCCAGAACAACTAACCGAATGACTCCATAACTGAAAATCCGTGTAGCTAACTAACTGAATGACATAAACGGTACTCGATCTGTCCGTAAATGCGACACCTTTGATGTAGTCAGTAGCTCACCTGCAAAGTGCACTTTGCTGGTGCTGATGACCAGCAATTTCATCCGTATCCCTTAGCGCAATATTTAATCCATAAACCATACAACAAATCAGGCTATCTGAACGCAAAATCGATGAGTAGTCTAGGGGTACGTTGCCCGCCTCACAATCGAGAGATTGTGGGTTCGAGTCTCACCTGTCGCTACTCTTCACATGCGGCCAGTCGGCGTGAGAGATTGGCGACGCTACATGACTGAACGGTCGAAGTGTCGTAAAACCAACAACCAACCAACCAACAGAAAAGCATCGATACAGCTTTCGTCAGCGTTGGATTATGACATTTACAATATCTTCCACGGAAAACTCTCCCTTGTTCCACCAGCCCACGCACCAGCAAAGTGGGGTTGGGGTGCTGGCTTCAAGTCACTGATCATCTTTTGCAGTCAAATCGCATTCACGGTTTGGCCATCCGCGCGTTCCAACGAGCGCTTCGCGACGGCACGTAGTGTAAACGTTATGCAACGTAGTGCCATGCAGGGCGTTGCAAGTGCAACTTTGCAACGTTGTGAGACGGCGTGACTGGATACGCGTCAGCTGGCTGTGCGTTTCCGGCACTTCCAATTTAAAAAGAAAACGATAATTTTGGCCGAATCGTGACCACCGTCTCAGAGCGAGATCTGAGCGCGACACTAACGCCATCTCTGAGGACGACGCCGAACTCTACGATCTCTGACGGGGAAATTGAGCGCAATCCTCACATGCGACACCGGACATCCCTTTTCAAAGGCACGACCGCGTACACACAACGTCCATCGATCAGAGAAGTCTCGACACCATCTATGGTTAGTTAGTTGGTTAGTTATTTGGACTTTAGGGCGTATCGACCATGTTGGTCATATAGCGCCCATAACAGTGTTCTTATCTACCTTGGTTTCACGTTCCGGCCAGGTATACTTCCACGTGAAAGGAGCACTCACTTTGCCCAAACCAGTGCAATATCTTTACCTCCCTGGATAGATGACATCAAATCGTATTGGCGAAAGAAAGACACCATCTATGGGATGTTCAACTGTCTATAACTGACCTCTAACAACGACCTCTGTCTCCGTGCGATCTCTGAGGATTAGTACTGTTGTGCTTAAAAAAAAGTTCTTCTTTGTTGTCTTCGCAACGTAAAAAGCGTCAGTTGGATCCCAAAATTTAGGATGGAAAGATATATTTTTATTACTTATACGTATAATTTTGTTCCTTATAGAGATAATTTTAGTACTTTCGAGATATTTGGCTTAACTTAACCTAAGCGAATAAAACATTGTTCAAGACGTATTTCTAAGGAGTGCTAAAACGTCTCAAGGTATTTAATATGGAGCAAGCTGGAGTTTTGATCCAAACAGAGCCTCAGAGACTAAGCCTCATCAAAATATAAATGTGCTGCTAATAATCGTATCGCAACTAAAATTTAGATACAACTTTTTTATCCATATTTCATCCATAAACCATTAAACAAAGCAGACTATCAGAACGCAAAACCAGAATAGCATCGATCCAGCTTTCGTCACAGGAGTATGCCATTTCCAATACCTTTCACGGAAAACTCTCCCTAGTTCCAAGCGACCAGAGAGGCCTGCCACCACCTGGAAACCACCCCACTAACCTCTCTCGTGCAAACCGCAATCAAGCCGCGCCGCCGCTGCCTGTCTGGCTGAGGCCAGCTCACTTTCTCTGACCTCCGCCGCCACCATAATCGACAGCGGACAATCGTCTACGTCTGACGGCCGGAGCTACGTCTGGCGGCCGGGACTACGTCTGGCGGCCGGGACTACGTCTGGCGGCCGGAGCTACGTCTGACGGCCGGAGCTACGTCTGGCGGCCGGGGCTACGTCACGTGTCGTGCCGCACGTGACGCCGACAGCTCGGACGGTGCGGCCCGGTTAAACGGGGCGGCAGTGTTAACGTAATGGTGCTTCGTCAGGTGCGTGATTTCGAAACGATTGCAGTGGCATGACGAAATTCGCAATGGAAACGATGTGCGTAAAATATCGTTTAAGTACTTCAGGCTAAATTTCGAACAAATAGCGCAATCGCAAATTAACGTTTTTAGTTCATTTTGGCAGATACCTGACATAGGGATACCTATATCAACGAAAACGATAATAGTGCGATGCTATGAACCAGAAGTATGCTATAACGGACCACATCATAGGCATCCCATCACCTAGAATTGTTCTGCAAGATGTCTGTGTATCGCAATCTGCAATGGTGAGCATACCTATGATATCTACGCACGAGATACTGTTGAAAACGAGCCTCGGATTCTTTATAAAAGCACATCAACAAGCATCATGCCGATGCTTCTTTGGGAAGGATGTATATTCAGTGTTGAAAAATTGGTGTATTCCACCTTATTTCACGAATAATGCATCACTGGTCAAGGGTCACGCTACCAGCCGGCGCAGGTCAGCCGAGCGGCGCCGCGGGCGATGTTCGCCAGACAGGTCGCTAAGATTGGTTGGTTGTTGGAGTTTAGGCGCGCATTGACTGCAGAGGTCGTGCAGCGCCCATAACATCGCAAGTTGCTAAGAGGTGAGTAGGTGAGGTCATGTTTAATTGTTATAGCTATTGCACGAGATAAGCGCAACGATTACCTAAACGCGTCGTGCTGCCTCTTTGAGCGTGGGTGGTGCAACTGAGTCGGTAGTTTCTCTAGAACTAGGTCGACAAATAGTTTGGATCCAAGAACCTTACGTTCAATTATAATGTGTGCAGCAGTAGGTTGGGGTAGGAATTGGGGTGAATGGGGAGGGGCTGATGCTAGTAGGTATCTTCGACCATGCTTATAAATGGGGTATTATAAAAGTAACAGGTGTACCTGACGGTGGATTCAGAGCCGGACTTGAGGCATGGGACGTCGAACACATTGGCCAAGTTAACACAACCGGGTATATAGTTTCTCTAGAACTCAGGATCCAACACTGATTTTGTAGGTTTCAGTCATGGCTGGAGATCCCGGTCGGGGTTTAGTTAGTTATTAGGGTTCTTGGGCGCATCAACTGGGTGGGTCGGGGATCTGGATTCCCCCCCCCCCTGGTTTGTTCCATGCCAATGTTAAATTGGCATTTTCCCTATTACACCTGAAAATATGTCTTGAGAATAAGGACTTGCACCCCTTAGTTCTGGAGAGATCTTCAGCCCTGGTTTCAGTCTTCTTTTCTTCGTCGTAAGTATTCTTCCCTGCATAGGGCTTCACCCAGATGGAACCCTGGTGCTGTTATTAACTTTATGTACACTTTATGACTGACTGAAAAGTTTGTCAATCCTTGATGACAATGGCAAGTGATTATACAGCCATGAGCCAGCGCTAAACTAGAAAGGTACTCAGACATATACAAGGCTGTAATCAACATTTTCTCCATACCACGTTCATGGGCTTATTGTTAAGCAAAAATGCATATCAGGGACATATGCTCTCCATCGTCCTGTAGCAAAGTCCATAAAAATAGACACGGTCGAGAATAGCTGTACGCGAGAAATAGCAACATAATGCTGAGGTTCAGAAACTACTTAGTCATGCTAATGAACAGCGCAAGCAGCGTCCAGTTTAAGAAGCTGTAGCGGGAGCATCGGCAAAAAGTGCGACAAATACACTTTACAGATGTGCTGCATGACTACCTACATCGAATGTACGATATTCGAGAACACTCCGGATTCCGGCAATGACATACATCGCAATACTTCTTGCAGTGATTCACCAAACCAAATACGAATACAGAAATAACTGCCTTTAAAAATATTCACTGATTCAACTGAGCACCATTAACTTTAATTCACCACCTAGCCATTCGTAGTTGTATTACTGTCGGCTACAAATTAGGCATCTACTACGGCATGCAAATGTGTGAAGAGTTACACCCACGATGATATTTGAACAGGCCTTCGGTGTGCCGGTCTCAGCGGGTACTTTACCGACGTGGCGTGTACTATGGACGGGACCATGGCATGGACCATTGGACCATATACCACTGGACCATTGGCCGGACCACGGACCGGACCACGGCAGCCAGACGACTTGCCAAAGCGGCTTCTGGAAACTCACCTGAAACAAAGAGACATTGCGTCACGGCTTGCGTTGCCAAGCAACCGATGCAACACTTCGCGGAACGTGGTGTCACACGCCTCGCCGGCGGAGACAGCGTCAAACACAAAACCCCGGCCGGAGACTAGAGCCATGATAATCCGGGAGATTTGCTGCAGACTAAACAGAGCGGCACACTCAGAACAAAGGATGCCTGCAAAGCAGTACTGTCGCTGGAAACAGTGGAGCTTTATCGACATTCTCGAACAGACAATAGCCTTTTAAACAGAGGAGCGCGCTATGAAATTCCCGGATCGAAGCAGCTGTAAACCCAAAGTATATTGCTCGGAGAGGAGCATCATTCATACCAGCTGCATTCCACGACAAATAACCACCTCTTTATCCTCAAAGTAATGACCAAGGGCGGAAACAGAACTACGAAGAAGGAGGAACTGCCAGCAGGTATGGCCAGTTGGTGTTTCAGGGTGTACGGACCAGTGCGACAGCAAAGCGTCCCCTGCTGTCCCGGTTCAGATAATCATGTCCTCGCAAGCCTCAAGTTCGCGCAAGTTCCAGCTGCAGGCACCTCCGCCTCCTCCGCGAGACTCGCCCCTGCTAACAAGACGCTACTTTATCACAGACATCCCCGGCGCGCGCCGAGTCGCCGCCATGCGTCACGTTCGTCGCCGCCGTAACCACAGCTCCAGCAGCGGCGCCGCGAGTCGCCGGAAATCACATCGGCGCCGATAAGACAGACGGCGCCCCAAGGCACCGGCGCCCCGGGGCGACGCCAGCGGCGAGCACTCGCCAATTACGCAGCACGGAGCGTGCGCAAATAACGGGGCAGCCGGCACGTACAGGCGGTATTTGGAGACCGTGGGGTCAACAAGTAAGTAGAGACTGCAGCACGATTAGTCGAACGTTTTCCACGACACAGCCATGGCACACTAGACGTGTCGCTTGGTCCGTTCGACAGCACGCCTTATTGGGGCCGAACAGCCCGTTTTTTCCGATTTCGAAAGCATCACAGGAAGAAAATCAAATGAGAAGCTACACGTTGTGCCAAAAAAGGTGCGCTTTCACAGAAAGCATGCATGTCGATGTCGATATGGCACGGTATGACAGGTACGGCAGCTGCAGGATCAGCTTGTGTAACGACAGCAGCAGTTTTCCGTCAGCTTACATTATTTCGCCATCTTGCCAACACCCAGCCCTGGGCAATAGCAATCAGCTGCTGGGGTATCGTTAAGCTACATATATGACGCATGTGGCGATTGTGATCTATATCAGTTTTTATATGTGCGCGTGCCAAGTTCACCAGTTACAGTGCATAATTGTTGTGATAATAGAAAGAAAAGCTTTCATGAAGCGCAATTATATGCAACACAGCCGTATTTATATACACATATGAAATCCTTCCCACGGGAGCTCGGTTGGCGTGCCAGCACGTGCGCCCTATATCATTTTCAACCGGTGAATTTGCCTGAAGCAAACTCGCCGATTGATCGATGGATTTCGAAGCCGCTTTGACAATTTTTTAGTCAAATTGTCACAAAAATGCTGCACGTCAAATGCTGCAAATGCTGCACGTCAAATTGGTTCAATTGGTGCGTGCACAAATATAAAGCTGATATCGATCACAATCGTCACACGCGTCATATATGTAGCTAAACGACACCCCAGCAGCTGACGCTGTTGTTCAACCTGACTCGATAGGCCTTGGCCAACACCAATTTTGTCTCAACTTACATCACTGCACGTGATTTACAATAGGCGCCCACTTTTTTTCTGGCAACGTTCAACGAGGAGAAAAAAGCGGAAAACTGCATTGCCAGCAGAATTCATGTTTTGGTGGGCAACAATCTACATCTTAAAACATTGGGAAAATATAAATGGAAAATGGGAAACAATGGGATAATCCAGGATAACCCCTCTGTGTGCACAGCGTGCTGGGGCGGGGAAACCCAAGAGCAAGCGTACGATCAACACTGCCCCGCAACGGTGTCGACACCAAGAGAAGAAAAGAGACAGTACCGAATCGACATCGACATGGACGCTTTCTCCGAAACCTCACCTTGCTTGCTTTGCATATATTGTTTGCATGTCTATGTATGTGTATTGGTGTGCCCGGCAAAAATACACGAAATATCCACACTGAATCGCAATGCCCGGTCACAGCCCTCACTCTATCTGCAGGACGAATCGGAATGTTTTGGGTGGCTGCCCCACGCCCACTCCTTTCCCAAGGCTTAGAGAACAATGCACGCAGAAAACACATGACGATGAGAGGGTGATTGGAGAATCATTTGACGGGCGGGAAATTGACGGAGGAAGTATTACTCCGCACGTCACCAACAAAACCTTACAGATTTTGTCAATGGTCATTGTCAATGGACGCTGACGGTGGTGGTGGTTATTGGTTTTTACGACACGTCGACCGTTGAGTCATATAGCGTCGCCAATCTCTCACGCCGATTGGTCGCGGGCGAAGAGTAGCGACAGGTGAGATTCGAACCCACAACCTCTCGATATATATATATATATATATATATATATATATATATATATATATATATATATATATATATATATATAGTTTATATATATATATATATATATAGTCGGAGGTAACGGTAGATGAACCCACAACCTCTCGATATATATATATATATATATATATATATATATATATATATATATATATATATATATATATATATATATATATATATATATATATATATATATATATATATATATATGTATATATATATATATATATATATATATACATATATATATATATATATATATATATATATATATATATATATATATATATATATATATATATATATATATATATATACATATAAATATATATACACATATATATGTTTGTGTGTGTGTGTGTACATCACAGCAGTCACACATACACACGTCTACCCCAACACCATTCCCGCCGCTCTAACCACACCCAGATGACCAACCACTCCTCCACCTGTGCCACGCACTGACCCCTGCTCACCTCCAGCAGGCGGCACGGGCAAGCCGCCCTGACGTCATTAAAGACGCGCCATTTATGGACCGCCCCAGGCGCCGGCGGCGTGCTTTAATCCTAATTGCCGCCAAAAGCGGCGGAAGAGACAACAAATTACCACGGCTGCGGGATAATCGGTCCGGCCGCTGGCCAGAGCGGGCGACGGCGCTCTCCGGGAGGTGTGGGGAATGTGGCGAGTTGCTGGCGACTCCGGCTTCGGCTCGGCCTCGGCTACGAGCCTGCGTCGCCGTAACCACGATGGTCAGCTTGGGCTTCGGAGCGAAGTGCGGGCCGTGCCTTCCGCAATGTGGCTAACGCGGGCACGAACCGGGCGCGCGACGATCTCCGGGTCTCGCCAGTTCGGACTCGCGAGTTCGGACTCATGAGTTCGGACTCATGAGTTCTGAACTCATGCGTCTCTGAATCCATTAATGGTGGACGACTAGCATCACTCGGTACTCGGCCAGCATTATTTGAGGGAAAACAAGCCCAACGAACAGTACTGAAGTTCCCGCAGAATGAGATACAATTTTGGCATATGGCAGCGCACCACAAAATGTGTCCACAGTTGTTTGATATAGGCCAGAGGGGGGAGGACGGAAACCAGGAGGACGATGACCACCGTAATTTCAAGAACCTTAACGATAAATCATGTGGGCACAATATAGTAAGAATTGGTTTAAAGTTGAGTTTTCCTCCTCCTCGTTAGTTTAACGACCTTGGAGTCTAAATTGGCCAGCAGACTGTACCCCCCCCCCCCCCCCCCACCCCGACACACCCCCCGGTTCCGGATGACACAATTGTCCCCAACATATCCGGGCATTGCCACGTCTTCAATCTTCCTCTCTAAGATTTCGTAGAAGAAATACTTATTCATCCTATAGTCTGGATCTCCTGAATTTCGACTAAAAATACCTCACAGCTGGTGATTGTGAGCTTGCACATCTGCAGAGGCAAACATCGAGTCTTTGAGAGTTATTGACCATCCGCTCATTAGCATGCAGGAGTGGAGAACCTAACCCGATTACACGTCACGGCATCCCATGAACATACCAGCCTGAAGCTTATCTCACATGTCGCACATTTCACTTGGGCCGCGGCTAGACATGTCATGGGACATGTCACGGCAAGCACATCACATAAAGCCGCATGTTTTTTTCTAAACCTCGCGCGAAGCAGCGTTCATTCGGTAACAGGACAGTGGAAAATTATTTCGTGAGAAGTCTTTATCGAGTCTTCTTGTATAATTTTTAACAGCATCTTGTTGTTAAGTATCATGCTTGTACTCACCATTGCAGACTGTAATGCACGAACATCTCTTAGCACAGTTCCTAGTAAGGGGATTACCCGTGATGTGGTCTGCTATACAATCAGTTCATAAGGATGGGTATTTTGCATCGCTATCGCTAAAATAGTTACAAATAGTACTAAATTGATAAATAGTTAAATAGTTAGTACTACTAGTTAAAATGGTACTTAAATGAAGTATCTGAACACAAAGGAAAAAGGTGCACGTGTGGGTGCGCTGTTGGATCAAAATTGTGCTGGAAGGACTTACAAGTTGTGCTAAGAGACATCGTTTCTATGGCGAATTTCGACATCCTGCTGTACTCGCTTCGACATCCTACATCGAACGAAAAAAAACATCACTTTCACACCGGGACGAGGATGTCAGGTGGCGGCTCGCGTCTGCTGCAGACTACGACACGACGCCTTTGGTCTGCAGCAGCTGCACTCGGCCGTCCTCCGCACTCAGCTGTCTGACAGTCATGTCTGACAGTCAGCTGGCGTCGGCCCCATGTTCCGTCACGGCGTGGTTGTCGGTCCGTGTCCGGGGCGCCGGTACACGTGTGACAGCCCGAAAAAAATTCATGCGAACACCGCTCGACAAGCTACAACATAATCTTCGAACAAGGATGGTCCTGATAAAAGCAATGGCGAATAATGGTCGGACCGGTTGTCCGACTGATATTAGCTGACAGAGTAGTCATCCGTCTCCTACGTCAACAAAGCCCATCGGTTGTGAGACAGGCTTTTTGACGCGTCACATAAAGTTCATGGCCACCTTGCAGTTAAAACGTAACAAGTTACAGTTGTTCGGCAAATATATTTAGGCATGGGGTGGGTTCCCGTAGCTGAGCACATATCCCCTTGGAATCGTCGCCTTACAGCAGATACATCAGCATCGTCAAAGCACACCACGGCCACGTAGAGAAGCACAGGACGCATGCACCCTCTCCCCTTCCCGCCTCTTGCATGAGCCCATACGCCTGCGTCTGGTACTGTGATTATCTCGAAACTGGCGGCGCGACCTGGATGATAAGAGATGTTCCCCGACTCCCCCCCCCGATCTCCTACCGCCACCATACGTGTGTCGCGTACATGCTACAACAATGCTACAATCGCAACAATGCTATGGGATTACGTTTGAGAGGACTCTTCAAACTGGGAATACCGTTTCAACTGCTACCACTATTGCAAGTTGAGGTACGGTAAATGAATACATCGCCCCAGCACAACAACAAAAAAAAACACTCATGTTTACTTTCAGCTCACGACGGAGTAGCATTTCCAGAACGCGTCATTGGCAGGGGAGGAATCATGGGGATCATGGGGATCATGGGGATCATGGGGATGACTTCGACGGCCATGGACGTAATGCTAAACAGCAGCAAGACCCCATGACCCCATTTGCGGCAGACCCATTTGCAGCAGCCCACGCCCCAACGGTCTGCGGTAGGCCATGTCCGAACGTCAACTAACGTCAAGCACAAGTCGCGCCCTTTTTCGCGCCATTTTTAATGCATTGATTTGTCCGCCCGGACCGCACGCCCATCACGGCAGGCGGTGGTGCCAACTGCATTGTAGCGCGTGCAACATTGCAGACGCGACCTTCGCCGTCGTCCCTATAGGTGGCACCACCGGCGTCACCGCCCGGACCAGCCGACATGAGACTGCACTTCAACACAGGAACCTGTCGTCGCATCCACTCAATCCACCCCGTGTTGGCACGTCCACACCCATAGGTGGAGTTCCTCATTTCTTTGGAAGGGCCCTCGAGCATTCCTGTCTTCGCCCCCCCCCCCCCCCCTCATGCTCTCTGACTGAGCATGGAGACCCCATGCGCTCCATGACTCGGTTGTCATGGAGACAAACAAACGGGTGCAGTCTATGCACATGAAACAAACGGCTTCTGACGTCACCCACTTCAACATAGCTCAGCTTTCCCATACGCATGTTCCCTGAGGGCCGCCGGCGTCATTTTCTGATGCGAATGCAAATCGCATCACGGTCCAATCCGCTTGCAAGCGTTCGGTTTGTATGTCATGTTACCAAATCGGAACTACTTCGTGCGAATTCAGTCGCTACGCTAGCAGCACCAGTATGCGTTAGCAGCACCATAACACACCAACAGCACCAGTATGCGTTAGAAGCACCATAGCACACCAACAGCACCAGTATGAGTTAGCAGCACCATAACACACCAACAGCACCAGTATGCGTTAGCAGCACCATAACACACCAACAGCACCAGTATGCGTTAGCACCACCATAACACACCAACAGCACCAGTATGCGTTAGCAGCACCATAACACACCAACAGCACCAGTATGCGTTAGCACCACCATAACACACCAACAGCACCAGTATGCGTTAGCACCACCATAACACACCAACAGCACCAGTATGTGTCTGCAGCACCATAACACACCAGCAGCACCAGTATGTGTCTGCAGCACCATAACACACCAGCAGCACCATAACACACCAACAGCACCAGTAAGCGTTAGCACCACCATAACACACCAACAGCACCAGTATGCGTTAACAGCATCAACAATACAACCAATACCCTCACGCCATTTAATTTAAATTTACATGTTGTCTTCTCGTACTTTTGCCTGCATATTCCCTTTTTCGTCCCCGACTTCCGACATACAAACGCTGGACAACCATTAAGATGGTAGACTAATCCACCATCGAGCCCGAATCCAGCGCGTGTGCTCGTAACTCAACGGAATCATTACAAACGTACCCGAATCGCGCTCCACACGGGGACGGCCGTGAACTGTGGGCGGCTGCCGTTTTCGAGCCGATCGGTCGCACACCAAACGCTCCCAACTGGGCGCCTAATCGTGAGCAAGTCCACACAGAGGAGCCGCATTAATCACGACACGAGAAAACCATCACCGCGCACGGATAGATTCTGCGCCCAGGCTCGTTCATTTTTTACCGGGCATCGCTGAAGCTGCCGCTGTCAAACGCCGCTCGCGGCCAATTCAAAGCGCCGCGAAGATCCCCGACGAAATTACAAAGAGGTCGGGGGATGACTTGTGCGCAGGTGCCGAGCCAGCAGCCCGGGCGGGAAGAACCTCAGGATCTTCGCACGGCTGAAAGGTGGCAGGAAATGGGCGCTGGTCCTAATTTGACACGACGGCCTAACATGACGGCTGAATGGGTTTCAAACAGACTTGAGCACCAAAACTAACAGATCATCCAGGCTTTGGAAAGCCATGGGCTTTGCTTTTGTTCAGTTCTGATCTTAGGGTAGGGTCGGAACAGCATCACCATGTAGAGGTGAGTATTAATAGGCGTCTCCAGGACTGGACATACGCACTGAGCACCAGCCATCAGAGCTAATGCATCTGCTGACAAGTCTGCACAGGGAAACAGGGAATCTTCGTGTCATAAGCTCAAACGAGGAAAAAATTATCAGAACAATTCCGTACTTCTTGAGAAATAAGCGTGTTATTAATAATAGTTTTGTTTTAATGTACCTTTCCGACCAAAGGTACTACAAGTGCACTCACCAAAACGTCAAAAAAAAAAACGTCAAAACGTTTTTCCAAACCGTCAAAAAATATCCATTTGTAATCGTCTGAGGGTAGTTCCCTACTACTCCTTCTCATAGGTGGAAGCTCAGTCGCCAAGTTGCTTTTCCACCTTGCGATGTTGGTGTTGCCAAACAAAAGAAAGTTGGTGCCACATGCAGGCTTAAGCAATGCAACTTTAGAGTGTTGGTGTTGTTGGAGCCAAAGTTGGTGCGGCAGTTGCAAACATATATCCCCCTCATACCCCCCCCCCCCCCCCTCCTGCCCCTCCAAATGTGCTTGGCTCTTCTACGCCCCTTGACTGGGCTCGCCAGTCAATGCATGCTTAGTGCGGCGGATTCCAATTTTCCTCGGAGTTGAAGGCCTCTTGAGATGTGTTGCTAGTGACATGTTAGCCACCTTTCACTGTATAAGGACTTCACGGTTGTGTCCTTTAACCCGCGCACGTCCGGGGGGGGGCAGATATCTGCTCCCCTGCGGTTTTTCCTACTTTGCCGCCATACTAATCGGGTTAGCAAGGCCAAACCTCGCATGGCTGCTCATTGGTCTTTTCCGCATATCCTCAGAAATTTTTGACCCTGGGTCATCTCAAGTCAGGTCACCAGGTCAGGCGAGGTGACCTAACGTCCCTCCGAGTTCTAGGTGGCATCACTCCCACAATAATTGGGCAATTGATTTCAAACTTATATCACGTCATGACCTTATCAGGGTCTATAATATGTATATCACGGTTTTTCGTAGCGTTGGCCTGAGGTCAGGTCGTGGCCATGGCTTACCCATTATAGGCCTATGGAAAAATATACAAATGTTTCCTGGTTACATATTTGCTCTCGGAATGACCTCCAACCGTTATGGCGTGTAGTTGGAAGCTATTCGCAATGCTATCGCTGACATTTTTGCTCAGTGGCCCCACCAAGGTCAGCTGAGGTCACCTGAAATCACTAGCACATTTCTGCGCATTATATCGCAATGCATTCAGCTAGAAGGCTGAAATTACCGTCATTGTGCTTGTATCGCCAAGACGTGTCGATTGATATATTACATGACCTCCCTACTCTACCCCATGACCTTGACCTGAGGTCATTGTTTCGGTGACCCATCTGTTGACCTGACCTTAAATTACACAGCGTATGTCGATAGCACATTTCAAGGGCTGTCGAATAGCATTTGCAGTTTGTTTCTATCTGTTACAGGTCCTGAGATATGTGCCAATATCTGAGGGTCCCACCCGATCTGGTCGAATTTGACATATGATGACCCAGTGACCTAAATATTGCCCTGAGCGAGAAAATGACCGAAATACTTTCGATAGAGCTTGTCACCAGCTATCCAAAGCCGTTTTCCGTTTGTCGCTACCTAGCATAGTTCTCGAGATCTTAGGGGGGGGGGCAGACATCTGCCACCCCGGACATGCGAAGTTG
Organism: Ashinkailepas kermadecensis; assembly: GCA_034440615.1. NCBI lineage: Eukaryota > Metazoa > Arthropoda > Thecostraca > Neolepadidae > Ashinkailepas > Ashinkailepas kermadecensis. Next base: position 275,547 of record JAOTOM010004736.1, on the reverse strand, counting down.
GCGCGGACCGCCGGACGTGCGAGTGATCAAGATCACAAGATCACAATTTCCCGGTCATTTTTTATACATATGACAATATTAGACCACAAACGACTTATCAGTGCCGAATTCCAGTATAAAATCCGCTTTCATGATCCTATCGAGTGAATGTTATGGTTCTATGATCCTATGATGAATCCTATCTAGAAGATAAATTTCCTCATCTAAATATTTCGAAGATTAGAACCACCCACGTCGTTTTCATCATAGATAATGAATGGCAGAGATGGGTTTAAAAACACAGTTTTCACCCGCGCGTTTTGATTAGGACGCAGGTTCGCCCCCCCCCAACCCCACCCTGCCCAACGTCTATGCGTATGATACAGCATCGTTGCAGTGAGGCCAACTAGCGCCAGGACGGAAAGAAAAGCGACGCCAGAGACATCCACGCGGACAAATAATAACCGATAGTGACGGGCGAAGGACGGAGGGTGACATAATGCTCCTTGAATGAATGACACCGCTATGAAAATTACTCGCGACGTGCTGCTGCTGCTGAATGGAGGCACGAACACGAGGAAAGTGCCTACAGCTAAACAGACACGCACGGATAAACTATCGTCTGTCTACGCCCGATTAGCCCGCAGCTCCAACAACGGTATCAGGGCCGGTCGAGCGGCGCCGGGTGGGTTTATTTGCACCCATACCGTTACACAAGCCAGCGCCGGCAACAGCCACCCGCGGCTCGACCAGCAGTCAGAAGCTGACCCAGCAGCGCGCATGACGTCCGACCAGGAATGCGAGCGGCTGCCTGCACATGCAATTATGCGCCGACGGCACTTCGCCGGCGGCGCAGTCTCCGGCGCGTCGACTGATTAAAAGCGCGCCACTCGGAAGCGCAGGCGAGGCGGCATCGCCCGACGCCGAGCACCGTCGAGTGGCACTTGAAGGATTTCAATTACGGTTGTGCGCCGGTCGCCGCCCGGGGCGGGGCGCCATTTTGCCGGCCGCGTGCCCGCCCGGCGCCGACAGCGCGGTCAACAAAAACGGTCCGCGTTATTGACGACCGCCGCGCCCGCGGCCAAACGCGCGCGCGCGCGCGACAAGAACGCCCGGCAAAAACTGGTCCATTTGTAATCGCACGCGCGCGAAGATCGAACGCCGCCCCGCCCGCCGGCACGCGAGAATCAACTGTCCACGGCGGCGGCGGCGGCGGCCGTGGCCGGCCAGTCTGGACCGGACCGAAGTGGTGTTGAACACGCGACGCGAGTCTTATCTGGGGCCGGCATCGCCTCAGTCAGATCGGTTCTGTGTGTTGGCTGGGAGTCGGAGGCCTCTCGACGAAAGTCGGTTGGATTGGCCGTGGCACGCTCTTCCCGTACATTATTTATTGGAATGTTGGTTGGCTATTGGTTTTTACGACACGTCGACCGTTGAGTCATGTAGCGTCGCCAATCTCTCACGCCGATTGGTCGCGGGCGAAGAGTAGCGACAGGTGAGACTCGAACCCACAACCTTTCGATTGTGAGACGACCATCTTACCCCTAGACCACTCGTCCCCGTATTTATTGGAATGTGAGCATCGGATCGCGGCAAATGGTGGCGTTTCAAGCACGCTCTGTTTTTCTGCACCTGTCGGCACAGCACTGTGTACAACAGTAAAAACGCGTCACCTTGGTAGTAAAAGACAACAACAAAAGACAATGATTTGGCATCTACGGCATTTGCCGCCTACTTTCAATAGCAGTATCACCCAGACCAATTTCTTCTCTTGTTGCCCAACGTCATTTATCTTTGCTTTAAGACATAATACATACGACTCAAAACATTATGATCTAACATTCCATGTTCTTAAAGTTTCTTGACGTGACCGCAAAGTAAATGCGCCAAATACAGCCTTGCTTCCACGGGTGTTGATTTCTGAAAATTATTGGGGACAAGATACATTAAAGCAATGGGCAGGCCAAAATTGATTGGGGTCACACTCCATGGGGCCTATGTCAAAGCTTAAATTATTGGGGGGGCAAAGCCAACATTGAGGGGGCACTTGGCCCCTCAAAAGTATATAAAACAACACCCCTGCCTACTTCACAAGGCTGCCTTACATTTCCCGCCAATTCAACATTAGCCAGGCCTGCTTCATCCAACACTGAACCCATACTAGCATCCCTCCTTAAAAGGCAGAACTCACATGGACCCCTGTGGTCCTTATTAAGCCTGACCACTTCACGACTTCATGACTACACAACCCATCACCAACACAATTCCTGGGGCAGTGACAGTACCAACTGTGTTTACTTCACTTTACTTTACTTTACTTTTGTGCTTACTTTACTTAACTTTACTTTACTTTACTTGTGTGCTAACTTTACTTAACTTTACTTTACTTTACTTTTGTGCTTACTTTACTTTACTTTACCTTTGTGCTTACTTTACTTTACTTTACTTTACTTTACTTTTGTGCAACCGACATCACGTGCTGCGACCAATATAAAAACCCTCCCAGCCTTCTCAGCATCACGATGGGCGACACGGCGTGCTGGACCGGCCGGTCCTCCTGCATTATGCATGCCATCAACACAGATTTAATTATTAATGTCTTTGGGCGCATCAAGTGTATGCACTGGGTAGACGGCACCCATAACGAGAGGTGCACAAAACGTCAAGAATGTCACCTACCAGCATTGAAACCCATAAATCTGTCACATTTCGAAACTTTCGGATATTACCTAACCTACTCCAATAGCACTGGTTCCCCAAAACGGTATAGCATAGGTCTCCAATAGCACAGGTCGCCGCAATCGAACCCTGTCAACTGTCACGGCGTATCTGTGACAGCCTGCTGCGCCATGGCTCAGCCTAATGGAGCTGGCTGCATGCAGCCGATATTGTGCACCGGGATCTGTCCAAAAAGAGTTAGCGCTGCCAAATGTCCTGTTCCGAAATTGCAGTGATAGCTTACCGAGATATAAGCGAATTGTTTGTGAAATAACCAAAAAATAAACTGTGCATGAAACATTTTTGCGTTAAAATGTCTTTCCTAAAGTGATATATCTTCTTTAGGTGGTGAATACTTTTCCTTCTGTCCGAATAATGATTATCTGTCACAACAACGGCACAGTTTCAGCCAATATCTGTCGCCTAAGCTGGCAGGCGAGTTGGCAGGTTTGTGCACCTCTGCCCATAACGAGCCCACGGCATCCATGCCGTCCTAGTTCGGCAGGCATGCGCTCGCATAGCGGGCCAGGTAGGAGCACAGGACTGGGGCGGGGATGGCCGAATGGTTAAGGTGTTGCGCTCTAGATACAAAGGTCCCGGGTTCAACACTCGCACCACTCGGACATTTCCAATCCCGCGGCCCATCGGCGAAACAGTGCGGGCGGCGCCGTTAGCCGTCAGCATAAGGTGCGTCGTGAACTTCCAAGTAAAAAAAGAAAGCACAGATTGCGCGAACTTCACGTGCGAAAGGAAATGGAACAGCTGGCCGGAATTAGCACCTCCAGAACGTCATGCAGCGAGAGAGCGGCTGCGACCGTTCGAAGTGACGTCCGCGCTCATCGGCCGGCTGAGCGCACGCGATCAAGGTGCGAAATACCTATGGAGCATGAGGACCACCGACTGACGACTGACTGCTCGGCTTGATGGCTTTCAAATCGCTGGCACAAATTCTTTCCCAGAATGACTGCCACTCACCAGTCACTCGTGTGACTGGTGAGTTTGGCTTCGTGTGGCATTTGAGAGTGGATTAGGTGACCGGGGATGTCATCTAATCACCGTTTACAGGATATATATATATATATATATATATATATATATATATATATATATATATATATATATATATAATAAAAATACCAGCCCTATGACGTGTGTGTGAAAAGACCCGAGCCACAACAACCCGTGCTGCCAACTTTTAGACGACCCAACGTAACCGTGTCGTGTTTGTTCGCGTTCAACGTAACCATGACAACCGACGACGACGCGCAGAGCCAGACGTGTCCCCGTGAGGTCGGGCTGCGAGGTCCGCCCCGTGCCGCACACCGGCCGGTGGTTGTCGGAGTACACCAGGTGGCCACATGCACAGCTTCACCGCCACCCCAGTGTGCCGTACGACTCCGCGGTGTGCCCTGTGCCCTCACCGTTGAGGTGTGCCGGCCCTCAGCGTTGAGGTGTGCCGAACCAAGGGCAAGCCGTAGATCAGACAACAGGAGCGCAATGCGCCGTAACCATGAATTATTCCTTCAGCCTCAGCGTGTCGTGTCCACGGCAAGAGTGTGGTTCCTGCAGCCATTGTAGACTTGTGTGTGTGGTTTGTGGTTTGTGGTTGTAGCCTGTGTCGTGTAGCTTATGAACGGAAGGAAGTTATGGACACCAAACCGGATTAGTTACGGCAAATGGAGAACAAAAATGTGTTTCGTTGCTCTGTGCCAACGCTCTTCATCTTCATTCGTAGCCTTCGCATAACCTTGGCCAGTTTATCCATATCCATAAAATGCACCACCATATCAATCGAGGAAGCATATCACTAGTTAATGACATGATATGGTGGGGTAAGACAATGCAACTTATATCACAAAACTTGTATCATGCACATATGCATATATATATATATATATATATATATATTAATGTGTGAGTTTCACTTCATGTCAGTCCGTATCATAGTGATGTCACTTTCTAATCGAAGCACCTGCCTAACCATCCAATGATCCACACGTGGGCAGCCGGATTCAACGTTGCGTGACGTCACACCGGTCGGACCAGTCGGTCGCGTGACGTCATCTGGGCGTGGTCGGGCCTTTAACTGCAGACCTCCAGTGCCCGACTGGAGGTCTGCCGGGTCCCGCGATCTGCGGCTGCACTTCACATCTCGGAAGCGATCGACACAATGAGCGCACTGGGCATCCACGCCGCGAACGTGGTTCGCGGAAGCGCCGTGCGAGCGAGCACAGGCGCCACCCGGTGCACCTTCACGGCCATGTCGGACTCCAGGCGGCCACCAACGGCGTAAAGCCGACACGAAGAAGAAGAAGAACCTCGGGTTCTTTTACGACGCATTCAACCGCTAGGTTATATAGCGTCGCCGACCTCTCACGCCGATTGGCTGCGGGTGGACTCGGGAAATTCCGTCGGTTGTGAGATTCGAACCCATGATCTTTCGATCAAGAGTGCGACACTCTACCAACTGAGCTACCGCGGCCACCATAAAGCCGACATGACGTGGTCATCGTGATGGACACCCTCCGCCAGGAGGTAGCTGAACAACCACCGAAGCCTGCAGCTGTCATCATTTTCCATCAGAAGAGAGCCAGATAACCACCATGTTGTCCAATATCACCGTCAGTGGCCAGGTAAGTCGGGGAGGCACGTTGCGCTACCCAACGAAGAACACCGGTGTTGCCGGATGAGCAAAACAACAACAAATGAATTGCATGTTAGACGTGCCGCCGCAAAGGCTAATTTAACACGCTAGTTTACTGCGCCTACCATACTTCATTCTGCACTCATGTCCTCGCCCATGGCTGCCACTTCGTCAGAAGAGAAGCAACCATTCAGCAAAAGGCCTTATCCGAGCATCGGCACAGCTCTTCGTCGGAAAAACAGGGGACGCCCCTCAGGACCTCGGTCATCACTCACCGCCGGAAGCGAAGCATGCATCCATCAAGAGCTTCCGCATCCGCTGCAAGAGCCTCCATCGCCACCCTTGTAATAGGAAACGAGACCAACCAACTCCAGTGAGGACCCCATGAGAACCTCCACCCCACCCTTGTCATAAGAAACGAGGTCAACCAACTCCAGTCAGGACCCCATGAGAACCCCCATCAGCGCCTGTGCCATCATTTCCATCAAACCCAACCTAACCTAACCTAACCTAGCCGTTGTTCAGGTTGGCGACCATTTGGTCGCCACCTGGCGACAATTTGGTCGCCAGGTGGCGCCCTCCATGCCGGACCCGCTCAGCCGAGGCCACCGTCACAAGAAGCCACCACGTGACCAGAAGACAAATGCTGCACGACTCGCCTAACCTGGCCGAGTGGATGCGAGGTGCAAACTAGTGAAGTCCGTAGGATAGGACTTCACTACACACAACACATAGCAGCAAGCGGTGCTTTGTATCCAGGTGTTATGCGCCTGTTGCGCTCTTCACTTCCTGCCTTCCAATGGACAGGAAATGAAGAGCGCAACAGGTGGCGTGCCCAGTGAGCGGACGCCGCATAGGACACGAGGTGCCGCATCTGTTGGGCAGGCCCTGCGTAATAAAAAAAAACGTACCGTATCCATTGGGCAGGCCCTGCATAAGACAAAAGGTACTATATACATTGGACAGAGCCTGAATAAGACAAGACGTACCACATCCATTGGACATACCCTGAATAAGACAAGACGTACCGTTTTCATTGGACAGGGCCTGAATAAGACAAGACGTAACACATTCATTGGGCAGGCCCTGCATAAGACAAGAGGTACCATACACATTGGACAGAGCCTGAATAAGACAAGACGTACCACATCCATTGGACATACCCTGAATAAGACAAGACGTATCGTATACATTGGACAGGGCCTGAATAAGACAAGACGTAACACATTCATTGGGCAGGCCCTGCATAAGACAAGAGGTACCATATTCATTGGACAGAGCCTGAATAAGACAAGACGTACTGTGTCCATTGGGCAGGCCCTGCATGAGACAAGAAGTACCGCATTCACTTGACATGCCCTGAATAAGACAAGACGTACCGTATCCATTGGGCAGGAAATGCCGAGCAAAATGCGCGCCCAGTGAACAGACCCAGCATCGGACAAGAGGTACCGACCGCATCCACTCGACAGGCGCCGCATGGGTCGAGCGGTACCGCACACAACGGCTGGCGGTACACTCATTCCGCTCACGCTTTCAACATCAAACCGGGAGTCGGAAATGCCCCTCATGACGCACACGCCCAGTGCGTCCACTGACCTCTCCTCCCCTCCCCTCCCTCCCCTTCCCGATCACCAGGTATCGTGATGACGTTCTCTCTCAATGCAGCACGTGGCTGCAATTGCTCGTTGCAAGCCTGCCTGTTCGCGCCTGGCTGGCCGGCACCTGTTCGCATCTGGTGCACAGGCTGGCGAGTGGAGAGTGGTCGTCTCGATTTCAATGACCTGCACGGCCAGGACGGGTGGGGGGGGGGTCACGTTCACCTAGCCAGCGGTCCATCAGTATGCCGACGAGCTACACGGGTCCACTGCAGCGCCGGCCAGTGGCCAGCGTCCACCACGCACCACTGCACGAGCATCAGACCACGACGGACGCCCGCATCAGGTCAACACGACAGGTAGTGCCCAGCCCCAATGTACGAGCATTCAACCACGACAGACGCCCGCGTCAGGGGCGAACACGACAGACGGTGCCCAGAGTCCACTGTACGAGCACTGAACCACGACGGACGCCCACGTCAAGCCAACAGAACAGCGCAGAACGTCTTGGACGGAGCAGCTTTGCATCAGCCTGCCGGCTGCGGACGGGCGAGGCGGCCGCGGCTGCTCCAAGGACGTGCCTGTGCCGACCACGCGTAGCCGAGTGACCAACGATTTCGTCACGTGTGACCAAGCACACGGCCACTCACGCCGCAGCGCGCTTCCACGTCATTCGTCAGAAGGCGGCTGAGCTACCACCGTCAAGATCGCTCACCGGACCGGGCGCCAGCATTTGGCCCACTCTGGCCTGGCAAGACATAGCACTAGTCACCATACGGGCTCGAGTTTCGGGTAGTGACGTCAAGTGGCAACATTGTCCAGCCCACAATACATCGCTGATGGCCGCTGCACAAAACCTGGCGCCGCGACAGCTGTAGCAGAAGCAACGCAGCGCAATAACATTCGAGACAAAAACGGCTCGGCACGTTGCCGACTACCCGACGCACTTCTCAACAGCAGACAGGCGAACACAGAATCCTGTTGTGCAAGGCACGCTGACGCCAAGCCAGCTGTTGTCGGATTAGTGTTTTGGCGCGGGCGAGCTCATCCCTTCACGTGGGTACCGACTGTGGAACCGACCGCCAGACCAACCGACCAACCGACGGTCAGATGAACACACCAATCAACCAACCGACCAGCCAGACCGACGGCCAGACCAACCATCCAACCGACCAGCCAGACCAACCAATTGACCAAACAACCAACCAACCAACCGACAGCCGGACCAACCGACAGACCAACCAACCGATAACCAGACCAACCGACCACGCAACCAACCAACCAACCGACCACGCGCGAACAGAAAGACGCACGAGCATTTTTAAACAAGCGTTGGCTGACTAAATCCCAAATATTGAAGAAGTCACATGCCCGCGAACATCGCTGCTGCACCGCGATCGCACGCACGAGACAAAATGTGACGCAGTCAGCGGAGCACCCGGGACCGACATACCGGCCGCGGACAGCGCCCGCTTCACGAGTGACGCTTGTCGCTTTCACCGTCGAGCGAGCCAGAGCCGTCCAGAACTAGAATAGAAGACATGAAGATCTGAAAATATTAAGATTTAAAGAGATGAAGATATCAAGATTTGAAGATATGAAGATTTGAAGATGTGGAGATTTGAAGATATAGAGATTTGAAGATATGAAGATCTGAAAATATTAAGATTTAAAGAGATGAAGATATAAAGATTTGAAGATATGAAGATTTGAAGATGTGAAGATTTGAAGATATGAAGATTTGAAGATATGAAGATTTGAGGTCCGGAATAGAAGACGTTGCGACAGCTGGCTGCTTGGTGGATGGTCGGCTACACGGTTGTGGTTGGTTGGTGGATGGTCGTGCGTCAGCGCGCGTCCGGCCATTGGTGCTAACAAGGTCGCTGTGCGGATGCCACAGCAGGTGACCTCGGCCCTTGGCTCAGTGTCGGGTCACCCGGCAGTGGAGTGTGACGTCTTGAGATCACACGAGGAGTAACTGGTGCGCTCCGACGGCAGCTGACTAGTAGACTTCGCCATCCCAATGTTGTGTGAGTGACGACCAATAGAGCAAGGAAAATGTTCGCTGTAAAGTAGCCACTCCACTGTTAAAACGTCGTAGCGCGGTACGGAACATCTCTGAGAAGCTTATCTGAGAGATAAAATTGTATTTGATTTATTTTATCGTTTACGAGAAGATTATTTGACAGCGATGAGATGAGGGCGGACCTTTCCCTAAACACCGGCACCTCATACAGGAAGCCATCGTGCCAGCCCCGATAGCTTCCACACCACACAAATTACCCCGTGCGATCCTCGATTATGCCCATTATCGCTACGGCGCGCGGCGAAGAGGCGAAGAAGAAGAGAGACGTTAACTCGATAATGCCGGCTAATTCGACGGGAAGCTAATTTTGCCCGATTCAGAGCAAACCGGCCGGCATCCGGCCCGCTCACTCGGGGTAATCACACCGCTCCCGGTACCCATCCACCACTTCGCCTTCGGCACGGCGAAGGCTAACAGCCAGCTGCCGGTAAAAAGCGTCACTCTGCCGGGTAATTAGTCGATGATATTAACGATCCTCTCGCTGCGCCAACGCCCTACAGCGGCGCTGCCCACGTAGCCCACGATGGCGATGGTTCACACGACACACATAATTACCACGTGCAATTCGCCCCGGGGCGTCATCGATGGACAAACGTGTGCGTGCGCGAATCCGGCAGTGCTGGCCTCAAGCAATGTCTGCTGCAAGTTATGGTGACTCTTGTAGGGCTGTTTAAGAATTGGGTCGCCAGGTTCTTACGGTGAGGGAATCGAGCCTTTCACCTCGATTTGTCCAAAGTTTTGTTCGGAAAACCGAAGCGTCTCGGGGAAAATGCCACAATGTTTTGCGGTCGGGAGCAACTGACCCGTGCCCCCCCCGTGGCGACGGTTATCCTGTCGGGTTACGGAAATCGTAATGAAACGGGTTGCGACAAACACAAGAACACCGCCCTGTTCCACCAGTTAGACGGCAATTTGATCCAATGTGGTAGGGTATATATAGGGGATGAGACAGTACAAGTAGTTACCGGTGTATGCTAACAATACCGTACTTGAGATGACTATATGCTATGACATGATATGATAGGATAGGATATGCTATGCGCCCACGACTGAAAAACATGGCATTTGTAATAACCACATATCAATCGCTTGTCCACTTCTTTGGTTGGCTACTTCAGTTTTTAGGGCGCATCGACCAGGTTTGACCATTTAGCGCGCACCATGTCCACTTGTTATTTGGGTTTAAAGGGCGCATCGACTGCAATGGTCATATAGCAACATGTCCACTTGAAATATACTGATCATTCACTCCGCAGAAAACGTATCTAACCCTTCAAACACCGGACATCCATTGGCGGGATTCGAACCCACGCCCTTGGCCACACTCACGTCTAACGGGAAGAGGCTGTGGCGGCGCGAGAAGAGGTTTCCCCGGCAGCGGCGCGGGAACTTGGTGCAGACGTGCCCGTGGTGCACCATGGCTTCACTCCAAGTCCACTCCGGACCCACTCACAGTCCGCTTACAGTCCACTCACAGTCCACTCACAGTCCACTCCAGTGCGGCAGACGTGTTGTTCGCAGTTGGTGGTGGTGGTGGTGGTTCGGTGTGTTCGGGATACTGCTTGACATATACCCACTTTTTCGTTATTTTTGGCTAAGTGCTGTTCACTGTTGGCTTACGAGGAACATTCTGGCTCACGTGAGAACACACTCTTGCTCGTGAGAGAACACAGTCTGGCTGGCGCGGTAGAACACAGTCGGTGAGGACGGGCTTCGGTGCGCTACTTTGTGTTCGCCCGCGTCACCAGCTTCCGTTTTCGGCGGCCAGTGAGGGCAGCGGCCCAACCCGATCGCCGGAGGCGTGTCGACCAATCAAAGTACCCCGGACGCGTGCCGGCCGACCAATCAAATCACCGCGCACGTCGTGACGCCGGACTCTTCTGCTGCGTGCGCCACGGCTCGCCAGCGCCGAGATGCGAGAGTCAGGATGCCGCCGTGTCTTGTCCGCGTGATTCAGGACTCTGCGGAGTCGACCGCACCAGACACCGCCCGCACCGGCCACACAGGTCGCACTGTCACCAGCAGTCGCCGAGAAGTGACGCGGCCTGCCGCCTGAATCACTTCCGCTGGGGTCAGCACGTCCGGCCGCCCACTCACCAGTCGCGAACACTCTCACAGTGGTTCGCTGTCAGTTGTGCTCACGACGTGTCGATGCATTGCCCCGCCGCAGCCCGCCATCAGCTCAACCAGCATCCACCAACTGTACGCTCGACGCGCGCACGCCGGTCGGTCGGCGCTCACGTGCCACCACGGGCGCGCACGTGCGGGCCGCGTGCTTCTCCCACGGGTGCGCGCACGCTCCCACGGCGCGTTGTGCCGACCGCAGGTCCTCTCCCGGCACGCGCCACAGCGCCGTCCACGATCCTCCCACGCGAGCCTGCGTCCGCCGTGCTCCGACGGCTCGCGTCTGCGGTGCTCCGCGGTGCTCCGTGCCGGGTGTTCCGCTGACGCCGGCTTCGGCCGCTCTGCCGCGACCCGCGCCCGGCAGCCACGCCACCCCGCTGGCCGCCAGGATAACTGGTTTTCTGTGTTCAGATAATCTTGCATGCAATCGCGGCGGCCGCCACGGTCCGCACCGTCCGTCGGCAGCCTCGCGCAGCCGTCCGCAGCTCCGTCCGGCTGTCCGCAGATCCGCCCAGCCGTCCGCAGGTCCGTCCGGCTGTCCGCAGGTCCGCCACGACCTCGCGCAGCCGTCCGCAGCTCCGTCCGGCTGTCCGCAGATCCGCCCAGCCGTCCGCAGGTCCGTCCGGCTGTCCGCAGGTCCGCACGACCGTCCGCAGGTCCGTTCCGCTGCCCGTAGATCAGTCTGATTATCCGCAGGTCCGCCCGAGCGTCTGCAGATCAGTATGGCTGTTCGCAGGTCCGGCCGGCTGTTCGCAGGTCCGGCCGACCGTCCGCAGGTCCGTCCCGCTGCCCGCAGATCAGTCTACCTGTCTGCAGGCTCGCCAGGTTCACCCGACCGTCAGCAGTTCCGCCTGGCTGTCCGCAGGTCCGCTCGCCTGTCCGCATGTCCGCTCGGCCACCTACATGTCCGCCGTGCTGTCCGCAGGCTCGTCCCGCTATCTGCAAGTCCGCCTCGCTGCCGACGGCGACAGGCCGCAGCCGGGCGTGGCGGAAAGGCTCGCATGTCCGCCGGGTCTTCTGACGCCGAGCGATCGTCTTGGCCGCAGCCGAGAGTCTTGATTGAGTCTTGATGTTGAGTTTTGATTGCCCATAGCTCTACGGTCTAATCTGATTCAGGCGGAAATCCGACAGTCGGCAGTTATGAGGCCCACTTGTCCGAGTCGATGAAATCTCGCCGCCGTGGCCGCAAGAAGTAGTCGGGAGCTCGCGATGTACGCACGTCCGAGCCGACGAGGCGCCGTGTGGGCCCCTGACGAGGCACCCTGACGAGGCACCCCTGACTGCGACTACCGGACTACTCGGCGCGTCAGCTGCGCGAACGCGAGGCGAGGCTCCAACGTTGCAAGGTCTGAACGTCGCACAGGCACAACGGCGCCCGCGAGACCACGAGGTTCACCGCCCGGCGTAGAAGAAGAAGAAGAACCTTGGGTTCTTTTACGACGCATTCAACCGCTAGGTTATATAGCGTGGGCAACCTCTCACGCCGATTGGTCGCGGGTGGACTCGGTAAATGCCGTCGGTTGTGAGATTCGAACCCACAATCTTGCGATCAAGAGTCCGACGCTCTACCAACTGAGCTACCGCGGCCCCCGCCCGGCGTAGAAGTGCACCCTGAATCGCTTGGATTACGGTCATCTGGGCATTCCAGACAAGACGAGAGCGGATGAAGGCCGCCCTGGGGACATGAGGCGTTTACGCCAAAAGTGCGGCAAATTATAGCCCAAACTACGCAGCGCTGCCGTGCGGGGTGGAGTGCAGGGCACAAAAACAGCCAAGCCGTGTACGGCGTGGAGGCTGAAGACAACACAACTGGGCCAGGGTTGTCAGTCGGGCCTCAGAGCATTTCCAAACCATCAGATGATCGCGAGGGTATACATACGCGGATCATACATACGCTTAGTGCTTGGCATTGATTCAGAGCAGTCTCCTGAGAACAACAAATATATTAGCACTGACGTTGGGTGGAACACATTCGTACGCTGGTAATAGGCAAGTTCCACAACAAATCGGCCAGGCAAAGGGGTGATTATCCACCCTCATGTCTCAGATTTTGAGCAAAATTGGTGTATATGGGTATATTATGCCCTGAATCTACCTCTGCAAATTCGTATTCGATCAGGTCAACGGTTCACGAGTTTCTGTTCTTTTTTCCTCGGGAATTTCTGGAAGGTCACGCTGCAAGGCTATGTTCGCTGGCCGATAACTAAGCTTATCATTATCTAACTAAGATAATTATATCATTATCTAACTTCCAACTAAGGTATTATCATAACTAAGATGATTGTCAGTCAAAATATAAAGATCCAGACATTTTTGAACTCGCAAAGATTCAATGAATCCAATTCTGGCAATATTTGTAATATGTGATGAATAATACAAGAGTTACCGCATGACCTTAGGTCACGTGACCTCCGGTGACCTCGATGCCCATGAAATTTTGGTTCTTAATTGACAGAATGGAAGGACCACGTCTTCGCTTCATATATAGCAAATTAAAAACAGGCGTTTTTTCTACAAATCCTCATTTGGAGAGCGCAAAATTTACCATATTTGAAGTGTTTCGAGGATTGAGCTTCTAACTCGGCCGTCCCTCCGTCCAATATCGAGATGCAGTTTGATAACATATATCAACGCATTCTCTGGCATTGTGTGGATGATGGACGGTTTTAAAAAGTAGTAATGCACAAAGCTGTATAATATTCATAAATTTAACTAACGATAACGGGAGAATTCTAGGACAAATCGACCAGGCAAAGGGGTGATTGTCCACCCTCATGTCTCAGATTTTGAGCAAATGATTAAGGCATAGGGTTATCCTATGCCCTGAACCCTCCTGCTAAAATTTTATTTCGGTCAGGTCAACGGTTCAGGAGATATAGCCTGTGGTATTTCTGGAGGGTCACACTGCGAGGTGGCCAATAACTGTTAAATATCATTCAAAATATAAATGTCCAGACATTTTTGAACGCGCAAAGTTTCAAGAAATCCAATTCCGGTAATATTTGTGTATGTGATGAATGATTTAAAAGTTACCCCATGACCTCAGGCCACGTGACCGCCGATGACCTCGATGCCCAATACCGTGATCTCCGGTGACCTCGATCCACACAATACCAGAGAACACGTTGCTACGTGTTATCAAACCGCATCTCCATTTCGGAAGGAGAGAGACGGCCGAGTTTGTAGCTCAATCTTCGAAATACTTCAAATATGGTAAAGTTTGCGCTCTCCAAATGAGGACTGATAGAAAAAAAACGCTTATTGTTATTTGCTATCTGTCAAGCCAAAACATGGTCCTTCCATTCTGTGAATTTAAAAAAAACAAGAATTTCACGGGCATCAAGGTTACCGGAGGTCACGTGACATGAGTTCATGGGGTCACTCTTTTATTATTCATGGCATATTAAAAATATTTCCAGAATTAGATTCCTTGAACCTTCGCGAGTTCAAAAATGTCTGGATATTTATAATTTGACCGATAATTAACTTAGTTATCGGGTACCAAACAAACTTGCAGTGTAACCTTCCAGAAATGTTCGAGGCTATAACTCCTGAACCGTTGACCTGATCGAAGTACAATTTGCACAGGTGGATTCAGGGCATTCAGGACATAACCATATACACCAATTTTGCTCAAAATATGAGACATGAGGGTGCCAGGCCCTGGTCGATCTGTCTTGGAATGCCCCAATAGCTGAATACATAAAATGCACCCAGTGTCCTTGGGTGCATGCGTGAGCAACTCAACCCAAATTATCGGGGACAATTATACTGCAAGGGGGAAATGCCGATTGATATAACCTCACATGACAATTCACGGATAATACATCAACGTGTTTGGGACAAATTGTCATGCTTAGAACTGTGCCGACCACTACCAGGATGTCCGCACATCAAGGATTCTTCCAATGTTCCTCTGCCTGTACTCAGACGTGGAATAAACTATCAGCATGCTTTGATATTAACGGTTTGTGACTTTGGATGCATCGTGGTGTACAAAGCCATGATGAAGTGTGGTTCGCCACCGACACCTTTAATCTTGGCAACACTTCAAAAGCAATAATGAAGGGACAGACGCAAAGGGGCCGACAAAAAAATACTACCGTCCGCTGGACGCACGTGGTACGCCACAACCGGATCCTCCTGCACAGGGAAACCGCACGTGACATGTGATGCCGGGCTCCTCCATCCTAAAGAGCGGAGCGGTGCGTTTGTAGATCTGAGGTTTTGTATGACACGGGTGTGACGTTAACATAGACCGACGCCGCCAATTACAGCGGATCAGGAGAAGTTGATCCGTGCCATGTTCGCAGATGAAGATTTAGTGTGAACATGCACGCGATGTTTGAGCACCACACAAGAGTGGCTGAACACCACCTAGCTTTTAGGACTTTTATTTTTATTTTTTGTATTCTAAATTTAATCCGAGTTCTTGCTTGGGTGGCTTTATGAACCAGGGTCCTATTGCTAAGCAGAGCTTGTTGCGTGAACCCTGGCCCCACCACCCGATCCATGAATTCCAGTTCAACGGCAGAATTTAGACCGAAAGTTTAACGTGCCGTCCATGCACCGACACGACCGACCGGCAGCTCGTCCCCGGCCTTATTGGGCCAGCTGCCAACTGACCCTCCCAGCCGGGGGCTAAATGCGAGCGCGCGTAGCGACTCGAACCCTGTCTTGCCAGGACAGGGGAGAGCAATGCAGGCCAGCCCTCTAGCCAACTGAGCTACCGGGGCGACTTTAGCATCAGTGTCCGTCGTGATGTATGGAAAAGCACCACCTAGAACCACAGGGCCGTGAAAAGCACCACCTGAAATTCTCGGAAGATTTTGGAAGACTTGACTTGTGGCTATGTGGTGACATGGACATGGACCGCGACATGGACAACGGTCACATGGACCGCGTTATGTCGCTGATTAAATGCATACATTTGCTTATTAGACAGTCATCTTTACGAGACACCAGCATGGAGGTGAAAATACAACACATCCTAGCCAAAAATTGTTTGGTACGTATGCATAAATATAATCCGTGGCCCTCCGTTTCTTCATAGAAATCAACGTTTCCTAACACGAGCCATTTTTGGGTCTCACTTCAAATATTGCAATGAATTAGCACCTCGCACATTGCGCATTAAGGTGCTTGTGACGAGTAAACGAAGGTATTGATATACTTTATAGCCTAATATAAGCTTCGACCACAGCTGCATGCATGCCGACAAAAACATAATGCATGTAAAATGCATGTAAAAAAACGGACCAACGGTATTGATTTTAGGTGAACACTGGAAGTCATAAAAACGTTCAACTGAAGAAGAGTACAAACCATAACATAAAGGCAACATTCCATAAGCCACAATTACAATAATTTTAGCTAAAGAAAAACAACAGACTATGCCCTCAAAAGGCGTTTCCGGGACTGAAGCGAACAAACTGGAACGGATTGAAACGTAGTGAAACACTACGAAAAATAAGATGGACTGACCATTGAAAGACTTGTCATTACATATGCAGACTGTCAGTTGACATCGACTGGTGCAGCTAGCGTAATTCGGTGGACCCGCAGACACAGAGCCCTTTGTAGCGCCGGTCGGCATTTAATTTTACAAACGCTGACATCTCCACTCCAGCAAGATCAGTCAGCGCCGCATTCATCTTAGTTCCGCCTGAACACAGAGCGGCACTTGAGCAGTGACTATGACTGACGATTTCTGACTGAGTCCACTGTAAACGCGAGCGGTGAAAGCCGTACCGCGAACATGTATCCGCTAAGCGGAGGATCAGTGATGAATAACTGCACCCGGCTAAACGGAGGATCAGACGTGGATAGTTGCACCAGCTGTATGTTGCCAATCGGATCGCCTTAGCGTTCACAAGCGGACGCAAATCCGTACCGTTCGCCCTTCAGGAACTCAGAAGATTGCGCTTGAATCGTGTGGAATGATTTGATGTGACGTGTATGTTAGAGGTATCGTTGTCACACGTCACCTAGGGATACTGCCAGGGGCGCAGCCAGGATTTTCTTAAGGCAGGGCCCGACCCCAAAACATCTCATGGTATCAAGACCGCTTTCCGTGCGCGAAGGTGGAGTTGCCTGTCCTCTCGGGGGTATCGAGCCCCTTCAATGTCCGGACTTCTTATACAGAGCTTAGCATGGCAGCCTGTGGGGCAACCCAAATTGTGCTCAGGCAACCAGCCTGAACTTCATCAGTCCCGTCAATATCCGAGTTTTGAACGCTTTGCACGTGTTCTGGTTGTTCTGTAGTTGGTGCCGAATTTAAGATAGATTTAGCTGATCCCCTAGGCATTCCCTAGGAGAGCTGCCGGAGCGTCCTTCTAAACAGCCTCTGTGGGGCAAGCAGCCAACCGCAGTGACTAACAACTACACGGTGAGAGAAAGTGCACCGAGATGACTGTCTGAACCGCGAACTTCTCGGTATATTGCACAGTTGAACAACTGACAGCTTTCTCCTCATCCAACCCAGGAAATCGAAACCGAAACCTATAATGGCTACAGGTCAAATATCTCGCAGCATCTGATCTTCAATGTGCCTTGGCCTTCGACTTTCGATAAATCTATCGCGACTTTTGGCCCGTCAAACGCCCCCAGAAGAGCTCTGTGGGTAGACAGATCGTCATCCAGGCTTCATCCACACCGTATGGTTCAATACTTTCAGCGGAACCTGAAGCCACTCTCAACTCGCTACAGCCGGTCGCCGCTGGGGTGGAGCGTGTAATGTCGTCAGAAACCACTCCTGATTGCACAACGCCCACAAAAACAGGCGGAGCGACCCAGTTGGAACCACAGGTGTACCACAGACGGGCGGCATCTGTCCATCGGAGGTGCCACCGTCAAATGGTCACGTGCGGAGTCGACGAAAAACTGGACCAGCGCCGCCGGCAAGTCCGGTAGTTGTCAGCTACGGCGATCGCGGTGGTGGTTGTGGTTGCGGTCGCGGTCGAGGGGGGAGGGGGTCAGCCAGGCCGGCCCTGGTGTGGGGCTGATGTGGGTCCGATGTGCACGCGATTGATGGACCTGTTGTGGTGTCCAGTGGAAATTAGAGCGCCCGGATCCAAGTGCGGGCGGACCCAGAATCCCGGCGGGAGAGGCGACCAAAAGTCACCTCGTGAAAAATTGTGGCCGACTTTTGTTTAGCAATCTTTACAAGGGATTATCCTACCGACAGCTCTGGGGAGCAATGTTTGAAATATATGAACCTCACGTACCGATTTCATTGGTGATGCAGGCGCGGGAAATTTCAATCTGCACAGCTTCTGCGAGCAAATCACGTTTGTCGACCCTGGGATATTTGTCCATGTTTCCGGAGTAATCTGATTACGGGCGCGGTCGGCTTCACGATAATCACGAAGCGCTTAGAGAACGCGGATATTTTGGGAGGAGAAAATTGGGATGCTTCGCAAAGAAAATAGGTAACAAAACATCGTCCCCACATCGCGCCAAAGAAAACATTGGAACTGTTATACTATGCAAAGCATATACATATGTTGTAATACTAAGAAACGAAATGAGTGCGTGGGGCTTCGGGGCCATGTCACCGTTGCCACTATCTTATCGTAGAACACATCACCCAACGTTCTCAGAAGACGACCACAGGTGCGTTGGCGCCAATGCTCTAAACGTCGAGCTTCAGAAAGTAATGGGTGCCGGCTTTACGCTGTGATGTAAAAAAAACAGATCGGACCTCAATGAAAAATGTCGTGGAGAGCCAACAAACAAGCAGCCAAACGTCGACAGGACGGAGAGCACACCCAAACCTCCCCAGGCCACGCCCACCTCGCCCCGTCCCACACCTACTTCGCCACGCCCCGCCCCTACCACCGACCTCAACTTAATGACCTGTACTTAATGTAAGACAAAAACTGAGACCACTTCGAGTGCTTCAGCACGCGATTCCGAGCGATACACACGCATGGGGCGTAGCTGTGCGCCCACTGCCGTCAGCCGTCCACTGTCGTCAGCTGGCTACCACCGTCAGCTGTCCACCAACACAGAACTACCGCAATTAAACCGCCAATGCCAGCCGTTATGTTGTTGTCTTGGTCCGGCTTCCAGCGGGCTTCCAAGGACCGCGCGATGCCCGCTCCGATACGGGTGAAGAAGAAAAACGACCGTAGCCGATGTTGTGTGCCAGCCGGCGTGGTCAGTCGCTGCTGACCTTGTAGCTGCTGACCTTGTAGCATTCAGCTTACGTAGGTGGCACGAAGACATTCCGCCCCGAAACTCGCAATGTAACGGGTGCTGTGGGGCTCGGCGTCCTCACATTCAAGGAGCTGGGTTGGTTGGTTGGTCGGCTTTCGGAGCTCTGGTGGACATCGATCGCGTCGGACACGCAGCGCTCGTAACCTTAACAGTCGAACAATGTCAACGAAGTCGAGACAAGTCGCACGAAGTCGGTCGACGTGACGAACTACACGTCACGGGATCGACTCGTTAGGTGTGTCGCCATGCCGCACAAACTTGACGTTGCCAAAAATGTAAAAGCGAGTTGGTTGGTTATTTGGGCTTACGGGCGCATCGACTGGGTTGGTCATACAGCGCCCATGTAAAAGCGAGTTAATAAGCAGCATAAATCACAGCAAACCTGATTTACGATGCCGAGTGGAAAAGCTGTTCCAATTGGCCAATGGAGTACCGCTTTCAGACACCTCCCCAACGGAGAAAGAAGCACGTCCGGGGTGACGCATTCGCTCACGGGTAAGTCGCCGACAGGCAACCGCACCGACAGTGCAGCGTGGCACCTGGGACACGGCGACTGTCACCGCCGGTCAGGAGGTAGCGCTGGGTCGCGTATGTGTGGCCTATTCACATGCAGCATAGTGCCACCTCTCTGCGTCTGATGTCATATGATGACGACAACCATTCACAAAGACGACACAATTGATTGTTCTCAGCTTGTTGCCTACGATGACGTTCCAGCTGGCCTGCCACTTCCTCAAGAGGTATTTAAATTCTGCATAAAATGTGTCGTGTGTGAGGGGCCTGCGCAGCACGCTCGGCTGCAATATCAGCGGCCTCGTTGCCACCGTTTCCCACGTGGCTGGCTCGGAATCGAGCAAAAAAACTTCCCTTTACGTCTAATGGCCAGTGATATGAATCTGCATAGAACTTCCTGTGATATTGCGTTTGATGAGCAAAACGTTCCCAGCACGAGCAGACTACTGGGCGAATCGCTGATGACGTGCCTTCCCCTCGTCATCGGCTGTCTCACTGAAACTCAGAGCTCTGTTTCTAGCAACTAGTTCTGATGTGTAGACAGACGCATAGGCTGCGAGGGAGAGCGCTCCGCTCTCCAATTACCGAGACACTTCCAGCACCAGTGTCCGTCTTCCAGCCATCCGTGCATAGTGCATAGTTTCGTTGGTTTGTACAGTTTAGTTTGTGTGTATAGTTAGTGTACGTGCATAGTGCATAGTTTCGTTGGTTTGTACAGTTTAGTTTGTGTGTATAGTTAGTGTACGTGCATAGTGCATAGTTTCGTTAGTTAGTACAGTTTAGTTAGTGTGTATAGTTAGTGTATGTGCATAGTGCATAGTTTCGTTAGTTAGCACAGTTTAGTTTGTGTGTATAGTTAGTGTATCTGTATAGTGTATAGTTTCAGATTTAAGTTTAAAATTAGAAAAGCTAAAATCAGCAGGAAAACAAACAAAAAAAACAGAATGTGTGGACTCGGAATGGCATGGCCTCTTCATTTGCCTAGCCGCCACTAATGTATCCACGAAATTGCCCGCTATCCACCGGCCTTGTTTTCGTGCGATACCTTGCAGCACACTTGGCGTGAAGCCACCTGCTGTGAACACACTCACGTCAGCAAACTGCACGACACGAGCTTCGGGAATGTCCGTGACGCAAAACGAGCATAATACTACGCAACACTGTACAATTTCACCGAGATGATATCCGTCACGAGAACCTTATCAAAAAGCTCAACTACCAGCGTGCAGCATTCAACCTCTATTCAGCTCACCGCAAGTGTCAATACCCGAAGGCAATGGTGGTGTCGGAATCCGTGATGCTTACGACCAGACAGACGTGGGCCGTCACTAGTATTAGTAGTAGTAGCCACTAGTAGTACACTAGTATTGGTTGCACGAACAGGGGTGGGGGCGGGGAGCAACAGCGGGATGGCTACTTCCAACTGCTCGTTGGTTGGTGGGATGGCTACTTCCAACTGCTCGTTGGTTGGTGGGATGGCTACTTCCAACTGCTCGTTGGTTGGTGGGATGGCTACTTCCAACTGCTCGTTGGTTGGTGGGATGGCTACTTCCAACTGCTCGTTGGTTGGTGGGATGGCTACTTCCTTTAGAGTGCATCTGCAGGTTTGATCATTTAGCGCCCATGCTTCCAACTGCGGTCGTGATTTAGCATCAACCCCACGGACGTTGAAAGCGGACATTTCGAAATGGCCCCAGCCCCCCCCCCCCATTGCTGCGACCCTTGCCACACCTTCGCCCAGTGCGCTGGCACACCCGGCAGCAGAATACAGACACGACACCACAGTAGCTACGCGGCCCGCGTTGCGGAACCGACTCTGGCGATAACGTCTGGCTCCTGAGCCGCAATCTGCTGGCCAGCGCCGCAGTCGCCGCCCCATCTGCGTCGTGCGGTGACGTCACTGGCGCTGCGTGACGTCACTGGTGCGGTGAGAGTGGCGCGGCGGGCGGACGTGCTGCCTTGTGTGCATGCTTATTGCACAGGAATGTGCGATACAAATCGTTCTGTCACGTGTAGGCGTGTGGCTGACCCTCACAGCCATTTCACCTCTTATGCAATAGGTTCATGGGCGCGCACACCGAGATCAAGTCAGACTTCTTGCGATGGATAGTCAAGATTAGACTTGAAGACTTCTTGCAAGAGTCAGGATCAGACTTGAATACTTCTTGGCGTTCGGTGCAAAAATTCGTCGAGCGAGAAGGGCGGTCCGCGGTGGGAATGCACTCGAGCACACTGAAAGCGCGTCTTTTCGTCTCAAGGGGGCGCTTTTCCCCTGAAAATGCGAAAATGCACGAAGGAGCCGGCGAACTATTGGAACTATCATGGCCGAGAAGACGCTCCTGCAGCGTCTTCTCGGCCGGCGTGTCAACACCTTTACATGGCGGTGGGAAGGAGGCACATGCCCCCGGCGTCCTCCCATGTACCTGCCCTGGATGAACGGGCAGTAAGGTGGCAACTCCGTGTGGCACCACGTGGCGGCCAGCGGCAACAGCCGGCAGACAAGGTGAAGTTTGGCTAAATATGTACATGATACAAAATATTACAAAATATTAACAATCAACATATATATCGCAAAATATCAAATATATCAAAATATATACAAAATATCGGCATTACACACAAACTGTCCCGAACGATCAGCTACCGGAAGGTGTGGGGGGGAGGGGTGAGAGGGAGGTGAGGTAGGTTCGGGACTGGGTTGAGGGGAGGGTGCAAAATGACAATATGTGTAAAATTTCCTGAAATATATATGGTGTGGTGTTAGTTAGTTATTTGAGTTTTAGGGCGCCTCGACCAAAATTGTGATCATTTAGCGCCCATAACGTTGGTGTGGTGTATTAGTGCCTGGCGCCTTACTTCTCAGCTGGTTAGCTTTGTAGCTCAGCTGGTTAGCTTTGTAGCTCCCATTTCCAAGAGCGTGAATTGCGCAGCTGCATAGTGTTCGCTGCGTTCCAGACCGGTGTCAGACATCGGTCTGACGCTCCAGACCGGTGTCACACACCGGTCTGACGCTCCAGACCGGTGTCACACACCGGTCTGACGCTCCAGACCGGTGTCACACACCGGTCTGACGCTCCAGACCGGTGTCACACACCGGTCTGACGCTCCAGACCGGTGTCACACACCGGTCTGACGCTCCAGACCGGTGTCACACACCGGTCTGACGCTCCAGACCGGTGTCACACACCGGTCTGACGCTCCAGACCGGTGTCACACACCGGTCTGACGCTCCAGACCGGTGTCACACACCGGTCTGACGCTCCAGACCGGCGTCACACACCGGTCTGACGCTCCAGACCGATGCCACACACCGGTCTGACGCTCCAGACCGGCGTCACACACCGGTCTGACGCTCCAGACCGGCGTCACACACCGGTCTGACGCTCCAGACCGGTGTCACACGCCGGTCTGACGCTCCAGACCGGCGTCACACACCGGTCTGACGCTCCAGACCGGCGTCACACACCGGTCTGACGCTCCAGACCGGCGTCACACACGGTCTGACGCTCCAGACCGATGTCACACACCGGTCTGACGCTCCAGACCGGCGTCACACACCGGTCTGACGCTCCAGACCGGTGTCACACACCGGTCTGACGCTCCAGACCGGTGTCACACACCGGTCTGACGCTCCAGACCGGCGTCACACACCGGTCTGACGCTCCAGACCGGTGTCACACACCGGTCTGACGCTCCAGACCGGCGTCACACACCGGTCTGACGCTCCAGACCGGTGTCACACACCGGTCTGACGCTCCAGACCGGCGTCACACACCGGTCTGACGCTCCAGACGGTGTCACACACCGGTCTGACGCTCCAGACCGGCGTCACACACCGGTCTGACGCCCAGACCGGTGTCACGTGTCACACACCGGTCTGACGCTCCAGACCGATGTCAGACGTCGATCTGACGCTCCAGACCGGTGTCACACACCGGTCTGACGCTCCAGACCGATGTCACACACCGGTCTGACGCTCCAGACCGGTGTCACACACCGGTCTGACGCTCCAGACCGGCGTCACACACCGGTCTGACGCTCCAGACCGGCGTCACACACCGGTCTGACGCTCCAGACCGGTGTCACACACCGGTCTGACGCTCCAGACCGGTGTCACACACCGGTCTGACGCTCCAGACCGGCGTCACACACCGGTCTGACGCTCCAGACCGATGTCACACACCGGTCTGACGCTCCAGACCGGTGTCACACACCGGTCTGACGCTCCAGACCGGCGTCACACACCGGTCTGACGCTCCAGACCGGTGTCACACACCGGTCTGACGCTCCAGACCGGTGTCACACACCGGTCTGACGCTCCAGACCGGTGTCACACACCGGTCTGACGCTCCAGACCGGTGTCACGTGTCACACACCGGTCTGACGCTCCAGACCGGTGTCACACACCGGTCTGACGCTCCAGACCGGTGTCACACACCGGTCTGACGCTCCAGACCGATGTCACACACCGGTCTGACGCTCCAGACCGGTGTCACACACCGGTCTGACGCTCCAGACCGGCGTCACACACCGGTCTGACGCTCCAGACCGGCGTCACACACCGGTCTGACGCTCCAGACCGGTGTCACACACCGGTCTGACGCTCCAGACCGGCGTCACACACCGGTCTGACGCTCCAGACCGGCGTCACACACCGGTCTGACGCTCCAGACCGGTGTCACACACCGGTCTGACGCTCCAGACCGGTGTCACACACCGGTCTGACGCTCCAGACCGGCGTCACACACCGGTCTGACGCTCCAGACCGGTGTCACACACCGGTCTGACGCTCCAGACCGGTGTCACACACCGGTCTGACGCTCCAGACCGATGTCACACACCGGTCTGACGCTTCAGACCGGTGTCAGACGTCGATCTGACGCTCCAGACCGATATCACACACCGGTCTGACGCTCCAGACCGATATCACACACCGGTCTGACGCTCCAGACCGGCGTGTGACACCGGTCTGACGCTCCAGACCGGTGTCACACACCGGTCTGACGCTCCAGACCGATGTCAGACGTCGATCTGACGCCCAGACCGATATCACACACCGGTCTGACGCTTCAGACCGGTGTCAGACGTCGATCTGACGCTCCAGACCGATATCACACACCGGTCTGACGCTTCAGACCGGTGTCAGACGTCGATCTGACGCTCCAGACCGATATCACACACCGGTCTGACGCTTCAGACCGGTGTCAGACGTCGATCTGACGCTCCAGACCGGCGTCACACACCGGTCTGACGCTCCAGACCGATGTCACACACCGGTCTGACGCTCCAGACCGATGTCACACACCAGTCTGATGCTCCAGACCGGTGTCAGACGTCGATCTGACGCTCCAGACCGGTGTCACACACCGGTCTGACGCTCCAGACCGGCGTCACACACCGGTCTGACGCTCCAGACCGGTGTGACACCGGTCTGACGCTTCAGACCGGTGTCAGACGTCGATCTGACGCTCCAGACCGATGTCACACACCGGTCTGACGCTCCAGACCGGTGTCACACACCGGTCTGACGCTCCAGACCGGCGTCACACACCGGTCTGACGCTCCAGACCGGTGTCACACACCGGTCTGACGCTCCAGACCGGTGTCACACACCGGTCTGACGCTCCAGACCGGCGTCACACACCGGTCTGACGCTCCAGACCGGTGTCACACACCGGTCTGACGCTCCAGACCGATGTCACACACCGGTCTGACGCTCCAGACCGGTGTCACACACCGGTCTGACGCTCCAGACCGGCGTCACACACCGGTCTGACGCTCCAGACCGGCGTCACACACCGGTCTGACGCTCCAGACCGATGTCACACACCGGTCTGACGCTCCAGACCGGCGTCACACACCGGTCTGACGCTCCAGACCGGCGTCACACACCGGTCTGACGCTCCAGACCGACGTCACACACCGGTCTGACGCTCCAGACCGGTGTCACACACCGGTCTGACGCTCCAGACCGGTGTCAGACACCGGTCTGACGCTCCAGACCGGTGTCACACACCGGTCTGACGCTCCAGACCGGTGTGTGACACCGGTTCGAATTCACCGCCCTGGGGCAGGGACTCCAGACGAAACAGTCGCCGGCCCATTCGAGTATGCGTGTCCATTTCCTGCAACTCCGACGAGCGAAGTGTTCAATTTTACACGTGAGTTTATGTTCGACGTAGCTCCTCTGATAGTGCAGCCCATGCTTCCCACTCGAGAAACAGGGCGAAGCGTGTGCGAGAACACATATAATTCATCCATCATCTTGTGCGTATCAACATGTGATACAATGATTAATGATCACTATATAATAAGTATACTAACTAATTCTGATACTAAACTTCCTATGCGCATACTTATTCTTATCCTTGTTATTCTATTAATCTTCATTTTATTATTATACTTAGTCTGACTCTTATACCTATGCTTATCCTTCTTATTCTAAATATTTAAGAGGCACTGTAAGCAAATCCTGCATTCCACCAGACATCTCTCCTTGTCCGTCATGAGCTATTGCAGCGCATAATTCATCACAATCCACTGCACTTAAGATACTTCGCCATTTCCCAAAACTGATGACAGACAGACAGACAGCTGAAAGAGATGTTTGATCATATCCACGTAGAGCTGCAGTTCAATTGTTTGCTGTCAGGATTATTCGGGGACCTCGCACCCCCTCCCCCGAGCCAACAGCCATCAGCTATCGGGATTTACGGGAACGTGCAGGCTTCATTTAAGCTCATTATCTCGATGTGACCGCCTTCCGTTAATGTTTTTTAAGCATAATATATTTTGTGTTATTGTTATTTAGTTTAATTAAATATTTAGAATAAGAAGGATAAGCATAGGTATAAAAGTCAGACTAAGTATAATAATAAAATGAAAAGTAATATAATAACAAGGATAAGAATAAGTATGCGCATAAAAAGTTTACTATCAGAATTAGTTAGTATACTTATTATAGAGTGATCATTAATCATAATGTATTACTGATAGATACATAGATAGCACATAGGGAACGTGCATTGGCGCGATCGGTTCCATATGGAACAGCATGACAAGCAGCACATACATCTCTGAAATATCCTGCAACCAACACTCCTACAAATTTCCGGAAATGCCAATGCTCAATGTGAATCCGAAAAAAATAAACCCGAAGGAGAAACACTGATTGGACAGCACATCCGTCCTGTGATAGCATGGCACGTAAAAACAGCCAAACATGCCAGCCTTAAACCGTTCGAACACAGGAGTTTGGCCGCTTTTGGCGGAGTCGCCGCTATCACCGGCCGTCATCAGCCAGGCATCCACGACCGTCTTGTCGAAACGGCGCCGACACGAAGTGACTCACTGGGCGGACCTGCCCACACCAACATGCCCTGCGGCCGTTCAGACCGCTCAGCGTCACGAGCAGTGTCGGCTTTTGTCGGCTTACATTGCAGCGTGGCTGCACACTCGACGTATGCGACGTGACTTTGCCGGCTGAGGATCTTAAGTGCGAGCTGATATCTTACACACGTGGAAGACGTTGGCCAGGGTTACCACGCCGGCAGGCAGCGTCATGAAAATAGGGCGTGCGACTCTGCCGAGGCGTCCAGTGGCAAATCGCCAAGATAAAACCGCCAAGATAAAACCGCCAAGATAAAACCGCCAAGGTAAAAAAAACCGCCAGGATAAAAGAACGCCAAGATAAACGACAAACTACCACCAACACACACGAGTTGTAGCCAGCACCGCATCGTGTACCTGTCGCCAAGAAAAAGCCGCCCATTTTCCGCCGAGCAATTTTGACTGCTTGTCCTCCGCAGAAGTCGAGCCTGATTAGTTATTTGCTTTTGCGACGCGTCCACTATTGGGTCATATAGCATCGCCCGTTGGATCATATAGCGTCGACAGCATCTGCCTGATTCGTCGCGAGCGAGGAGTAGCGACAGGTGGGACTGGAACCCGCAACCTGTCGGTTGAGAGACGGGCACCTTACCCCCGACCGCCCGCTGCCTGTCGCGCCTGACTCACAGGACATCACAGCCGCGCCCTCCTGAGACAGCGGCTTCCCCGTCGTCTCAGGACCACCCTGAGGACCGCCTCAGGACCGGCCCGAGTCCAGTCCGCACCCACGCAGACATCGCGTGGCGATCGCCGTTTCCGACACGGCCGGTGGCATGCCGATTTTTCGCCGCCGACATTCCGCAGTAATGCCGGCCTGCAGGTGCACACGGTGCTACCGCTACGGCCACGGCGGCGCCGCGCCCGCGGCCGCGCCGACGCAGCGACGGAAACCTCGCCGCCGTGAGACGCCGACCGGTAACCACAACATCGGTGCGGTCGCGCAGATGCGGTAGATATTCGACAGGCTTGGCGACAGTTAGCTAGTTATTTAGGCTTTACGGCGTCTCGACTAGTGATGATCATTCACGCACAAGGCTTAGCGGCAAAAGGCGACCGGTAATGCCTCTTCACATGCCGCCACCTAGAGTAGAGTCGACAACCCCCCCCGCCATAGTCGGGGGGGGGGTCAGCGAACAGGGAAGCGCGGTTCGCGTCGGACCAATTTCGGAGGAATTCAACGGAGGACGGGTTGTCAGATGTGAGCAGATAGCCGGCCTAAGTGGTCGGCGACGGGCAGACCTTGGGCTGCGCTGTGGTCATGGGGCACGCCATGCACACTGCACGGTGCATTTTTGTGCAGGCCACAGGTGCACAATCTGAGCGTTTCCCACGAAATCGGCGGGCGAGCGAAAGGTGTGGCGCACGGCTTCCGAGCGGTGTCTTTGCTCTCGAGAATAGGCGGATTCCAAGTGCATCGCGCATGGGAGGAGAAAGACGCGCGGGATCTGTTCTGGGGTGAACTGCAAAGTGTCGCGAATATCCACCGGACATTGCACTGCATTGAGATTGAAAATGTACACAGCTGTAGCCGTCTTGTGCGAAGGTGAGAGTACACAAAAACAAAGTCCATCGTAAAACAAATCAACGTAACATTGTAGTTTAGGGGCTGCATAGGTCATATAGCCAAATCCAGCTTGCCACAACCTTGCTCCCGTCAGCCACAAGCTTGCCATCACCCACAAGCTTGCTCCCGTCCGGAACAGTAGAACATACTCCATGCATCGATATATCGATAATACTCTGTACCACAGTCCCCACACCGACCGTGACGTCACACACACACACACACGAGACGCCACGCAAGGGCAGAGGTCACCGGAGGGTTGAGTCAGAGCCGGCCGCCGGTGTCACGATCTGGGCAGGGGTCGGCCGCCCACGCTGACCCCGTACGGTGGGAGGGTGGGAGGGCGGGCAGGGCTGCGACGGTTGGGGCAGGTCGGTCACGTGCGGACAGGCCTACCACCGGCGTAGGCAACATCTACGTGAGAGGGCGCGGTTGGTTGGTTATTGGTTTTACGACACGTCGGCCGTTGAGTCATGTAGTGTCGCCAATCTCTCGCGCCGATTGGTCGCGGGCGAAGAGAAGCGACAGGTGAGACTCGAACCCACAACCTTTCGATTGTGAGACGAGCATCTTACCCCTAGACCACTCGTCCCCGTGAGAGAACGGGGGAGACAAAGGCATGCACTCTGCCAAGCTCCATCCAGTAGTCTTTAACATACAGGAAAGAAATCCCGCAAAGGGATTGCTTTACATCTGACTCGACACCACTGAGTCCACTTCTGTTGTGCGGATGGGGAACAGGGCGCACCAATGCCAGTCTATCAATTCGATTTGGGTACAAAGCATGTACTACGGAGCTGCCACGCTTGTGGGAACACCACATGGCCCCTTTTTAGCCATGGAAAACATGGGGCAAACCAGCATTGAAGAGAAAATGGTGCCCTGTAGAATGCACGGAAGAGAAAATGAAACTCATGGAAGATCATATAATCACCGTACAGCGAACCGGAGGGATACTTCCATATTCCATCTTCCACAATCAGGAATACTTCCATAGGCGTGTTCAGAGAGGCAGGCCGTCGCCCCCGAGTGTGACCACCCAGTTCGAAGATGCAACTCCATTCCACCCCCACCTCGGAGTTCTCCATCTCTCTTCTACTCGGTGGCACACTTACGCCGTGGAAGCAAACCTACTAACCTACGTGAAGAAGCTAACCTAAGAATGCATGAAGACACAAATGAAATATTCCAATGCATATTAGAATCTTCGCTAGCGTGAATTCTAAAAAGAATTCTGGAGCAGCAGGCTGTATAAAGCGGCTCATTGTAATGCAATGCAATGTAATGTAATGTAATGTAATGAGGAACATGTAATGGGAGCGTATCCTGAAATTACTTAGTGTCCATACTACATAATGCGTGCCCTCTAGTATCTTCCTAACATAGCATAAACATACTCATCTCAGCTCATTGCACCATTACATATGACACACAGACGCTCATCAAACACTGTCCCTTCAAGACTTCAACCACTGTCCCTGCACTGGCCCTGTATTGCTTCAACCACTGTCCCTTCATAGCTTTAACCACTGTCCCTTCACCGTCCCTTCATGGCTTCACCACTGTCCCTTCACAGCCTTGACCACTGTCCTTTCAATGTCCCTTCATAGCTTCACCACTGTCCCTACATAGCTTCACCACTGTCCCTACATAGCTTCACCACTGTCCCTACATAGCTTCACCACTGTCCCTACATAGCTTCACCACTGTCCCTTCATAGCTTCAACCACTGTCCCTTCACAGCCCGTCCGTGAGTCAGCAGCCGCGCGCTCCTCAGACAAGGTGTGCGCGGAGAAAACGCGCCGCCTGACTCAGTATCGCACCGGGGGGTGACGGAGGTGGCGGGGGTCGGCGGAGGTGACGCACGCAGGGCTGACTCACGGGGTGTCCGGTGTCCGAGACGTCGACATCCGACCGCGTGACGGCCCGGCGCTCGACAGGATTAGAGCGCGTCTGACGTGCCGCCGAACGATAGCCGTACCTGGTACCTGGTACCTCGTCCCTCCCTCCCCCCCCCCACCGCCGCCGCTGAAGACTGGCGACTGCGACTGAAAACTGATGACTGAAGACATCGCTGAAGACTGAAGACTGCGACTGAAGACTTAAGACTGAAAACTGAAGACTTAAGACTTAAGACTGAAAACTGAAGACTTAAGACTTAAGACTGAAAACTGAAGACTTAAGACTTAAGACTGAAGACTTAAGACTTAAGACTTAAGACTTAAGACTTAAGACTTAAGACTTAAGACTGAAGACTTAAGACTGAAGACTTAAGACTGAAGACGGAAGACGCCGCTGAAGAATGAAGACTGCGTCTCCCCATACCGCCGCGGGTCACCTTACCCGACCTGATCTTACGGCACACTCAGCTGGTTCTGCCACAAAGCGTGCGGCTGGCGAGACTCGAACCCACAGCCCCTCCGTTCCGAGACACACGACGTGCCGACAGGCACGGTGGTCGGAGACTGCCCTGGTCAGCGACCTGCCGCTCCCCTGTCCACCCATGTCCACCCCTGTCGCTCCACTGTTCATCCCTGCTGCTCCCCTGTCCACCCCTGTCCACCACAGTGTACCCATGTCCACCCCTGTCCACCCCTGCCGCTTCCCTGTCCACCACAGTGCACCCATGTCCATCCCTGTCCACCCCTGCCGCTCCCCTGTCCACCCCTGTCCACCTGCCGCTCCCCTGTCCCCAGAAACCGACACGGAACGCTGGCCCGGCATCACTCTCCTCAATACCGCCAACACCGGTAGCGGCTCGCACTATCCCTCCTGATAACGGACACGGATAACGGATAAAACGGATAACGGATATAACGGATAACGGATATGACGGATAACGGATATGACGGATAACAGATATAACGGATAACGGATAACGGATATAACGGATAACGGATAAAACGGATAGCGGACATAACGAATAACCGATATAACGGAAAACGGATATAACGCATAACGGATAACGGATATAACGGATATAACGGATAACGAATAACGGATATAACGGATACGGATATAACGGATAAAGGATATAACTGATAAAGGATATAACGGATGACGGATATAACGGATAACGGATAAGGGATAACGGATAACGGATATAACGGATAACGGATAAAACGGATAGCGGACATAACGAATAACCGATATAACGGATAACGGATATAACGGATAACGGATAACGGATATTACGGATATAACGGATAACGGATAACGGATATAACGGGTAACGGATAAAGGATATAACGGATGACGGAGAACGGATATAACGGATAACGGATATAAAGGATAACGGATATAACGGATAATGGATATAAAGGATAACGGATATAACGGCTAACGGATGTAACGGATATAGCAGATAACGGATATAACGGATAACGGACACCCGACCCGGCGCGACCAACACCGATCAATCGGATTATTGTATGTACCTCGCAGTTGTCAACTGAAGAGCAAAACAAATACTTCATATCTTTTTCATGTGTATTATGCTTGCTAGAGGTCGCTACTGGTTTCATCGCCGAACGAGTCAATTCGTGAGATAAAACGCCGTAATATCATGCGCAAGCTCCTAATCCAGCTGTGAACCAGCTTACAGAAGCTGTTCGTGCATCACCTGAGAAATTGGCCTGCTTCCGTCTGGAGGATTTACTCGTTGTATTGGTCTGAATGACCCGGACCCATTCATGCTCAGTGGCAGCGGGTGTGTGGTATCATAACAGCCTGGACCCAGATCGGTCTAAGTGGCCTAGCCGTACACAGTAACCAGTAACCAGTAACCAGGTCCGGTCCCAGTACCAGGTCCCAGTAACCACTGCCGCAAAGCGGCATGGTTACCGGGGAGAGGAAAGGCAAGCACGACGCATCCTGATTAATAAATGACAACGACACGAAATATTGAAGGAAAAGTGCATGAAAGCCGCAAGCTGCCAATATCCAAGATGAAAGCAACCTCCGAAAAAAGTCGCGTGATAAAAGGTTATCTTAGGAATGTTCGATGGAAATACCTACGGAGCTGATATATCATACACCTATAAAGATATAGTACCAGACCCCTGGTACCGAAGTCTTATTCTCCATTTGACAGTCTGAGTGCAATATGACCACAGTTGCCGACGCGCCGTGAAGCCCAAATAACTAATTAACTTCCCTTCACAGATGACCAACACTAGAACTTATCCTGCATCAACGCTGGCTTCCCCTTGAGATAAGCCTGGCCGTGGCCCTCATGCTAGTGTTTAATAAGCGTCGAAGTGCAGCAGCAAGTCCGAACAAAGCTCCCCAGCGTCGGAGGCACATGACGGGTTTCTCGCGCCAGGGGTATTGTCCTGTCGGCGAGAAAGGATTAGCCTTGGCTGATGGATACCTACCATAGAACTCAGTCAGTCACTATTTTGGCAGCCATTGAAGGGATTACAACTTCTGTGAAAGAGACTGAAGGGGCTCAATCTGAGGTTTCACAGCTGGCTGCTTGCTGATCTGGCATTGGACTCCTTCAGCTCCCCCCTCATTCAGTAAGGATTATGCATATATACGCCCAATTACTAAAATAACTTATCGCGACTAAGGCCTGGTTCACCGCGGCTGTCATCCGTTTGCCGTCTGTCATTCGTCTGTCATCCACCTGTCACCTGTCCGTCGTCCGTCTATCATCCGCCCGTCATCGTCTGTCATTCATATGCCACCTGTATGTCGTCCGTATATCATCCGCCCGTCACCATATATCATCGTCTGTCATCCATATATCATCCGTCTAGCATCCGTCTGCTGTCTGCCATCCGTCTGTCACCCATCTGTCATCCGTCTGTCACCCATCTGTCATCCGTCGCGCCGGCCCGTCCACGTATGGAAATGGCGAAGGAAATCCCCGCGTCGACCTTGCATATGGCAGCTTTTGCCGATCCGTCGCGCTTCCACATAACGCACGGCGACGAAACGCCACATATGGCGCACCACTGGCATTTGTGGCGCGCTTACCATTGTTCGTATATATATCGTCCGGTTGAATCATCCGAACCTTGGATACAATTAACTGAGCTGCAGCGTATGCAGCAGGCGCAATGGATGCAGATTTTCTCGACCAAGATGATGAATATTTTATCCTGCTGCTAATGCTTCTCGATGGGAGAAGGGGCGCCGCAGCTGGTCGTCTCTGCGACAGTGGAGGGGCTAGCATCACCATTGGGATGACTCTTGCCAACATTAGAAGGGCTCCTAGCACCATCGAGAGGCTTGAAGCCAACACTGGAGGGGCTCGGGTCCCTCCGAACGAATCAACACCCCCCCCCCCCCCTCCTCGGTACCTTGGTGATGATCAAGACCACGCAAGCAGCTGAAAATGAACGGATTATAATGGCTTAAAACAGTCGCATAACGAAATTGACGTATTACTTATGGGCTTCATCTTAGTCAAAACCCACAATAACGTGGTTTGTCTGCATGGCTACATTACAATTGATAGACTGCAAAACAAGAAATGGCGTGAAAACCACCGATACACCTTGCCTCCCGGACCATCTGTCGCCAGGAAATGTCGAACAAATGCTCAACTGTGGCGCGCGACGCACGTTCGTCAAGAACAGTTGATGCGATCTGTCCGGTCGGATGCTCTTATATCCCTCTCTGACGCTCTAATATTCCAGCGCACACCTAGCGGCCTCCGTCCATGTCCGTTTGTGTCCGTTTGTGTCCGTTTGTGTCGGTCCGTGTCCGTCGGTGTCTATATCTGTATGTGTCCGTCTGTGTCTATATCTGTATGTGTCCGCCTGTGTCCGTCTGTGTCTATATCTGTATGTGTCCGCCTGTGTCCGTCTGTGTCTATATCTGTATGTGTCTGTCCGTGTCCGTCTGTGTCTATATCTGTATGTGTCCGCCTGTGTCCGTCTGTGTCTATATATGTATGTGTCGGTCCGTGTCCGTCTGTGTCTCTATCTGTATGTGTCCGTCTGTGTCTATATCTGTATGTGTCCGTGTGTCCGCCTGTGTCCGTCTGTGTCTATATCTGTATGTGTCGGTCCGTGTCCGTCTGTGTCTATATCTGTATGTGTCCGCCTGTGTCCGTCTGTGTCTATATATGTATGTGTCGGTCCGTGTCCGTCTGTGTCTCTATCTGTATGTGTCGGTCCGTGTCCGTCTGTGTCTATATCTGTATGTGTCCGCCTGTGTCCGTCTGTGTCTATATCTGTATGTGTCGGTCCGTGTCCGTCTGTGTCTATATCTGTATGTGTCCGCCTGTGTCCGTCTGTGTCTATATCTGTATGTGTCGGTCCGTGTCCGTCTGTGTCTATAACTGTATGTGTCGGTCCGTGTCCGTCTGTCTATATCTGTATTGTCCGTCCGTGTCCGTCTGTGTCTATATCTGTATGTGTCCGTCTGTGTCTATATCTGTATGTGTCGGTCCGTGTCCGTCTGTGTCTATATCTGTATGTATCCGTCTGTGTCCTCTGTGTCTATACTTGCATGTGTCCGCCTGTGTCCGTCTGTGTCTATATCTGTATGTATCCGTCTGTGTCCCTCTGTGTCTATATATGTATGTGTCGGTCCGTGTCCGTCTGTGTCTATATCTGTATGTGTCGGTTCGTGTCCGTCTGTGTCTATATCTGTATGTGTCGGTCCGTGTCCGTCTGTGTCTATATCTGTATGTGTCGGTCCGTGTCCGTCTGTGTCTATATCTGTATGTGTCCACCTGAGTCCGTCTGTGTCTATATCTGTATGTGTCGGTCCGTGTCCGTCTGTGTCTATATCTGTATGTGTCCGTCTGTGTCTATATCTGCATGTGTCCGTCTGTGTCCGTCTGTGTCTATATCTGTATGTGTCGGTCCGTGTCCGTCTGTGTCTATATCTGTATGTGTCGGTCCGTGTCCGTCTGTCTATATCTGCATTGTCCGTCCGTGTCCGTCTGTGTCTATATCTGTATGTGTCCGTCTGTGTCTATATCTGTATGTGTCGGTCCGTGTCCGTCTGTGTCTATATCTGTATGTATCCGTCTGTGTCCCTCTGTGTCTACATCTGCATGTGTCCGCCTGTGTCCGTCTGTGTCTATATCTGTATGTATCCGTCTGTGTCTATATATGTATGTGTCGGTCCGTGTCCGTCTGTGTCTATATCTGTATGTGTCGGTTCGTGTCCGTCTGTGTCTATATCTGTATGTGTCGGTCCGTGTCCGTCTGTGTCTATATCTGTATGTGTCGGTCCGTGTCCGTCTGTGTCTATATCTGTATGTGTCCACCTGAGTCCGTCTGTGTCTATATCTGTATGTGTCGGTCCGTGTCCGTCTGTGTCTATATCTGTATGTGTCCGCCTGTGTCTATATCTGTATGTGTCCGCCTGTGTCCGTCTGTGTCTATATCTGTATGTGTCCGTCTGTGTCCCTCTGTGTCTATATCTGTATGCGTCGTTCCGTGTCCGTCTGTGTCTATATATGTATGTGTCCGCCCGTGTCCGTCTGTGTCTATATCTGTATGTGTCCGCCTGTGTCTATATCTGTATGTGTCCGCCTGTGTCCGTCTGTGTCTATATCTGTATGTGTCCGTCTGTGTCCCTCTGTGTCTATATCTGTATGCGTCGTTCCGTGTCCGTTTGTGTCTATATCTGTATGTGTCCGCCCGTGTCCGTCTGTGTCTCTATCTGTATGTGTCGGTCCGTGTCTATATTTGTATGTGTCGGTCCGTGTCTATATCTGTATGTGTCGGTCCGTGTCTATATCTGTATGTGTCGGTCCGTGTCTATATCTGTATGTGTCGGTCCGTGTCTATATCTGTATGTGTCGGTCCGTGTCCGTCTGTGTCTATATCTGTATGTGTCCACCTGAGTCCGTCTGTGTCTATATCTGTATGTGTCGGTCCGTGTCCGTCTGTGTCTATATCTGTATGTGTCCACCTGAGTCCG
Organism: Ashinkailepas kermadecensis; assembly: GCA_034440615.1. Lineage (NCBI taxonomy): Eukaryota > Metazoa > Arthropoda > Thecostraca > Neolepadidae > Ashinkailepas > Ashinkailepas kermadecensis. The sequence goes on along the minus strand of JAOTOM010004736.1, from coordinate 238,819 downwards.
TCTGTGTCTATATCTGTATGTGTCGGTCCGTGTTCGTCTGTGTCTATATCTGTATGTGTCCGCCTGTGTCTATATCTGTATGTGTCCGCCTGTGTCCGTCTGTGTCTATATCTGTATGTGTCCGTCTGTGTCCCTCTGTGTCTATATCTGTATGCGTCGTTCCGTGTCCGTCTGTGTTTATATCTGTATGTGCCGCCCGTGTCCGTCTGTGTCTATATCTGTATGTGTCGGTCCGTGTCTATATCTGTATGTGTCGGTCCGTGTCTATATCTGTATGTGTCGGTCCGTGTCTATATCTGTATGTGTCGGTCCGTGTCTATATCTGTATGTGTCGGTCCGTGTCTATATCTGTATGTGTCGGTCCGTGTCCGTCTGTGTCTATATCTGTATGTGTCCACCTGAGTCCGTCTGTGTCTATATCTGTATGTGTCGGTCCGTGTCCGTCTGTGTCTATATCTGTATGTGTCCACCTGAGTCCGTCTGTTCTATATCTGTATGTGTCGGTCCGTGTCCGTGTGTGTCTATATCTGTATGTGTCCGCCTGTGTCCGTCTGTGTCTATATCTGTATGTGTCGGTTCGTGTCCGTCTGTGTCTATATCTGTATGTGTCGGTCCGTGTCCGTCTGTGTCTATATCTGTATGTGTCGGTCCGTGTCTATATCTGTATGTGTCGGTCCGTGTCCGTCTGTGTCTATATCTGTATGTGTCCACCTGAGTCCGTCTGTGTCTATATCTGTATGTGTCGGTCCGTGTCCGTCTGTGTCTATATCTGTATGTGTCCACCTGAGTCCGTCTGTGTCTATATCTGTATGTGTCGGTCCGTGTCCGTCTGTGTCTATATCTGTATGTGTCCGCCTGTGTCTATATCTGTATGTGTCCGCCTGTGTCCGTCTGTGTCTATATCTGCATGTGTCGGTCCGTGTCCGTCTGTGTCTATATCTGTATGTGTCGGTCCATGTCTATATCTGTATGTGTCGGTCCGTGTCCGTCTGTGTCTATATCTGTATGTGTCCACCTGAGTCCGTCTGTGTCTATATCTGTATGTGTCGGTCCGTGTCCGTCTGTGTCTATATCTGTATGTGTCCACCTGAGTCCGTCTGTGTCTATATCTGTATGTGTCGGTCCGTGTCCGTCTGTGTCTATATCTGTATGTGTCCGCCTGTGTCTATATCTGTATGTGTCCGTCTGTGTCTATATCTGTATGTGTCGGTCCGTGTCCGTCTGTGTCTATATCTGTATGCGTCGTTCCGTGTCCGCCTGTGTCTATATCTGTATGTGCCGCCTGTGTCCGTCTGTGTCTATATCTGTATGTGTCGGTCCGTGTCCGTCTGTGTCTATATCTGTATGTGTCGGTCTGTGTCTATATCTGCATGTGTCGGTCAGTGTCCGTCTGTGTCTATATCTGTATGTGTCCGCCCGTGTCCGTCTGTGTCTATATCTGTATGTGTCGGTCCGTGTCCGTCTGTGTCTATATATGTATGTGTCGGTCCGTGTCCGTCTGTGTCTATATCTGTATGTGTCGGTTCGTGTCCGTCTGTGTCTATATCTGTATGTGTCGGTCCGTGTCCGTGTGTGTCTATATCTGTATGTGTCCACCTGAGTCCGTCTGTGTCTATATCTGTATGTGTCGGTCCGTGTCCGTCTGTGTCTATATCTGTATGTGTCCGCCTGTGTCTATATCTGTATGTGTCCGCCTGTGTCCGTCTGTGTCTATATCTGTATGTGTCCGCCTGTGTCCGTCTGTGTCTATATCTGTATGTGTCCGTCTGTGTCTATATCTGTATGTGTCGGTCCGTGTCCATCTGTGTCTATATCTGTATGTGTCGGTCCGTGTCCGTCTGTGTCTATATCTGTATGTGTCCGTCTGTGTCTATATCTGTATGTGTCGGTCTGTGTCTATATCTGTATGTGTCGGTCCGTGTCCGTCTGTGTCTATATCTGTATGTGTCCGTCTGTGTCTATATCTGTATGTGTCGGTCCGTGTCCGTCTGTGTCTATATCTGTATGTGTCGGTCCGTGTCCGTCTGTGTCTATATCTGTATGTGTCGGTCCGTGTCCGTCTGTGTCTATATCTGTATGTGTCGGTCCGTGTCCGTCTGTGTCTATATCTGTATGTGTCCGCCTGTGTCCGTCTGTGTCTATATCTGTATGTGTCCGCCTGTGTCTATATCTGTATGTGTCCGTCTGTGTCTATATCTGTATGTGTCGGTCTGTGTCTATATCTGTATGTGTCCGCCTGTGTCTATATATGTATGTGTCCGCCTGTGTCTATATCTGTATGTGTCCGCCTGTGTCTATATCTGTATGTGTCGGTCTGTGTCTATATCTGTATGTGTCGGTCCGTGTCCGTCTGTGTCTATATCTGTATGTGTCGGTCTATGTCCGTCTGTGTCTATATCTGTATGTGTCGGTCCGTGTCCGTCTGTGTCTATATCTGTATGTGTCGGTCTGTGTCCTCTGTGTCTATATCTGTATGTGTCGGTCCGTGTCCGTCTGTGTCTATATCTGTATGTGTCGGTCTGTGTCCGTCTGTGTCTATATCTGTATGTGTCGGTCCGTGTCCGTCTGTGTCTATATCTGTATGTGTCGGTCCGTGTCCGTCTGTGTCTATATCTGTATGTGTCGGTCCGTGTCCGTCTGTGTCTATATATGTATGTGTCGGTCCGTGTCCGTCTGTGTCTATATCTGTATGTGTCGGTCCGTGTCCGTCTGTGTCTATATCTGTATGTGTCCGCCTGTGTCCGTCCGTGTCTATATCTGTATGTGTCCGTCGGTGTCTATATCTGTATGTGTCGGTCCGTGTCCGTTTGTGTCCGTCTGTGTCTATATCTGTATGTGTCGGTCCGTGTCCGTCTGTGTCTATATCTGTATGTGTCGGTCCGTGTCCGTCTGTGTCTATATCTGTATGCGTCGGTCCGTGTCCGTCTGTGTCTATATCTGTATGTGTCCGCCTGTGTCCGTCTGTGTCTATATCTGTATGTGTCCGCCTGTGTATATATCTGTATGTGTCCGTCTGTGTCCATATCTGTATGTGTCCGTCTGTGTCTATATCTGTATGTGTCGTTCCGTGTCTATATCTGTATGTGTCGGTCTGTGTCTATATCTGTATGTGTCCGCCTGTGTCTATATCTGTATGTGTCGGTTCGTGTCCGTCTGTGTCTATATCTGTATGTGTCGGTCCGTGTCCGTCTGTGTCTATATCTGTATGTGTCGGTCCGTGTCCGTCTGTGTCTATATCTGTATGTGTCCGCCTGTGTCTATATCTGTATGTGTCCGTCTGTGTCTATATCTGTATGTGTCAGTCCGTGTCCGTCTGTGTCTATATCTGTATGTGTCGGTCCGTGTCTATATCTGTATGTGTCGGTCCGTGTCCATCTGTGTCTATATCTGTATGTGACGGTCCGTGTCCGTCTGTGTCTATATCTGTATGTGTCCGTCTGTGTCTATATCTGTATGTGTCGGTCCGTGTCCGTCTGTGTCTATATCTGTATGTGTCGGTCTATGTCCGTCTGTCTATATCTGTATGTGTCGGTCCGTGTCCGTCTGTGTGTATATCTGTATGTGTCGGTCTGTGTCCGTCTGTGTCTATATCTGTATGTGTCGGTCCGTGTCCGTCTGTGTCTATATCTGTATGTGTCGGTCTGTGTCCGTCTGTGTCTATATCTGTATGTGTCGGTCCGTGTCCGTCTGTGTCTATATCTGTATGTGTCGGTCCGTGTCCGTCTGTGTCTATGTCTGTATGTGTCGGTCCGTGTCCGTCTGTGTCTATATATGTATGTGTCGGTCCGTGTCCGTCTGTGTCTATATCTGTATGTGTCGGTCCGTGTCCGTCTGTGTCTATATCTGTATGTGTCCGCCTGTGTCCGTCCGTGTCTATATCTGTATGTGTCCGTCGGTGTCTATATCTGTATGTGTCGGTCCGTGTCTATATCTGTATGTGTCGGTCCGTGTCCGTCTGTGTCTATATCTGTATGTGTCGGTCCGTGTCCGTCTGTGTCTATATCTGTATGTGTCGGTCCGTGTCCGTCTGTGTCTATATCTGTATGTGTCCGCCCGTGTCCGTCTGTGTCTATATCTGTTTGTGTCGGTCCGTGTCCGTCTGTATCTGTATCTGTATGTGTCGGTCCGTGTCCGTCTGTGTCCGTCTGTGTCTATATCTGTATGTGTCGGTCCGTGTCCGTCCGTGTCTATATCTGTATGTGTCCGCCCGTGTCCGTCTGTGTCTATATCTGTATGTGTCGGTCCGTGTCCGCCTGTGTCCGTCTGTGTCTATATCTGTATGTGTCCGTCTGTGTCTATATCTGTATGTGTCGGTCCGTGTCCGTCGGCGTGCTATTTGACGGATGCCGACTCCGTTTCTATGACGACGGACACGATGTCAACCAACCGGACTCGTCGCCGGCGCAATATTCTTGGCCAACCTCCATTGCGGAGAAATCCGCCAGCCGGAGCATCGCTGGAGACCGCAGCGCTGCACAAGCGCTAACACCGGAAATGCCAACGCATCATAACAGTGTAGCACCAGCAACCGGTAGTGCCTGGCGCACGGAGGCACCACCAACATTCCCCGGCATCCACAGCCACACTCGGGCATACTTAAACATACCTGGGCATATTTCGGATGTCCCAGCCATACTGGGCGGCACTGGGCGACACTCTGACAAATGTCATCTACAAATAGATCGGAAGCCAATGTGGAGAGAGCGTGCGAACGTCCAGGAATAGACTCTCAGTTTTGCCGAGCCTGCCCACCGAGTTAAGTGAGTTGTTTTACTGTTGCCAATATCCATGGTGTGCCAAGCGAAAGAATGCCATTGCATTTCTAGATATCCTCTGTGGTATTCACTCAAGATAATGCACGTTCCTCATCCCAAAACCGCATCCACACTCGACACCACACAAAAGGCTGGACAGTCGTGCATAAGTCCACAGATGATGCGAATGCAACACCAATAAGTCCGGATATTTAATGCTGTGCCTAGTGGTGGTGCAACTAAGATACTTCGCAACCGAGTTTGGCAACATCAAGGTCTTTACAAGCTTGTCCCGTGGCGATCAAGATGGTTGTATCGATCAGCCGGAAAAGCAGTCGCGGATAAAAACTTGAAAGGCAAATGGCTATTGACGGGGTCATTGAATGCCGACCTGTTCAAAGCTGACCTAAACGCAAACGACTTCACGGAAACACTTCCTGTATTCCTTTGTGCTGATTTGCACATCTCCGAAAATAATTATTCGATGTCGACACCGCTCGCTCATCAAGGAGCATCCCCGAACCGCTGTGCAACTGCAGCATCCCCGAACCGCTGTGCAGCATCCCCGAGCCGCTGTGTTTTTGGCGCAATTATTAGCACGACATACGGTGCCGCCGCGACAACGGAGACAGCCCCAGCCCCCGCCCAAGTTTGGTCCAAGTGTTGCTGTACAGCATGTGCCGAACACAAATCGCGCCACACAAATCGCGCCGCCCAGTGTGTCAGTGCATGGCTTAAAAACGCCAAACATGGCTTAAAAACGCCAAACAAACCGCCAAACAGCCACCAAATTCGGCGCCAAAAACAGACCGCCAAATGCTACAGCGGGCGAGCGGCTTACGCTGCGGATCTGCAGCAGGCAGATGGACACGTGATGTTCGCGACACCGTGAAAAAGCCCGCCTATCGCCCCATCTTCAGCCGGCCGACGGGCCGTCGTGGCGTTCCCACGCCACATATGCTCCCCGGGGTTATGGCACCCCCCCCCCACCGTAGGTTACGTCACACCGACACGGAGGGCTGGCTTCCACGGAGGATACGGCGAGCCTTAAAAAATCGCGCCAGTCCCCACTCTAGGCTCCAGCCCTCTCCAGGCTCCAACCCTCTCCAGACTCCAGTCCTCTCCAGGCTCAAGCCCCCTGCAGGCTTCAGCCCTCTCCAGGCTCCAGCCCCCTCCAGGGTCCAGCCCAGGGTTGGATTTGTACTTCATAATCCTGAATATGGAGAGGAAAATTTGAGGACAATCGAATATGGAGAAGATATTTTTCTTAAAACCTGTAACATCAGAATTTCAGTTTCCACTTTCCAGTAAATTGTGAGCACTTTATTAGAGGGCTGGTCATTGCCAAACAGCATTCATCCTCAAAATAAAAATAAAATGAGAGGATAATTTTCTGAAGAGCATAATATTATGGATGCAAAACATCCACGAACAGCCTATTTTTCCAACTCTGCTCCAGCCTCCAATCGTCTCGCATGCCAGGTTTACCACTTACTAATATTCAACCAAAAGCTAAGCCCAGCGGATGCTTAGAACAAGTATTGTCGCAGGAGACACCTCGTGTTGTGGTCAGGTGCGTGACATTATGATATATTGTGGATTGTGTGCATTTGTGCACACAATTGTGTGCTCAAATGCACAATGCTCTTGTGATATTGGTATCCCTAATTTAGGCACCGTTCAAAACGCGCAAAACGGGAACAGTCATGTGTGCGGAATTGTCTCAAAACTGGGTTTGCAGCACTTAACAAGATTTTAAATAGCATTACCTCCATGCCCATTTCGACATCGTGCTGTACTCGTTTGGACATCTTACACCTAGCGAGAAATCATTATTTTAACACTGTGCGGTGGGCATGTAACATGGACCATGACACATGAAACGTGTAGCGTGTACGGTAGACCTGACTTAGCTTAAATGGCCTTGCGTGTTCAGGCCGTGCTTAATGTCAGGTCAGGCACGCAGTACTTAAGTACTTTGGACCTCTCGCCGGCCTGTATCGAAAAAAAAGAAGTAAACTTCACGCGAAGTAGCCATTATAGGCTGGCTTATCGTGTTCCAAACTGCGTGAGACTTCATGATTAGACCGATCGTTCATGGCCACTGTTCATGACTTCAACGATAAGCAGACAGGGCAAAGTAACGACTTTACACAGGAAAATCTACGCCGATCTCGTTAGTTTTCCCACGTGCCTATTAGTGCGCACTAGCGTGCAGCAGGAAAGATAATCATAAATTGCCGGAACGTCCATATCCACTTGCAGAGGGGTCTTTATCGTGTCCTTCAACTCTCCGCCGTCCCCAATGGCAACGTCGTCCGAGGTTTTGCAGACCTTAGCGATGCCCTGTGGAGTGGTAGTCGACATCATGAAATATGAACCTTCATACATGCGTTGCCAGGCTTCCATTTCCATTCGTTAGTTATTTGGGCTTTAGGGCGCTTCGACCAGAATCGATCATTCGCGCCCATTCCATTTCCATTCCGAAACGTGGCGCCTAATGGCGTTAACCGCCCACAGCCAGGAGTAACATGGAGTGCATGTTATGCCTGTGCTCCTATGCTCTCCTCCAACAGGGACTCCAACAGGAGCTCCAACAGGCGCCGGCTGCCCTCACCTCTACAGCAGGGACTCGCTGGTTGCCGTGCGACTTCGCCCAAGTCCCCAGCGGCTCACCATCCCCAGACAGAGGGGAGGGGCGTCCCCTCCGCGCCCGCGATCGCCCCGCGCGGCCGGACGTCTGCGCGCACACGGGCGCGTCCAGTCGCGGCCGGACGGGGCGCGAGAAAACCGCCCCGAGCACCGCCGACATCAACACATCAACATCAACAACATCAACATTTCAACAACATCAATATCATCATCATTCATCATCAGTAAAGCCGCCCACGGGCATCGCGCTGAACGCGCCCCTGCCGCCGCCGGTGACGTCACGCAGCGGTCATTCTTCCCACTATGCTACTACGAGAGCCGGCGGCGTCCGACGGCGGCGACTCGGTTCGGTGCGCCTGGTGGTCGGCTCGGTTCGGTGCGCCTGGTGCCCGGCGACAGCTCTCACAGGTGTGCCGGCGCGGAGACGGAAGGACGGGCGCCCGTCGCGTCGGACATGCAAATTTGCCGGCGTCGGCCGGGTGGACACTGGTCGGCGGAGACGCCGGCACACCTGCTGCCGACTGGCAATCGGAGGAACATACCATGCAATAACGGCATTTAGAACAACAACGATATCCTCACCGAGGGCAATTTTATATCATATCGTATATTATATTATTTTATAATTAGAGCAAAGGATAGGCGCTATATGACCTGTGCAGTCGATGCATCCTAAACTACAATAACGAACTAAGAGCAACGGACAAGGCAATTTTTCAAGTATGCCGTATCATTACAAGGTAGGGGGTATTTAAAGATTCTGAAAGGGAAGGTAACCAAGTGCGAATTATTCGAAGTACGTTGCATGCTTTTTTCGCTGGAAATTAATTTGAGCGAAAGGATGAACGGGGTGCGAAGGAATTGCTTAGAATTGCTTAGAATTGCTTAGAATCCGAACAGCAGTCATGTTTACCTCGCCGGCAGACAGGCTTCATGTTCCCAAATTTGAAGAGTTTGGGAACCAAATTTGATGAGCCCATGGGTGTCACCACCGGTGAGAGACCGTGGGACGCGTCCCTTAGCTTCATGAAATGAAACATTACGCCTATGGCGTTGCAAGAAAACCTTAGAAACCTTAGAAATGAAGAACCTTAAAAATAATCTCGTCCTATCTAGGAGCATTCACCAAATGCAGATTATGTTAGTTATTGTGGTTTAGGGGCGCATCGACTGCATAGGTCATATGGCGCCCATTTGTGCAGATTATGTTGGACAATGCTTACGCCCATTGCTATAAGAATGCAATGTTATCATTACAGGTGTTTTATCTACCCGTAGCAAGGGCACATATCACTGACTAGGAATATCACTGACATAGAGCGTGTAGGGGCGAAGCGGTACCACCCCGAGCTTTGGCAGATTTTTTGCGTTATACATGTTGCACTGCATGACTGCAAATACCCGACTGAGAAATAGTGCATCCCCCCCCCCCGTATTCCAAGATCGATTATCCCGGACAGGCAAATATGGAAATATCACAGGCACTGTGGACGAGGTGCGGAAAACACCATGACGGCCTTCACGGCGATCCCAACCGTCCAGGGAGATCAGCCAAGCGTGACCCGAACACTGACGCGACCACTGCCCCGACACGCGCCGCACTCGCACGTGGTAACGACTGACACTGACAGGTCCAAATGGGCCATCGACCAAATGGACCACTCAGAACACACTCGACACCCGCCGTCCATCCAATCCCGGCCCCGCCCATCATCCCACCCCACGAGCATCGCAAAGTAAGATCCAATCCCGGCCACACCCAGTCCACCCCACCTGTCATTCCACCCTACAAACATTGCAAGGTAAGCCTCTAATCGGCGGGGACACGGGCGCCGCCACGGTGGGCGACGAGGGCACGCGTCCCCCAAACTTCGTGAAATTTAACGGTGCGCCTATGACGTCACATGAAAAAAAAACACTAAAAACTAAACTAAAAACCTTCTCGTCCCTTGCCCGTCGACAACCGTAGCGATGCCCATGGTTATGAAACCGATCGTATTTTTAAGATTAATATTTTGCATAATGCATTATATGATCAATTAGTTTAAGCGTATCACCTTGTACAGAAAGCATCCATGTCCCAAGTTGTCATTGACCCGTTGATTCTACGCGCGGTCGCCGCACGAGCCAGTCGCCAGGCGCTCGGGCCACACAATACCGGCGCCACGCCGATCGGGGCGACACCTGGACACCGGCAGCCACGCTCCGGGCGACATCTATAGCGCACGCCGTTCAACTCAGAGCAGCGTCCGATTTTAACGTGGGAGAACATTTCCCTTTTTCCTTCCACATGTCTTCGGCTCTGAAATTGCGATGACTTTCGAGTGCACCAATCGTCGAGGTACCTCTGAGCAAGTACCCTGCTTAGAGCGACTTCTGGACTCTAGAGAAGTGCATTGTTTGTTACACCCCCACTTCTGGCGAGGATCCCCGTCGCCATCTAGCGGAGGGAAGTTGTATTAGAGGTGAAATTGTTGCCCAACAGATGGCAAGGACGGCGCCATTCAGTGACCCAGAACTGGATTACACTGGATGGTTGTATCCTGAATACAACGGAATGAAAGCCTAAAGTATTGGACAAGGGGGGCACTTCTTAAGTTGATTTCCCCATACAGCACACCTTGGTTAATGGTGCAGATCCTAAAAAAGTCGCGCACAGTCTAGACCCGCCCAGGGTCTAGACTGCCCAGCCTTAATCATGGGTGGATAATTCCATACAATTTCAGGGGTGCTTTCCCATAGGATTCTATGCTGAACTTCACGGGTTCTCAGCATGCTTCAGTGGTGCACATACACCCATACAGTTATCCACCCCTGCTTTTGCAGCCTCGGTCGTCCACTGATGGCCAGATACACAAACAAGAGTTAAAGAATGTACCGTGGCGGTTTCACGATCAGGTCTGACGCGAGTTTGGCTTTTAAGATGCGAACTTAATCGTCCAGATGGCTCATCTGGCTGCAGCACCAACCAGCGTTGGTCTCCCCTGTCCTGCAGGGGCGAGTCCAGGAATTGTCATGAAGGAGACCACTCGTCTGGAGGTGAGCCATTCTTCGGCGGAACGAACTCGTTGGGAGAGAAATTGGTGCCCTCGAACGACCCATCGGAGACTTTTCCCCCACATGGGGCGCCATTGACCGGAAAATTCGTTGAGCGGGATGTGGAAGATGCACTCAAGCCTCTCCGAAAGGGCGCCTTTTCCCGGTCTGAGGGGCGCCACCTTCCAAAGGGTGGAGGAGAATGCCTCCAACTTCCCCCTTCCTCCTCCCCATGGATCAGCAAGTGTTGTCCTTCAGGTCGCTTCACGCGCCATTGTCTCGGAACGCGCCGCCGGTTGGAACAGTCAGCTGGCTAGTCAGCTGGACCAATGTGGCCGGGCCTCGGTAACGAAGTGGGCGTGGTGAAGGCGGAAACAGAGTGCGCGTGGGGAACGCAACACTACGACCACGAACTCAGTATTGGAATGTGACGGGTGAACACTGGACACTGTGAACACTGGACAGTGGTCCTCTCAAGTCTCCGAAACGACACCACAGGCTCTCTGTGATATACGACAATGAGACCAATTGTCAGAGAACTGCAGCTCCTCGTGGACTAATCGCCCCCCCCCTTCTTTTTTATTACTAAATATTTACTTATTAGGTTGCTTATTCTTATCCAACCTAGACTAATCTCCTACACTATACCTACTACCTACCTACCTACCTACTTATTATAGGTACCTATTTCGTACCTACTTGTTGATAGTTCGTTACGTATTATACATATACACAAGGCTGGAGATCTCTTACCAAAGCAAAGGCATGTACAGATCCTTATTCTTAGGATGTGTTTCCAGATTGAACAGTGAAAATGACAACTTAACATTAGCAGAGCTTCAAACCAGGGGAGGTGGACCTCCCCGACCCGACCCCCAAAATGTCCAGCAATGTATGTATGTATGTATGTATGTATGCATGTATGTGTGTGTGCGTGTATATATATATATATATATATATTATATATATATAGCATCACGTCGAACTGGAGACCTCACAAACCACTACCTCACCTGCGATAACCTAATCTATGCATAACCTACCTTATCCACCCCACACCTCCCACCTGAGCGTAACCACGTGACCCGAGCCGCCCGACTGCGGACGCCGCCCCTCGGTCTCCGCGTTAACGTGGCATCAGCAGCGCGTGACGACCGGCGGCGGCCGGCGCCCGGCCCGTGACGGCGTTGTGACCCCGGTCACGTCCGACGCTCGGCCACTGCCGTCCCCTCCCCTCTCCCCCCCCTCCCCTCGACCTGATTATCTCCCACCGACTGACGCTAGATAACGGTCAACGACTTCAGTCTCCACTTCCCGCTTGTGGCAGGTGACGAAATACTACCGGGCACCAGGGTAAAACATACATAGATGTATAAATATATTAATATATTAAAATGTAAATATATAAACATATCAATGTACATGGAGAGAGGGAGAGGGAGAGGGAGGGGAGAGGGACAGAGACAGAGACAGAGACAGAGACAGAGACAGAGACAGAGACAGAGACAGAAACAGAGACAGAGACGGAGACGAAGACGAAGACGGAGACGAAGACGAAGACGAAGACGAAGACGAAGACGAAGACGAAGACGAAGACGAAGACGAAGACGAAGACGAAGACGAAGACGAAGACGAAGACGAAGACGAAGACGAAGACGAAGACGAAGACGAAGACGAAGACGAAGACGAAGACAGAGACGAAGACGAAGACGAAGACGAAGACGAAGACGAAGACGAAGACGAAGACGAAAACGAAAACGGAGACGGAGACGGAGACGGAGACGGAGACGGAGACGGAGACGGAGACGGAGACGGAGACGGAGACGGAGACGGAGACGGAGACGGAGACGGAGACGGAGACGGAGACGGAGGCGGAGACGGAGACGGAGACGGATACGGAGAGAGAGCGAGAGCGAGAAAGAGAGAGAGAGAGAGAACACCACCACCCAACTGTCCCGCCACTCCGTCTCCACAGCCACCATCGCCACTCCAGCACCCCACCCCATCCCCTCCCCTCCCCACACACGCTCTCACACGTGCGCGCGTGACCCGCCAGACCGCGTTGACATCACGAGCCACACACTGGCGCCGGCGCGCGACCAATGCACAGGTGCTTTACGGCGCCGGCAAAAACGCTAATCCCGTCGAGCGGGCGGGCCGCGCTGGGCTGTTTTGCCCCGGCAGTGTATTGCCCGGCGCCGTATTGCACACCTGTAGTGGGGCCGGCCGGGGGCGGAGTTTTTGCCGCTGCCGGCGCCGCAAATCACGCCCATTGGTCAGTGTTAGCCGCGGGCGGTCGGGCCGGCCGGCGTGGGGTTGACGCACCGGGCCAGAGACACGGGTGGGTCGCCGGGGTCGCGTGCGCCAGGCGCCGCGACGGTCTGCAGCGAGGTGGAGGGCCCGGTGGCTGACGTGGTGGGGGCATTAGGGGGCGGTGACCACGCATCGGGGACTGACGGGTGAAGGGGCACGGAGGTGCAGGCGGGGAACACTTGGGGATTGGCCAATTGCCGTAGACGGAGACCTAGACGGAAATAGAGGGAAACAGAGACGGAAATAGATGGAAAACAGAGAAGGAAATAAAGAAAAAGAAAAAGAAAGAGACAGAGACAGAGACAGAGGCAGATACAGCAAAAACAATATTTTTTTTTTTTTTTTTTTTTTTTTTTTTTTTTTTATAAATTTTTTTTTTTTTCCCTTTTTTTTTTTTTTCTTTTTTTTTTTTTTTTTTTTTTTTTTTTTTTTTTTTTTTTTTTTTTTTTAATTTTTGGGTTTTTTTGGTTTTTTTTTTTTTTTTTTTTTTTTTCCCTTTTTTCCTTACCTTGGGAGTCACAAATGATTCAGTACACAATCCTGATTCTGCCTGACCAAGCGAACGAACATTTTGTATCTCTTCTCTGGTCCTAGAGCGCCTTCATCCCGGAGATAGCGTCCATTCAGCCGTCAGCTGAGAAGGGGTTCTATCGATAATAATTCGGGCGGACTCGAGAAACACCTGGCCCACTTTTCTGACAAAGGAGCATCGCAGCCCACTGACAGCTTCGCCAGAAAATGCGCGGGCGGTGCTGAATTGTGGAAATCTTCGTTGTATTTTACCAAGAATATTTACCGCGCTTAAAGAACGCTGATCAAACATCGCTGGAAGCAAAGATGTTAAACAATGCTCAGCACGAGTTCAGTTGGTGCAAAATGAATGCAGTCGAATACAGTCGAATGATATGCTGCAAAGCGCCGACACCGGCTGTATAACTCCCAACTGAAGTCAGATGTCAGACGGACACTATCTCCGGGATGGAGGCGCTCTGGGACCAGAGGAGAAAAAAAAACATTCGTTCACTTGGCTAGGCAGAATCAGGATTGTGTACTGGAACATTTGTGACTTCCAAGGTCAGGTAACATGGGACAGATGATTGACTTTACGACGCGTCGACTGTTGGGTCATGTAGCGTCGCCAATCTCGCACGCCGATTGTTGACGGGCGAAGAGTAGCGACTGGCGGGAATCGAACCCACAACTCTTCGGTCCGGAGACTGTCACCTTACCCGCACACTACTCGCCCCCTTTGTAGCATGTTCCAATAGACGCTTCCCAAGTACATCACTGCAGCACGATCACTCGAGTTTGTACCTCAGGCCACCACTGTGTACCGAGAGATCATCACTAGACCGCGGCTACCCGCGAGAACACGAGTGTGATGCTGCTCACAGATACAGTTCCCGGCTCTGTCTTCTACACGCATCTACCCAGCCTCGAATGTGGTAACCCTGAAGCTCGTTTTCCACCTGAATGCTTGGGAGCTGCCCGATAAAAACATGCCCGGCAATGGAGGAAAAAACAAAGGTGCTAAAGGCCATGGCATTCACACTTCAGCCACTTTATGGGAGCTAGTATAAAAAGGGCATTTATGCCGTCAGGTCAGGCGTGGAATATAATCCTACTCGAAATGTTGCCCCGTTGCTCCCATAACCCGGAAAATTCGTTCACATTCCCAGCGTGGCTGAACAAAATAGCATCACGCTTCCGCATAAGCGAGACAAATTTCAGTTTTCTAACACGATATTACATCAGATCTTTTCTCTTCACCCTGCACCTGAATGGTGCATACGTCGTCGGGAAATTATACCTTTCCACTCGTCTTCTCGCATTCCTGGGTGCGCCTCTGCGCATATCACGGAACAGCCCTGGGCAACATCCCTGGGCAACAGCCACGGTTTAGGCTAAATATCCACATGGACAACGCCAAAACCGCCAAGTTTGTTACGCCCAGAGCTGCCAAACTTCCGCCAAGGCCATAATTGGAGCACCAACAAGCACAAGGTGAAAGTACGATGTTACGGAGTATGAGTGGTAACATGAGGTGGTAACACACGGTGGTAACATGAGTTGCTCAAGCATTTGAACAGTTAAAAGAACTTAGCTCTGATGTTAATCTTGGGGAATGGCTATACTTTGTTTTCAGAAATAGAGGAGCTAGCTATAAGATTGATATTGTGTACAATGCTTGGACAACTATCTGCTACACATTCCACATTCCGTGCTCCTGCCTGTGCTTGGTGGTGGTGTCCAGTCACGGCCTTGTCCCAGTCAAGCAATGGCGCACATTTGGCAGTTCTTGGCGCAACGAACTTGGCGGTCTCGGCGTTCTTGAATCGTTCACGGGGACATTTAGCCTCGCCCACGGCTACCACATCGGACACCTCCCTCCCCGGCGCGTCTGACGTCAGCCGTGACGTCAGACCGCCCCCGCCGGTCTCGTGCGACCCGACCTCTGCGACCCGACCCACCGACCCAGACTGCCGGCACGACACCGGACCGGTCCGGACCGGTCCGGTCCGGTCCGGTCGGACGGGACCATTTTTTGCCCTCCATCTGCCGAACGGTGCCGTCCACCACAGCACCACCGCGCGGCCGCCTGGGCTGTCCAGGTTGGCTTATGTTCCACTAGCTGCCCGGTCCAGTGACTATCTAGTGGTTTCCCAGTGGGTCCTCAGTGGTTACTCGGTGGTTCATCAGTGGTTACTTAGTGGTTACTCGGTGTCTTACCAGTGACTCCTCAGTGGTTCCCAAGTGGTTTCTCAGTGGCTACCCAGTGGTTACTCAGTGGTTCACCAGCGGCTACTGGGTGGCTACTCGGAGGTTCATCAGTAGTTAGTCAGTGATATACTCAGTGTTTTACCAGTGACCTCCCAGTGGTTACTCAGTGTTTTACCAGTGACCTCCCAGTGGTTACTCAGTAGCCACTCAGTGGTTTGTGAGCGGGTCACCCGGTCCCCGAACTTCAGCAGGGCTCGGTGGCATCAATCTGGTCATGGCCCGCTGTTATATGGTGGTCACCGGGACCACAGGAGGTCTGAGAACTATTTCTTAACCAGTCGACGCCAGCCGCCATAACCAGTCGACGCCAGCCGCCATAACCAGTCGACGCCAGCCGCCATAACCAGTCGACGCCAGCCGCCATAAAAGCAAACCAGTCGACGCCAGCCGCCATAACCAGTCGACGCCAGCCGCCATAACCATTCGACGCCAGCCGCCATAACCAGTCGACGCCAGCCGCCATAACCAGTCGACGCCAGCCGCCATAACCAGTCGACGCCAGCCGCCATAACCAGTCGACGCCAGCCGCCATAACCAGTCGACGCCAGCCGCCATAACCAGTCGACGCCAGCCGCCATAACCAGTCGACGCCTGCCGTCTGAAGCGCCTGTCGTAGGCACGTACTTGGCACGTGCCTACGGCAGGCACGTGCCAAGCGAGTGACCAGGATGCTTTTTTCTGGAGAAGTAGGTCATCGGGGTGAAAGATGCTCAGCGATACCCCAAACTGATGCGAACTCTACGTGTTGCGTCACTGCCTCGGCTTGGCGATTTCAAGTGTGTGGGTGCACTCCTCATTCAAAGCTGACGGCTGCCCTCAAAGCTGACGGCTACCCTCAAAGCTGACGGCTGCCCTCAACCGCCCTCCTCTATCACGCACGAGTACCTCATACTACACATCCACGGGATAAAAAGAGTGATGTAAGTGGAGAATTAATAAGGGAATAGTGAAAGTGCACAACGCATGATTCGACCATCTCAATGCTGAGATTAGTGAAAGATGTCTGACGGTGGGTATAAAGCTTGTGGTGGTGGTGGATTTGTGCTTTAGGGCGCGTCGACTGCTTTGGTTATTTTGCGCCCATGTATAAAGCTTGTCTTTTGAAAAGAGACTGATAGGCGGCGCCCCACAGGCAATGCCACCACTCACATGCGTCAGCAATTTGAGCCGACAGATGCATCACCTGGAATGGTTGGGCATCTCTCACACAATTACCCCATGTTCGCTGCCACTTTTCGCGATGGTGTCATCTCATCCCACCAAGTGTTCACACAGTTAGTTAAAATCGTCCATTTTAGGTACACGGCTCGTCTGATGGCGGTTCATCCACATTCCGTACAAGCTCATGGGAATGTCCTTGCGGCACGTGGTGGTTATTGGTTTCACGACACGTCGACCGTTGAGTCATGTAGCGTCGCCAACCTCTCACGCCGATTGGTCGCGAGCGAAGAGTAGCGACAGGTGATACTCGAACCCACAATCTTTCGATTGTGAGACCTGCAACTTACCCATAGACTACTCGTCGCCTCCTTGCGGTACGTAAAGCTACGAAATACCCACACTGTAAATATTGAACGCAAGCTGATTGTACCCCGTGTGGCATTCCCGCTCGCATATCAAGTGATACAGATACGATCGCCTACAAATTGAACCCCGCATCGGTAGTGGCCGATCAAATAAATCATCCTCACTCCACACAAAAAAAAAACGCCCGAAATTCGTCGGCTTCCAGGTGCGCGCGCGACCGTTGACCTTACGACCCCGACGCTGCGAAGACTCGTTGGCGGCGTCTTTGCCGGTTGCGCTCGCCGGCCGTTGGTGTTTGGGGAGGGTGTGACCCTAGCGGATGGACCGTTGGTTGTACGTTGGCGCACGCTACACCCTGCCCCCACCCCGCCCCTGTGTGTGCAGCAGATTAATGCAACATTGATCATAGTATGCCTAATGTGGGTGCCACCACGCCCGTCATCAGTGGCAATGGTAATGGTAATGGTAATGGTGGTAATGGTGGTGAGAATGGTGATGGTAATGGTGGTGGTAATCGTAGAGGTAATGGTAATGACATATGTAATTATAATGGTATATGTAATGGTAATTGTAGAGGTAATGGTAGAGATAATGACAATGACAATGGCAATGGTGATGGTAATGGTAATGGTAATGATGATGATAACAACTGGTGGGTGCAGGGAACCAATGGCGAGGGGAAATTGACATTCGTTACTCTGACGTCTCTCGGCTTTATAAAGTGAAACAAACTCGGAAGCTGACTCATCAATCAGAAGAATTGGAAAATGTCCGCTTCAAGAGTGAACCTGCTCTCCAAGTCTTCAATCATTTGAATCGCATGCATTCACGTGGGAACAGGAGCATGAACAGGAGGACCTCGTCGGTCATGCACAATACGTTTCAGGAATATGAAGCCTATTGGCGTGACATAGAATAAGTCGCGCTAAAAACTAACCATGCGTCAGCCTACAAAGATTCTCTCTATAGGTCCGCGAGCAAAAGCAATGTAATTCACGGCATTTGAAACTGAAGCATCCCAGGAGCAACATTCCCTTCAGCCCCAACAGTTTCCTCCCTCCTCAATCCAACCAGCTGGATCCGCCACTGACTAATTAGTCCCTCCCCAACGCGACCGGCTGGATCCGCCACTGACTGTAATTAGTACCTCCGCAATTCGACCAGCTCGATCCGCCACTGACTATACTTAGCCGCTCCTCAACCCGACCAGCTGGATCCGCCACTGACTGTACTTAGTCCCTCCCCAACTCGACCAGCTGGATCCGCCACTGACTGCATTCAGTTTTTTGTATTAATTAGCAGACGAAGTCCACCGGTTCGATTCCTGCACCAGATATCCGGCAGCTCCCACGCGCCCGTTTGGCAGCCCGGTGTTTAAGGGCGGGGCGGAGCCCGTCCCACGGATGATGAATCTGCTCGGGGAGGGCTGCAGTTGGCCGCGGTGACGTCACTGCGGAGGAGACGTTGATTGGTCGACGTAATCAACGTCAACCAATCAACGGTGTCCAAGCGGCGCCGACAACGGCCACACAGTAATGACGTCAGAGCTGCTGCTGATACGAAGCGAACAAACACTGGCTGATGGATGGAGGATAGCATAGAGGATAGCATAGAGATGGTATTCAGATAGCATTTTGATAGCATAGAGGATAGCATTCAGCTCTGCATCCGCTCCCTCTCCCTTCGCCAGTAAGATTTCCACCACTCAGCAGATTGATCATCAACTATTGGAGAGTCTTGCAGGACAAATAATATTATTGCTTCAGTCCCAGTCGAGTTATTATTTCAGAAATACTATTAGTATTTCAATAACACTAATCCAATTATAATATTGTGAATTCAATATTCATTTGATTATCACAATTCTTTATATCATACGTTGAACAATATTTCAAAACGACCCCGACTCTCATAAGTATCCAAGTATAATCCTATCTTCTTACCGGCAATCTCAGTTTTAAAATAGCACATAGGAGAAACCAATGGCTTGATTATATACATCTTTGATAGCATATTAACCACGCTTTATGCTCAAAGTTGCACTGCTGTATATACTTTACCACTTGCTGTATGACTGTGTGGTGCAGTATCCAATATTGTTCTTGTTTCCATAACGATATACCGACCAAGCGAGCTACTAACCAACCGTTATGAAGAAACACAGTGCAGTGTATGCGGGGGTAGAAGCGCCGCATGCATCTGCCTTACACATCCACATCTGGTGCATCCAACCACTTTGTGGGCGGGGATGGGGTGGGGGGGATGTGGGGGGGGGGCTGATGGAGCAAGGAGTCACAAGCAACTTAATGCTAACCATATCCAGTCAAAAATGGGAATACTCACAAATATGAAGACCTCTAAACTATTGAGCACAGTATTTATATTAAGACACGCGGTAATAATGATACATAGGTAATGATAGTATATTAATATAAGTGGTGAGCATATCCGGCGACTGTTCAAATGACCTGACCCGACCTCGGACAGGAGCAGTGTCCGAGTCTCTCTGAGTGTCCGAGACTATTCCACAAAAGCAAGACACCACCAGGAGGCCTGCAACAAACATTACAAGAGGCGCGGCCAAGGCTCTGCCGCTGTTCCACTGCCGCTGCACAAGCGTCGCTCCCAGTCGGAAATTGACCACCTCGCCTCCCCGCTGCCCCCCCCGGTGACAGCGACGTTCCTACGACCCGGACCGGCGACAAAAGTGTCACGCGATGCGACCAGAACGTGCCGCAGTGTCACCGGGGGGGGGGAAGGGGTCGGGGAGACCGGCGGCATTCCTGCAAACCGGCGTCGCCCCGCCCCAATGTTGACCGGAGGATCGGCGTCAGCCGCCAGCGCTGCCGGCCGGAACGGTCCGGCCCGCACGGCCTGCGGGCTGGTTCGTTCGAGCCATTGCTGCTGCTGCTGTTGGCAATTTCCGGCCACGGATCAGCAAGGCGAACACGACGATGTCCTAAACTGTCGCGAATGTTGCGCAACATGCGGACAACAAGATCCAGCGGAGAAATCACGGACAAAATAAGTGGCGAAATGTCAGCCACGTAAGCCAACACCTCACATGATATTCTGAATGGTCACAGAACGATGAATCACACGAATGAATCACAAGATCTCCCTCTTTCTTCCGCTTCCTTTTTCAACATCCGGGAGGATCGTCACAGCGTCGGTCGGCAATGACACTGGAACGCTCGAACGCGGCGCACACGAGACATCAGATGCACAGGAAGTCCCCGGGGGCAGAATTGACGGCTTCGTTTCAACACATCGCGTGGTCTCACTGCGTGTGCAAAAGAAGCCGCTGCGGGTCGCATAGTGCACACCGCACCACACGTGGCCGGTCAAGAGGGTGGCCAGTGGAGCGGTTTGGAAGCCAAGTTCCAAATTGGAAATTATGAACTTTGGGAAATATAAACGCCTCCTATCCGGGCTGTTTTGGAAGTTCATTTCCAATTCTTGGAAGGATACTTCCAATGTATCCATCTTCCAATTTTTCCATAACTTCCAATTTTTGGAAGTTAACATCAAATGTGTAAATTATGAACGTTGGAAGTTATGAACTTTGGAAGACATGAACCCCCACCCCACCCATTTTAACACATCGTGTAGTCACGCCGCGTGCGCAAATGAGGCAGCTGCGGGCCGCACAGTGCACACCGCACCACACTAGGCCGGTCAGGAGGGCGGCGAGGCGAACAGACACATACAGGAGTGATGAAGCCGTCGGCATTCACCAGTATTCACAAGCCGTCTTGAGTAGGCCGTCTGGAAAACGGTGCACGTGCAAGACCAGGTCAGCCGAGTGGCACGACTGAGGTGCATACTGAATGCCGGATGGAACGGCCAGGAGATCATCACCCGTGTGCACGTTATCGAGACATGCATCATGTACATCGCAAAGAAAACATATGCATATATGTTTTTTGCGTTATATATATATATATATATATATATATATACATTAAAGACCAACCTCCCTCGTGCAACTGGCAGTGTGCGCTTCCACACTGAAGATTGCTACAACACATCGGATGTTGGATTGCCAGAGGAAAGTACATGCCGGGTGACATTTCCAGACTGTTAATCGCTGCCTCAAACTCGAAACGCCATGCAAATATGCATACCGATATAAATAGTAAGTGTAATTTACACCACAACCATAGGACCATAGTACCATACCATAGGACCATAAACCATAGGACTACACGACTGACTGGTAGGATCAATCCTGTCAACTGGCCTAAAGAGGTCAAAACACTCTGGCGGTGATCAAACATCTCCCGGTGATTGTGTGTGGACGGATTTATGGGCGTGTCAGCTGCTTCGGCTACATCACGCTCATAACTAAGTCCAGGCAACCGCAAATGCAGACACTGTTGTCAACATTTGATCAGCTCAACAGATTTCGAAAGCCTCGCCGACACACCAGTGCCATGTATTCCACAACCCGCTCCGAACAAGGCGCCGATTTGAGGAAACAACATACTTGGCCTAAACCGGTAGGCTTCGGAATGACGACAGACATTCTCGTCATTCCGAAGTCCACCAGTTTGGTTGGTTAGTTAGTTAGTTATTTGGGCTTTAGGGCGCTTCGACCAGAATTGATCATTCGCGCCCATAACTCAGTTTGGTTGGTTATTGGTTTTTACGACACGTCGACCGTTGAGTCATATAGCGTCGCCAATCTCTCACACGCCGATTGGTCGCGGGCGAAGAGTAGCGACAGGTGAGACTCGAACCCACAATATTTCGATTGTGAGACGAGCATCTTACCCCTATACCACTCGACCCCAAGCCCACCAGTTTAAGCCAAGTATGTTGTTCCTGACTCGGCCGCACCAAGTTCCGCGCACAGAGGTCGCGGCGTCAACACAACGTCAGATACGCCAGAAAAACGCATCGCTCGCGCTCCCAGCTGCCAGCCTGCTGACACGGCGGCGATTACCGCCCTCTCGCGCCGGCACAATTAACACTTATCTCGGTCGTCGTTACACACACGGGGTCAGGCCGATCACGCACGTTGTCAGCACCCGCACGACACGCAACTCAAAACCACCGCCAGTCTTACGGGACTGAGGCGGAACGCAGCCGGCGCGTTGTGCACAGACACTCATGGAACTGGATTGTCGTAGTGTCGCAGTCGTCTTACTTCCTTTCTTCGAACGAACACGGCGTTTATTTTGGCTTGTTACTTGATGGCGGGCGGGCCAGAAATGGTGGCCGTTGCACTTCGGTGGATTGTAACTGACAAAACTACATTTTCTACCGCTTCCGTTTCTGGTGCTGCCCTGCATGCCGTCACCCCCCCAGGGTTAAAATATTGGTTTTCCGCTAGGTGTGAGATGTCGAAACGAGCACAGTAGGATGTCGAAATTTGACATGGAATTAGTGTCATATAAAATGCTTTTGATGTCTTTCAGACTGAAATGTGAACTGGTTTAGGTACTTATGACTGTACCTTTATGATTCGTTTTCAGATTTATAATTTAGGAAAAGCTATATTTGGGATCGAGAGAATAATACCTATGCTATTAACTGGTATTGTATGCCATGCAGCATTATAGGTAATCCATCAACCTGAAATTGCTTTGCGAAATGTTCGTCTATCACCATTCCTTATCGTGAACACGAACATGATACTTATAAACGAGATACTGTTAGAAAGGAAACACGAGGACTTCGTAAGCACGTATCAAGAATCAGGATGTCGATACTTCTTGGACAAGGATGTCGATTGAGTGTTCAGAAAGTGGTATATTCCACCCTATTTCACGAATAATTTATCACTGCCCCCCTCCCATCCCTCCGCCGACCCCAGCAGCTGGGTGTGATGAGGTGGTATTAAGCAGGTCAGGGTGAGCATGCGTGAGGGTAACGAGCCATACCTGGGGTGGTCTACTTCTTGGGGAAATATCTCTGTTGAGCAACCTGTATGCAGGGATATAGGGACGTCGGGCAAAGCATACAAGTACTGTTTCCCCAGTTCATTCCACACAGCTGAAGTTCCCAAAAGTGACATCATCGCCGACCACTTCATGTGCCTTCCCACACGAAATGCAGGGCACACACAACTTCGAACTTGCTTCCTTTCATGCAAAGCCGATGCTAAATATTTACCAAGTTCGGCGACCACTCACTCAGCCCCACGCTCAGTCCAGTTTTTACACCCGTGTCACCAAATGTCCCCTCCCGTGCCTTGTTCCTCTCGTGGTTAGTTAGTTAGTTATTTGGGCTTTAGGGCGCTTCGATCGGAATTGATCATTCGCGCCCATTCCTCTCGTAGTCAGGGACGACGAGATTGGCCCTAATGAGCCGAGCGTACGGCCTGATGAACTCAGAGCCCGGCGGTGTTACCGTCGTACGCCGAGTTTCCTGGCGAGGCCTTAGTTAGGTTAGCTAGCTCCTTAGTTATTTGGGCTGAAGGGAGCTTTGGCCAGACTTGATCATTCGCACCGAACCCACAAAGCCGGCGGCGGTGTAGAAGCCCGCTGGCAGCGTCCGTCTTCTACAAAAACGCAAATGACACCAAGACAAAAACAACCGCGCACAGAAGCTAAAACAGGTTTCAGGACAGACGGTGAGATATTCGTCCAAGTTCCGCTGGTGGTAGGGGGCTGGCGCAGCATTGCCTTTCGACATATCCGCGGCTAGTTTGCCGGTAGATATAATAGTAGCTGGAGATAGCATTGCAAATAGAATAAGCTTCGCACGCTAAGGTATCTTGCGATGCACAACCAGATGCGAAGTCAGAACATTTTGTTCATGGGGAGGGAGCTTACCCTCCAAATTGAATTTCTGGTCCGCCAAATGGTTATCACACATTTTTCCTTCAAGACACGTTCTGCGGTATTATTTGTTGAATTTTCCCGTACCATTTTTGTGGGGGGGGGGGGACTGTCACCATACCATATATTTTGTCTTCTTCAGAAGATGACAGGATACTTTAGTGGGAAAATGTTTATTTACCCAATGTACCAGGATACGTATAACGTGCGTGTGCTTCGTTACATACTTTGCGTGCATAATTTCATCCATCTTCCTACCTCGTGGCACGAGCAGCAGCGTTCAAGGTACTAGGCTCCTCCTTCGGAAAGACACGTAAATTCCACAAGGAAGAAGCGCCAGAACGGAAGTTGGACAGCCTTCATAGCATCAGAATCGCGCACGATTTTCTCACATAACATGTTTTCAACCGGCTTCTCCATTAACTTCCCAGACGATGAGAAAACATTTCCCGAAGCTCGTGGCCTTGATTACGTGGCACCTCCGTTCAGCAGATCGCTCAACAGCTCTGGGTAGCGGCGACACCGCATCTCTCAGCGGGTAACCGCCGTTATCGGACGGACTCCGGTGACTTAGCGATGGAGATCCGCTGGCGATGATGCTGTGATGGATATTCGGAGGCGATTGGCGAGGCGATGGATATTCGGAGGCGATTGAGGAGTGGGAGCGCGGGCGCGGCCACCGACCGTCCAATACCACTGATTTACGCCAAGCGGTGCTCGGTAAATCAGAATCGGGCCCGACTGAGCGGTTCACTAAATCAAACGAGACGGGCGGAGGAGGTGCTGTACCGAGAACACCTGCGGGATGGCCGGGAGCAGGCCGCCGTTGCAGATTGCTGCGATCATTACGGTGGTTCGCGTAGGCGTTCGGCAGGCTGTGGTAAAATCAACGCTCACTGGATGCTGCGCTCAGTGCTATGGTCGCGATCAATGCTAAACAATCTGCGTGCGTCACCTACATATTTTATGTTTAATCTCCTGGACTTTTCATCGCATAACTACGACAACACAACTTATTGATGCTTCTGAACAGGGTTTAATAAATAAGGTGTTGCGGCTGTGTCAATATCTTGGATGGCTGCAACACCCACTTCACTCACCTTATGAGAGTTTCCCTTGCATACCACGAACAAATATCTCTTAATTTGCATCACAGAACGCAATCACAGCCAACATTGTATCGATCTACCACTAATGGAGCCACTTGCCAGTTCGAGTCTTTGGCTCTGTCTCACCCCACCCCTGGCCCTGGTTAAACCACTGGCATGAAGGTAGCATTACTTCACCAGTTCTTTAGCTTGTTTAAATCCATGTCATTCTCACCACGGGTATTGCAGGTGATTAAGCACTAAATGAGACAACTGAAGGATTATCGTGTGTGATACTAGTGAGTGATTGGGAACACGTGGGAAAGTTAATGAGCTTTAAGTTGACATACTGGCTGGAGGTGCTTCCATCCAGCAGACAATTCCGGCACGTCGGACCCCTTGCTCTCCCCCTGGCTGTGCCCCTGGTGCTGATGCCAGACATACTACACATGAGTCCCACACATACACCATTGTCTTTACAGGACACCTTAGACATGTCACTGCACGAGGACGGGAGGACGGGAGGAGGACGGGACATCATCCTCCCCAAACTCCCCAAACAGCCACCCGACACCGAAAAGCGAACAACGACCGCCGCGCTGCCACCTCCGCCCGCCGACTCGCCGACCGGCGAGGGCGCGCTCAAAAGAACAAGTCGGAAATACCGACGGCGCGGCCGGCCGCCACCCTTCCGCCGCCAGCCACGCCCATGTCAGCCAATAATAACAGGCTGCCCGGCCGAGCGGTAAAAATGGCCACCGGAAGCGATGGCTGGCCCGGTCGGCCCCGCCGACGTCCGGCGCGCGTCTGCGTGGGAGCGTGCCGGGGTCAAGGTCAGGGTCAGGGTCAGGTCGTCTCGGCTGACACCTCTCGCCGGACCAGGTCAGTCGGTTTTTAATTTTATAGTTTGGTATTATAGCTAGTTCTTTATCATAGTGCATAGTAGTATATAGTATAGTATAGCATACAGCATAGAATAGTATATAGTTTCATCAGTTAGTTATTTGGGCTGTAAGGCGAGTCGACAGCTGTGGTCATGTTGCGCCCATAACTATAGGAGTTCTCAAAGCGCTGCATCAAGCTTCAAGTGTCAAGCCTCACATCGTGGGTAGCCGTCCACCTGGCCATGCCGGACCAGGGTCAGTCCTGGGCAAGTCCCTTGTGGTACGGCCGAAAATGGCCTCTCTGAAGGGGCCCACGACAGAACCCAGGGGCTTCGCTCACGATTTCCTTCGATAACGCCCGACAAACGGTGCCACCAGGGAATCCGCGAGCACAGTACGTCAAATCGTGCTTAGGCCAGGCAAGTTCGCGCCAACTTTCAACGCAATTGAAAACGACAAACCGTCAACGTGCCCAGAATACAATAAGCTTAGTTTTAGCAGGTACTTTTCCGAGATAATTGCTCGCGTTATTTGCACCGTCACCATTCCAAGCTATCCGCACAACCAGGGTGTTGTTTTATATACCGTTGAGGGAACAAGTGCCCCTCAATGTTGGATTCCCCGTAATTTAAACTTTTAACACGGGGCCCTATGGAGTGTGCCCCCCCCCCATCTATTTGGGCCTACCCATCACCTTCCTGTACTTTGCCCCCACCCCCATCATTTTCAGGAATCAACACCAGTGCGTACAGGACAGGGTACATTACATGTGGAGGCCCCATCTCGCAGGGCACCTCGCCGAAGACGAACCGACCCTGCTTGCGGAAGTCCTGGATCCGCCCCTGCCCGAAGTGTATGCAGAGCGTGCGCCTACTGGTAACACGAGCGTCCGTGCCAGGTGACAAGGGGGAGGGGGGGGGGGGGGTAAACGAGGGAGGGCGCCGGACGCTACGCGCTAAAACACCAGACTTCAGCGGTCGTGCGGTCGTGGTGACTTCAGCGGTCGTGGTGATGGGTGCAAGGCGGTTCTTGTAAGCGGCGTTTCACGTCAGACCGCTGAACCGGTATAGAAGGGTGAGATGGACAGGATGCTGCGTTAGAGCGGCGTGCTGGAGTGGTGGACTGTTGGTGCTGAGCGTCAATGAGATAGACAAGACGCTGTGTTGTGGCAGCGTGCTGGAGTGGTGGAGTGTTGGTGCTGAGTGTTAATGAGATAGACAAGACGCTGTGTTGTAGCAGCGTGTTGGAGTGTTGGTGCTGAGCGTTAATGAGATAGACAAGACGCTGTGTTGTAGCAGCGTACTGGAGTGTTGGAGTGTTGGTGCCGAGTGTTAATGAGATAGACAAGACGCTGTGTTGTGGCAGCGTGTTGGAGTGTTGGTGCTGGACGTTAATGAGCTCTTCCATCCGGTGTTGGGACAGACGACAAACACAATCGGAAAGAGACAATCTGAAGAGGTGAGAATGACAGACTTTGAGCGGAAACAATCAAAACTATGTATTCCACCGATAACTTTGAGGCGCGTGGTCACATTTTGTAACTACCGAGGAGCATGTCCCTCCCCCTTCCCCACCCACCCCATCACCACCACCACAGAGAACACTTCCATGTGCATTGGCGCAGGCGTCTGGATGTTTTGTTCCCTGGAAATCCAGGACTTCGTAATGTAAATATAGCCCTTGGCACCACAGACATCCCCACTGCCCCGACCCGCCAGTAAAGTCGCATCTGCATGCAGAATCAAAACATACGTCCCGAGCCTGTCTGAATTTCAAGCGACGATTAAAATAAACTGCCGGCTAACTCCTTCACAAGCAGCCGTACATAACCAGCCGGACATAACTCGTGCGCACCGTCCGGTTCCAGCCACCTCCCACTGCGCGTCGTCTGCTCCGGTGAATGCCAGCCGGCACAAACGCATCCGCGACGCCTTCGTGAATGCCAAGCCGCTCGCAGTGCAGGCTGTGAAGTACGCATCCACGCGCAATGCTGATGAATCACGTTCCCGACACCGCCACACAGGCGGGCCGGTGAGGCAGGGGTCCTGAGCAGGGTCCGTTGTATTTGTCGCAGGGGCCCGGTGTGTTTGTCGCTGGAAGAGGACGGCAAGAGGACGGCGCCTTTGGTCTGTCGGGACGCACGCGGCAGCTTGCAGTCGGGTAACTTAGTGATGCAAATTTGTTCTCAGAAGCACCCACGAGTATACGGCATACGTGGATATTGGAATGAAGATGATTTAAAATGCATTAATTTCACACAACTTTCTCTCTTACAATGCATTGGCTTATAAACATCTCAACAGTCTTAATATTAATACGGAACATACAAACTCGCACGTCGTGCAAACATTACAGAGGTCGTCGCTCCGACACAAGAGCATTCGATGCCAGCGCACCAAACGCCACCACCCCTTCTCACCCCCACCCCCTCCCCTCCAGTGCGGCTGCACGCGCCACCGCCGCGCGCGCGTAAACTGTCGAAGAGCTTCGCCACGCCCTCCGGCCGGCAGACCGTCCAGATGCTGCCCGGCGGCGCAGCATCTCCGAGGTGGCTGGGACCTCAAATCGTTAACCTCACGGAGGGTTCATTCGTGCTGAACGCCTGGTCTGATGTTTGAGTTTCTATTCAATCTGGTGCCCAAGATTGAATAGAAACGATTGCGCGCTGACTCGGGCCACGACGGAACGACAATCTCGGAGAATGTCATTCTATATATGTTGGAGCGCACCATTACTGCCGTTGGTTTGTTTGTATGCCTCCAGTGTGCTCTGTACGTAGCATATGACTAATGGACTGCGTACTTAACATGGAATTGCTTCCCATGCCGAGGAATCGGTGAGTACCTGCGATCTGGCTGCCTTCCTTGAAAAAGCTCGATCTTACTTCGAAAATTAAGTCGCCCCAGTGCGGTCGCTGGACCGCACTGGTCTCCCCTGTGCTGGCAAGACAGAGTTCGAGTCGCTTCACGCGCTCGCACTTCGTCCCCGACTGGCAGGGTCAGTTGGCAACTGGCCCGACAAGGCCGGGGGCGAGGTACCGGGGTGGCCGAGTCGGTTTTCGGCAAAAATTATACTGTTGAACTGGAATTCATGGATCGGGTAGTCCGGCCAGGGTTCACGCGACAAGCTCTGCTTCGCAATATAATCCTGATCCATAAAGCCACCCCAGCAAGAAGTCTGACTAAATGTATTTGTAAAACATCACAATAAAGCAAAATATATTGCTTATTGGTCGAGGCTGCAGCCAAATTGTGGCCGTTATACGGCACGGCCTGCACAGGTACTTCAGCAGCTTCTAAACATGAAAACCACCGACTGGGGTCGGCCAACCGACTGTGGCAGGGGGGGGCGGACCGACTGGGGTCGGCCATCTCAGCCGCCGGGCTCGCTTCACGTGCCACAAACAGGCGCGAAATCACCTCGCCGGAGAACAAAGTCGATCGCAAACAGCCGGATACACTTCTGCCGCCCCGGAGACGTGATGAATGCCGCACTAACGAGCCGTCGCAAACACGCATAAAGCACTGTAACAAGAAGGTTGACAAATGAGCAGCCGGGAGACCCGCAAACAAACAAACAAAAAGCGCGCAAAACCTGCCACAAACAACCGCCCAGCATCGCCCAAGAGAAAGCAAATATAGATGCGCTCATCAAACGCTTATTGAGATGAGGCGGCAGCACGGGCAGGGGCCGTGGCAGGGGCCCTGCGGCAGGGGCCGTGGCAGGTGGAGTGACAGGGGCTGTGGCAGGGGCTGTGGCAGGGGGAGTGACAGGGGCTGTGGCAGGGGCTGTGGCAGGGGAGTGGCAGGGGAGGACAGGGCCCTGCGGCAGGGGGACTGACAGGGGCTGTGGCAGGGGGAGTGACAGGGGCTGTGGCAGGGGCTGTGGCAGGGGAGGACAGGGCCCTGTGGCAGGGGCCGTGGCAGGGGGACTGACAGGGGCTGTGGCAGGGCTGTGGCAGGGGGTGACAGGGGCTGTGGCAGGGGCTGTGGCAGGGGCTGTGGCAGGGGCTGTGGCAGGGGCTGTGGCAGGGGGAGTGGCAGGGGCCGTGGCAGGGGGAGTGACAGGGGCTGTGGCAGGGGCTGTGGCAGGGGGAGTGACAGGGGCTGTGGCAGGGGCCGTGGCAGGGGGACTGACAGGGGCTGTGGCAGGGGGAGTGACAGGGGCCGTGGCAGGGGGAGTGACAGGGGCTGTGGCAGGGGCTGTGGCAGGGGCTGTGGCAGGGGGAGTGACAGGGGCTGTGGCAGGGGCTGTGGCAGGGGCTGTGGCAGGGGGAGTGACAGGGGCTGTGGCAGGGGCTGTGGCAGGGGGAGTGACAGGGGCTGTGGCAGGGGGAGTGGCAGGGGCTGTGGCAGGGGGAGTGGCAGGGGCTGTGGCAGGGGGAGTGACAGGGGCTGTGGCAGGGGGAGTGGCAGGGGCTGTGGCAGGGGACTGACAGGGGCTGTGGCAGGGGCTGTGGCAGGGGGAGTGACAGGGGCTGTGGCAGGGGCCGTGGTGTATGGCAAGCTGGCCGGCGGTGTCCAGCGCCCAGGCCCCATTAACGAGACGGGCTCCCAGGAAGCCGGTCACATTCATCTTAATTAGACACTGCCAGTCGCCGGGTGCTCCCACGATTACTCGCATGACGTCACAGCTGACCGGACATTGACCTTGGCGGCGGCCCGATATCGCCCGTGAGTGCGGTGTCGATAGAGGCGGCCGGCCGCCGCGCGGATCGGTAAATTGACCCCAAAGTGCCATTTACGAGCGACCGTTATGTACGCTCGTCGGTGTATTGGTTCGCCATCTTCGTGCAAAATTTCATTGCTTCAGGTGTGGGAAAGGTAACAGGAAATCGGCTGCCGAACAGTGCTTTCTCGAGCGCATTGGAAATATTTAGATCAGCGCTTCGCAGCTTGGGGTGCTAGCACCGACGGGGGTGCTGAAATCGGCTTTAGAGGTGCTGGGAAATGGATTCGTCACGTGCAGTAAGATAACCAAGGTCCGTTAACCAGGCGCACCGCATTGCTTCTAGGGTGGACAGCAGTTTGCAATGTTCGCTACCGCGAGAAGTCCCGGGTCCGAATGACCGACCTGTCATTCACGATCCGTCGTCAGGCCATATAGTTATATTGTCAGCCGATTATTCATCATCACCCCCCCCATACACACACAAAAAAAAATTATGCTGTCGAACTGGAATTCATGGATCGGGTAGTCCGGCCAGGGTTCACGCAACCCCCAAAAAAGTGACTTGGTAGGATTCGAACTCGGGTCCTGCGCTGCAAGTTATACCGTTCTAACAAATAGGCCACGGTGGCCCTTCGACGGCCTGCAACATTAATGCAGACGTAGCACACCAGCGTAGCGACGTAGCACATTAACGTAGCGATGTAGCACACCGGTGTAGCGATGTAGCACACCGGTGTAGCGATGTAGCACACCGGTGTAGCGATGTAGCACACCGGTGCAGCGATGTCATGCAGCTATGATGAGACCAACGAGTACGAGTCGAGCAAAAATCTTATGAAATCGATTGTAGGGCCACAATTTATGCATTGGCCATCGTGCTTCTCAGCATTGAGGGACGGAGAAGCTCCGGTACATCATATGCATCATCATCACCTGGATGCCATCTTGCATCCAGAGCGCATGAGCAGAGGTCGTAAATCCTGGTAACCTAGCAACGACGTCCGTGACAGAAGCTGCTCTCCAGGAAGATCGCTTGGAGACCAAAAGAGCGAACCCTCTTTATTGCAACAGCATGGCTGGCATCCTTCTCGCAGGACTTCTGTGCAGGACGTGGCAATTGCTGATGCGCCACTATTTCATTCGTTCTTAATTGCATTAGCCTAGTATATGTTTGAATATGCTAGTAACTTCTCTTATGAGCCTCAACAACCGGCGGTGTTGGTCTAAGCCTAGGCGTGTCTCCCGCCAAGTTCATGTCTTGGCGGTTACCGCCAGTTTGGAGACACTCTCAGGAGCCACATGCCTTGGCAATGACCTTCTCCAAAGCCAGACTACCAACCGGACGATTATGCCGAGCCGAGCACTGCGAGCATAGCCAAGAGACTATAGCCAAGCATGGGCTATATCTTGACGGAATGGACAAATTATTTCGCAAATGGGAGCGCTTCCACTTTGTAAATCAGCAAGCGGGATCTGACAGCTTGACGGCAGAACGAGGTATTCATTTTGGCTCTAATATCGATTGTTTTTCGTCTTCCAGTGATTCTATTATATATTGTATATTATATTATATTATATTATATTATATATTGTATATTATATTATATTATATTATATTATATATTGATTAGAAGAGGAAGCTGTTCGACTCACGCAGCAAAGTCCGATGTGGCCAGTCTGGCTGTCTTAATCGGGTGAGAAAAGAAATTTTAAAATACGTACCAAATTTTTTTTAAAAAAACAGGTCCTTTAGAGAAGGTGGCCTGAGGTCGTTCTGGAGAGTCAGGGACCTCCGTAAGTACAACTAATTCGTTATGCTGCTTTCTGGACGGTTCCAATGCAACTTTAGGGGTGCCATTTTATGAAAATTGCAATTTACAAGCATTGATTATGTATATTTTGTTGGGCTATTTCCTATTAAAAGCTATTATACAATATACATAAATATATATACCTATATAATAGTTTCCACGGACGATGATTGATAGTGATAATACATTACCACTACCGTTGACATGGTCTTGCATTGCGTGTTGTACTTTCGGTACATATTTCTGGAAACGGGCATAGTTTTTGTGTTTGTAAAAACAATATGCGATGATCGAGTAGACATTGGGGGGGGGGGGGGGGGTGTAAAACAAAATCGGGTGACGGTTCCCAGTTGATCAGGAACAAACACCGCTGTGTTTTTTTACAGCCAAGGACTTAAAGTTTTACACTTTTTGGAACGTTCCGCGTTGGGGACAAAATGATGCTCTGGAGTCCTGGCTGGTGACACCCCAGCAAATTTGTTTATCGCCGGGCATGCGGGTAAAATCCACCACTGGTCATAAACACACACGTCCGCCTCAATGTATATGTAACAGAGTGAGCAACCACTGTAACCAAACCAAAAACCACTGATAACCAAACCACTGTAGTGAGCAACCAGATAACCAAACAAAGAACAAAGGGGAAATTGGGCTGGCCTTGGGCCGGGCAATTTCTCCTTTCCCTACTGCCTGCCGATAAATATTTCAACTACTTCATCAATGGCTTGCTCTTCCTTGAACACAATTGGCCGTTCGGTGACTGCGGAGGCGATGATGAAGTAGCTATGTCCGTTTTTGATACCACGCCGTGCATTGCGATAATATTCTGAGACGCCGTAAATGTTGTGATAGCCCGCACCAGCTGCATAAAAGCGTGCCGTTTAGCTGGGTTTTCCCATATGCTTTGCCTGCAGCCGTCCCGTTTCGCATCGTGGGCCGGTTTTCCAAAATTATGGTCCAATTGTTGCAGGACACCTTCCCGTTACACTATCCAAGCAATCTGGAGCACCATAGGGGAGACTGTATCGCCTGTATCTCGTCATAATGGGCATTGTTACATTACCGGCGTCGACTTGTGCACCACCGTCTGTACATTTGTACTGCACGTGTAGCTAAAAAGCCAGACAATACGGCAAACGGGCACCATTTCCGGGGGGCACTTTTATCGCTCTACATAACCAACGCGACCTCGCGCGTCGCGCACAGAGAGGAAACGCTCCACGCTCGACGCTGCAATAGTCGGCGCGCTCCGAACACAATGAGAACGCAGCGGGCCGGCGCAAGCGAGCTGCTCAATCTCGCTGCACTCATTCGATAATCCGGCACGGGTGGACCTGCTCTCGGCTGAGGAGATGGCCCGGGGCGTGGTGTGCTAATTCTGGGACACTAGAGCGATGATCGGCGGGCGAACAGAGGCGTGGAGGCGAACAGAGCAAGTGCTGTCCATGTGAGAAGCAAGAAGAACCTTGAGCTATCTACACGCTCAACTGCCAGGTCGCACAGCGTCGCCAGCCTCTCACACCGATTGGTCGCGCGGGTGGGTCGGAAATCCCGCCGGTTGTGGGATTTGAACCCACGATCTTACGATCTAGAGTCCAACGCCCTACCGACTGAGCTGCAGTGACCCCTCCACGTGAGAACCGTCAGCCACGGCGAGAATGTCGTGAACTGCCACGGGACTATCCTATTGAGACTACTGCGCCACACTGTGTGGGGGACTACTGGATATTACAGAAGAACTACCCACACTGAAGTAAAGCAGACGATACGGAACATTGATGCCAAAGTTTGCGGTACGCAACTTAAAGGCTACACAGTCCACAATATCCCCAGCTTTCAGCCATATGGATAGAAACAAAAATAAACAGTGCATGGCATCCACCCACAAGTCACTGCTCATACACGAAGGGAGCGTGTGATGAAGTTAGGAACTGTGGACGTTGCGACCCGTAGAGATCGTGATAAGCCTCCGACGTGGACCGAACAAAGGGCCACGTATCACGACAAGACCCACAGCGTCGCTATCTCCGCATCCAACCACCATCCGCAGCACATATCACGTATGACGGACACATGTCGGCACATGTCACCCGACACATGTCGGCACATGTCATCCGACACACGTCGGCACATGT
Source organism: Ashinkailepas kermadecensis (assembly GCA_034440615.1). Classification (NCBI taxonomy): domain Eukaryota; kingdom Metazoa; phylum Arthropoda; class Thecostraca; family Neolepadidae; genus Ashinkailepas; species Ashinkailepas kermadecensis. The sequence goes on along the minus strand of JAOTOM010004736.1, from coordinate 204,379 downwards.
CATCCGACACATGTCGCATGTCACGGACACATGTCGGCACATATCACCCGACGCATGTCACGGGCACGTGTCGGCACATGTCATCCGACACGTGTCGACTGTCGGCACATGTCACACGTCACGAACACACGCCGGCGCACATCATCCGGACAAATACCACCGGCGTCCTGTCACACATCACACGCCGCCGACGAAACACCATCTCAACGCCAAGACGACAGTGACACCTGACTTGGCGGCGGCCACTTCAGAAGATCACCGCCGGCCGGGCGGCGGCGACGGCGGCGAGCAACGCGTGCTGATTGGTCGGTTGGTTATTTGGGCTTATTTGGGCTTACGGGCTGGGTCCGCCGGACCGGACCCAGTCCGATTACACTCATGTTAACGCCTGGGCGGAGCGGCGGTATTGCCGTACCCCGTGACCCCCCCCCCCCAACCTCCCCAGCCCCGCTGCACGTGACTCATTGTCCCCGTGGCCGGTGGGGGACGAGCTGCATGGGTCATCGTGGGCGCCGCCGATACACTGGACGGGGATTGTTTCAGATCCGGTTAGGGGGCTGAGTTCGTCGATGGGCTCCGCCACACTCGGTTGGGCGCGTCCTTTTCGTCACGGCTCATCGCATTGGAAAGAGCCGACACGTGGCGCTCGGCCGGCTTTGGCGACAAAATCAGCTTACAAATAGACCAGACGCGATATTAGCTCGACTATTGTGAAGCCCCACATCACAGAGACATTAGCTAGAAGAAGGGTCCGCGCGGATTAGGCTAATACTCTTCGGAACAACCGTTTTTTGAGCATCCAGTGAACGAAAAATATCCGTCCCTTTGATGTGTTATTAAAAATGGACGCTCGGTTCGACGTTCGGTTAGTAGGCCGCCGACCTGTATCGGCTCCTCTCCTCTGCTGGTTATTTGGGCCTTAGGGCGCACTCCTCTCCTGGTGGGACAGTGCCGGAGTCTACTGCTCTCTACTGCTCTCCTGCTGCAGTCTGCTGGAGTCTACTGAAGTCTACTGAAGCATTGGCAGCATGGTGGACCATTGACGACAATCCTAGCGAAGAAGAAAAGGAAAGACCTCGAGTTCTTTGTGACACATTCCACTGCTGAGTCATATTACGTCGCCAACCTCTCACGCCGGTTGGTCGCGGGTGGACTCGCCGGTTGCTGGACTCGAACCCACGATTTTGAGATCAAGAGTCGAACGGCCTGCCGACAGAGCTGTCGCGACCCCACTGGACGAGAGCTGTGCGATCTGGTGTTTGGCACAGGGTTAACTGACGAGCACTGGTTGCCATGGTTACCATCCCGTGCGACTTTCAGCCGAACAGCTACGTCAAAAAATCAATTCTGGCTATTTATTTTAGAACGCAAAAACCTAGCTTGAAAGCCTAGCAACATCAGACGTTTCTGAAGTTATGGCTCCGAAGCTTTCGTTTCGTACTCGCAGCCCGCAACTCAACCGGGATTACTCGATGCGGTAAAATTTGACCAGTCCATAGCTCTAAAGACGACTCGAATTTCCCAATTAACAATTCGAATTTCATCTGCAAACTTGCCGCAGCAAAGATGGAGCAGAAAAATTATACACGACGCATCTAGCGGCTTCATCAGTTTGCATCAGTGGTACGAACGCCACTGCGAGACCATTCCCATGAGAAAGTGGCCGCGGAAAACCCGCCAAAAGACGCTCAGTTCCCCGAATCCAGCATGGCCGACTGCCTGCACTTCCGCTGGTCGTGTGATCTGAAGAAGAACCTTGGGTTCTTTTACGACGCATTCTACCGCTAGGCCAGATGGCGTCATCAACCTCTCACGCCGTTTAGTCGACTCGGTAATCCATCCGGCTGTGGGATTCGAACCCGCGACCTTACGAGCAAGCGTCCAACGCCCTACCGCCTGAACTACCGGGACCCCTATCACGTACCGTGAGCGAATAGCAAGGTCATGCTGGGATGAATGTTGCGGCGGTGGTGGACTTGTGTTTTAGGGTGCGTCGACTACGATGGTCATTTAGCGCCCATGAGATGAATGCTGTACATGACGTAGTTCATCACTGGGAAACGTTGCGGAATCAACTCAGTGAGCATCCAGGAAGCAGGTTAAAAAAATACCAGAAACAAGAAAGAGCACAACATCACAAAGTGGTTCACCCGCCTATTTTCCTCCCCCCCCCCCCCCCCCCACCCCCACCCCACCCCCACCCCCCACCCCCACCCCCCACCCCCCACCCCCACCCCACCCACCCCCACCCCCACCCCCCACCCCCACCCCCACCCCCACCCCCACCCCCCCCACCACCCCCACGCGCCTTCGACGAGGGGTGGTATGATGTGGCCCAGTTCACGGCAGTAGCCGGGGGTCTTGTTTTGTATACTTTTGAGGGAGTAAATGCCCCTCAATATTGGCTTTGCCCCCCAAATAATTTCAACCTCTAACATGTGACCCTATGGGTGTGCCCCCCCCCGAAATCCATTTGGGCCCGCCAATTGATATCATGCACTGCCCCCCCCAAATAATTTTCAGAGATCACACCCGTGGCAGTAGCGGTACTGTATGCTTTCGAATTGGCATGCACACCAGTGTACTGAAAGTTGTTTTGTGTGAGTGAAGGGGAGGACGGGATGTCAAGAAGCCAACTGATGTTTAAAATATGTCCAAATGCATATGGATTATGCCTATTGATGAGTTACTTTCTACGACCTTTGTTGATTGTTTGATGATGGTGATGACGTCATTAGTGTATCTGCTGCCTCTACCAGCCGGCAGATCTGCTACCAGAAGCCGAGCGCGCTTTTGAAGATCAAATACCACTCGTAGCCTTTGGAAGGAAAAAAAATTGCACTTAATGTCAAAAAGAAAAAGTGACGTCACAAACATTGTCAATAAGTGTGGGTCTCCACTCAAATTCAAGAATTTCAAGGCACTAATGCACACCGGCAGCGTATGTCATGTCATGTTATGTTATGCTATGTTATGTTATGCTAGGTTATGTCATGTCATGTCATGTTATGTTATTATATGTTTTGATATGTTATGCCATGTAATGTTATGTTACGCCATGTAATGTCATGCCATGTGATGTTGTATTGTGTTATGTTATGTTATGCTGTTATGTTATGTCATGCTATGTTATGTTATGTTATGTTGGCGTGGGGTAAACTGTTTTTGTTCAGCGAGCGAAGGGCGTACTGTGAAATGTTGAAATGCGGTGGCAAATGTCTGTTACATATTTCAGCGGCACTACTGGGCTATAAAGCGTTCCAATGCACATTCACCAAGTGGTTGTTTCAAAGTCACTGTCGGGCATAGCATTCCAGTGCTTTTATTATATTTATTTTTTTATTGAGGATCCACCATAAAAGTTGCATATGCTGTTTCAACCCCAAATCGTGCACCGCAGCAGTACAAAAGTTCCCGCACGTGCTCCATGATCAATGGTCGATGAATGTTTGTTCTCCACAGCATTCACATTTCTGGATTAGAGCCAGGAACTAACCGCTTGAACACGACCGAAAGGCGTGTGCACCGTCGTTTTCAAAAGCTCTAGGTGCACCCTGACGGTTGGTACTTCCGTGATCACTATGAATAGTGCTCAGTCTGGCCTGGTAGGGTTCAGTAGTGCTCAGATAGTGTTCAGTAGTGCTCAGTCTGGCCTGTTAGGGTTCAGTAGTGCTCAGATAGTGTTCAGTAGTGCTCAGTCTGGCCTGGTATGGTTCAGTAGTGCTCAGATAGTGTTCAGTAGTGCTCAGTCTGGCCTGGTAGGGTTCAGTAGTGCTCAGTCTGGCCTGGTCAATATGGGACACTACTGTGTGAAGACGGAAGTGTGGGGAAGCAGAGAGCTGGCCGAAAAAATCCTGCTTTCTCCGAGACACGAACGCCTGTGAAATCCCGGCCGACCCGTGTCAGAACACGGTATGTAATTTCACTACTGAAGAGCTAGCAGGTCACAGCTGGTACTGAAACACACCATAAGCATGCTAAATGTCAAATGCTAAATGCATAGCTTCCATGGTATAAAAATGTCAGCCTATAAGATAGTTTTATGTGAGCTGATTTGTATGGTGAACCGGAGGTGCAGTGGTATGGCATCGGTATCAGCAGCGAACGAAAGTGCATCGTCGAATAGTAAGCTCATTTTTGCACGCGGTAACTCAGGCAGGCGACATTGAACGGTCCAGAAGTTGCCTGTGAAGACGTGCCTGAGAAGTTCCCGCGGTTTCCGCGGTTCCGGCGGAAACCGCGGGAACAACGTCGGCTGGATTGCTTCATGGCCGCTCGGTCAGGATCGGATCCAAGGGCGGCGAAGGGGGCGACCGCTACCTTAGCACCCGAAAGGCATCCCTCTGACTGGAAAAAAACGCCCCTTCAGGGCCCTCCAATGCACCCCCTCCTCTCCATTTTTCAGGCAAAAGTGACCATATGAGAAGAAAAGGTGCTCCTTCAAGGTCACTCGAGTGCAACGCCCCTGAATTTTTCTACAATTATTCTCAATTACAATTATTATTTTTCTCATTTTTTAAAGAATAATAATCATTATAATAATAGTCCTAATAATAATATTCAATTATTATTTGTATCAATTACAATTATTATTTTTCAATTATTCTCGAGTGCAACGCCCTTTAATTTTTCTTAATATTCGAAGTTTTCTTAATCAGCGGAGCTCCGGCGGGGAAATCGCGCCCCTCCAGCCACCTCTCCCCATCTCCCCATTTGGTGCTCAGATAGGCACCCACCGATGACACGTACGCGCCCCTCAAAATTACGTCCACCCCCGTTTACGAAATACTACATCCGTTGTTGAACCAGCCACTGGGCGCAAACATCAGTACGGGTGACCGATGTCACCTTACCATTAACCTGACCATTCACCCGGCCATTCACCTGACCATTCACCTGACCATTCACCTGGCCATTAACCTGACCATTCACCTGACCATTAACCTGGTCATTAACCTGGTCATTCACCTGACCATTCACCTGGCCACTCACCTGACCACTCAACTGACCATTGACCTGGCCATTATCACCTGACCACTCACCCTACCATTAACCTGACCATTAACCTGACCATTCACTTGGCCATTAATCCGACTATTCCCCTGACCATTGACCTGGCCATTATCCCCCCCCCTACCATTAACCTGACCATTAACCTGGTCATTAACCTGGCCATTCACCTGACAATTCACCTGGCCATTAACCCGACCATTAACCTGACCATTAACCTGACCATTCACCCGGCCATTAACGTGACCATTCACCCGGTCATTAACCAGGCCATTCACCTGACCATTAACCCGACCATTAACCCGGCAATTCACCTGACCATTCACTTGGTCATTAACCCGACAATTCACCTGACCATTCACCTGACAATTCACCTGACCATTAACCCGACCATGATCATCTGCACGCCGTGGGAATGTCCCGGCCGTGACGTCATTGCACGCCGCTCCTCGCCGCTCCAGCAGTCACGCCGCTGTTCGCTGCTCCCCGCCTCCTCAGTACACAGATACCTCGATTGTCCACGGGCAGTGGTGGACGTGCAGCATATTCGTTATTCGATCCACTGCCCCTCCCCCAAACACAACCAGAGAAGCTTCGCCCTGTACAAGCATTTAGTGGGAACTCCACGTGTTCTTTTTTTTGCTCGTGGTAATAAACATATATCTAATTATATACTCACTTCATTATATAGTACAAGCACATACATACAGCTAATTGCATATTACATATACTTCATATACATACACTTTGTAAATAATGTTTGTTGGAATGGTACATACAAAGGCATGTCCTACCTTCCGTATTTTTTAATAGCCCATCCCGACCCGAAATAAGCCTATCTGCCCATTCACTACGGGCCGGATGGTTCACGAAACATCGGCTGATATTCACTGTCTGTCCTCTCAATGTGCATATCAAGGCTGAAATAATAAAAGATTACCTAAATGCGTCACTGTCGATCGGTTGCCATGGGAACAGCATTTGACAGTTAATATCTGCTATGGTTCTTCATCACGCATCATGCTATATTGCATGCTACTGATTGTTCTCCCTTGGCGTGCATTTCCACATCTTGCAACACCGTCGCGTATTAAATCCGTCGACGCAAGTCAACAGCTCATTAGCAACTCATCAACACCCGTCCTGCCCTCCCCACAGCTCCATTGGTTGTTTGTTCGCCTGTGTTCCACACAAACAATGCGATAACGACGCTCGTTGGAGTTCAAGGGCACTCGCAATCAACTGTGGCAGCTGGCGGCTGTAGCAGCTGGCGGCTGTAGCAGCTGGCGGCTGTAGCAGCTGGTGGCTGTAGCAGCTGGCGTCTGTAGCAGCTGGCAGCTGCCTTACAAGGGAGCAGGCGACCATAGCAGCTTCCGGCGACTCGGCATTTCCTCACAGCAGTCAGGTGTCAAGGGTCACTGGTCAGGGGTCACGGGCTATAAGTCAAGGTCGGGTCGGGGGTAGGGGAGGGTGTCAGGGGAGGGGACGGGTGTCAGGGAAGGTGTCAGCGCATAGGGGGAGGTGCCAGCGTATAGGTGAAGTGTCAGCGCATAGGGGCCGGGTTAGAAGTCAGAGATGAGGTGTCAGGATACAGAGGGTCAAGCATAGTAATAGTAATCTAGTGAATCGAGTGATTCCGAGTGATTTCAAAGTTGAGGGCATGGGAAGTTTGAAGTTTGACGTAGAGGTCAGTCGCCCCCTCTCCATTCACACGCCCTTGGACAGGACTGGGCGCGAATGATCAATTCTGGACGAAGCGCCCTAAAGCCCAAATAACTAACTGGACATGACTAGCATCGACCAAGGCCTTATAAGAAGCGGCACAATGTTATGTCCGGTCTGGTCAGGTCAGGTTCAAGTTCAGACCATCAAGGTCAGGTGTCAGTGCGCGGCAGCTGTCAACTGTGACATGCGTTTGCCCAGCTGTCACGAAACCCAGCAAATGCCGCCAACGTCACCAGTTAGTTAGTTAGTTAGTTATTTGGGCTTTGGGGCGCTTCGACCAGAATTGATCATTCGCGCCCAAACGTCACCAGTGTTGTTGAATCTTGGTCACTATATTTTGGTGAATTCTGTGTCGAATTCAGAACCTCTGAAGGAGCAGATTTCGCTCAAGAACATCTTTCTCCCAAGCATAGTGAAAGATCGTTCAAATCACAATTGCGAGGGTCTAGCAAAAACATTCCCGAAATTGTTTGACTTCGTATTGGCCTCCAACCAGCCTTTTCAATCTGACCGCGAGCCTGAATGAAACCACAGCCACGATAAATTAAACACACAACGGGAGGCAACCGACAGTGGACCCCCCAGCCCCCACCCCCCCCACCCTTCCCGTCCGGCACAGCCATTGTCCGACGCCGCCGTACTCCCTCTCAGAGAGCAGGAAGTCCACATCCCTCTCCCGCCACAAAAGCGCCGGTATACGGCCAGCCGGGGTGCAGCCTGTGATTGCCGCGCAGGCCGCCAGGTGGCAGGGCGGTCGGCCGGCAGATTTCTTAGAGCAGTGATTGTTCTGGAGCGCACGGGCCGTGGCGGCTGGGTGGAACGGGTAGGAACGTCTTCATCGCCACACGCCACCGACAGGGGCGGAAGTTGTAGCGTGCGCCGCTCTCGTTACCGCGCCCAATTATTCCATTTTTTATCTGCAGATGGGGGACCGAGGAGACAGCGGAAGGGACGAGGGAAAATAGACAGGTGCTTCACTTTGAATCCTGCCGAAATTACCATTTTAAATTCATATGATCTGATTTATTCGGCCCCGTATTGCATAGCACAAAGGAAAAAAGAAGACGGAACTGTTTTATAGTCAATCTAGCACAGCAAGACGTGTCTAGCTAGGAGCTGGCGAAAAGCGTTGGGTGGGGGAGGAGTATAATCATTTTGCTCCATAGCAGAAGGCTGTTGGTCAAGATCACGAAGAGTGTGGGTATGGCTCTCTGGTACTTGCTCACACGCCTAAGCTATTGTGTTTAAACAAGAATAAATGTGTTATCGAATGATGCACAAGCCACATACTCAATCAAGGTCAATCGAGGTGAAGCCAGTGCTTGGGGAGGGGCAGGGTGGGGGAAAAATAGGCCGTTCCCGGATTTTTTGGCATCCAGAACATCATCCTCTCCGGAAAATTATCTTCTCGTCTTTCTCATCTGGCCGTCGAATGATGCTGTTTGACAATGGACTGATCTGTGATAATGTGCTCAAGATTCACCGGAAGTGCAGGTCCTGATGTCACAGGTTGGAGGAAAACATCCTCCCAGTTTTTCATCGTCCAAACATCCAGTATACACCAATCAACTCCCCCCTCCCCCCGCTCCCTCGAGTCTCGCGGCGGCCCGCCTCAGGCGGCGGCCACTCACCTGGACAGCCGAGTTGAGGAAGCAGTTGTTGTCGCCCGGCTCGTTCTGCAGACCCTTGTGCTCGCCGCGCTCCGCCGCGACACTGCACGGCGCCTGCGCCTGCGCCTGACCGCCCGGGGCGTGCGCCTGACCCCTCTGACCTCCCACGGTCATCTCGTGGCCGAAGCTCGGCGACACGGTCACCACCTCGCGGCTGAACGTCGTCCTCTTCATGGCATGGCGCTGGACCTGCGAGGAGAGGACACGACGTTGGGTGGCTGCACATTCAGACGGTGTTCCAAGCATCCGCCGACACAGCTGGAATAGTCCGGTTTTCGTTACGTTGTTTTCTGTTCTTGCCATTGAGCGCTGGATTTCGCTGCAGTGTACGTTACTGCACGTGGCAACACAGCATTAACCACTTCAGCATTGAAGACTGAGTGAGGGTAAATGCAAAGGACATTGCATACGGTGGGTACATCAGCGAGACTGCAAGTACGATTTGGACTAAGTCACGTGAATGTCATGTTTGCGTTTGGTTCTCAGAGGACGATGTACTGTTCAGCTCACAAGTATTGCTCAGTTTAATGTTTACGCCCATGGTTGCTAGCAAAATAAGGCTACCTTCTTGATGTCAGATATTGTGACAACCGAACAAGCATACATAACACTTTCTTCACCCTTGCTTCTTGCATGAATTGAAAAATTGCTAAATGGTGTAAGAATGGTGAATTTGTTTAACGTGATGTGTACAACAGAAAGTTCCGAATGAATATTTCCACACGCAGCTATGCTGGACGTAGCTTCTCAACCTATAAAATACCGCCGCACCTCGCACGCGAAGGACAACACCACGCACGACATCGCATGCCACAACCTATCCGACACCATGTCCACACCACCTCCAGGGAAACACCTCGCCGTCGCTCACAGCTCCCTTCTCGGCGACACCGTGGCAAGTCGCGACTGACAAGAAGAAACGTCGCAAGAAGCGTCACAAGCGTGCTCATCGCGATGCGTCTCAAACGCGGCGCCACGGAACGTGATTCGCGGCGCCAAATCACGCGTCGAGAGCAAACCCGTGTCGCGGTATCTCCCGAGCCGGAGGACCACTTAGCCGCGCATTAGCCGGGCGGCTGCGCGTGCCATCGACGTAATGGGCGCGCGCGTGTCTGTCGAGGTCGTTTGTACGGGCCGGGGTCAGCCGGTTAGGCGTCCGTGCCGGCCAGTGGGGTGGGGATCGACCAACGGAGTAGATCTTACCCAGCGACGGTGACAACGTGGCGTGTTGAGGCTTTAGCGGGAGAGGTGTTTGCTGATGGAGCATCCCGGGGCCAATGTGGTGTGTGGGACAGGGTTGGTTGGTTGGATATTTGAGTCTTGGGCGCATCGACCAGGTTTGGTCATTGAGCGCCCATGTGTGGGACAGGGGAAACTAAAGAATGGCACGGTTCATGGGGATTGTGACGATAATTGTTGACGAGACAGGTCATAATTTTTCAGTAGTTGATGCCGACGACCCTGCCACGCGAGTATCGAACCTACGGGTGTTGCATACAGTAATCGTCGCATGGACTTCTTTTGTTTGTAGCTACGTTCGTTGGCATGGCGACGCGTTATCACGCGTTCATTTCTTCTGTTCTATGTCGCGCCTTTCTCGATTATTATCATGCACTTACCGCAATAACTGCACGGATAAGCAGGTTAGCACTGCCGACATTGTATGTGATTACGACGGTTCCGACCGTTGGTTCTTGCGCGGTGATTGTACAGGTGGGAAATGTAGCACGGGAAGCACGGTTAGTACGAGAGTTCGATTCGCGAGAGTTAGGATCGCGGGCCGTGGCGTTACCGAGCCCACCCGCGATCCACCGGCGTGAGAGGGTGACCGGCGCGATGCTATATGGCTGAGCAGTCGAACGCGTCGTAAAAGAACCCAAGGTTCTTCTTCTTTTTCCGTCCCCACCATCACCCTCGCCAAGGTTATAAAGGTGACATCGCGAATAAAAATACGACGTCGCACAAAAACGAACCGTGAACGCACTGTAGGGCACACAAGTACTGTACTTAGCTGTGAATGTCCGCCATATATCTAAACTTATGCATGTGAAGAAACCAAGGAAATTCCGAACAGGTCGGCGAAACCTCCCTGCGCGTCACAGATAATCCGTAAACATCTAACGCTCGGCGCATAACCATTATTCAAACTGGGACATCGCACGAATCACCTACGACATCGAAGTCGCCCGTCGACCTTGAAAGTCTATGCGAGCCTGTCACATCGCATCTGTCTGAGTCGCTCTCCACAGTGGCACCGACCCCCCCCCCCCCTCGGGCCGTTGGGAGGTCCACTGCTCGCGCGCGCGCGGTGGGGGAGGGGGGGGGGGCGGGGCCGGACCGGCCGGCATTGCTGCACAAACACCGCGGCCGCCGCCTTCGCGCATGAACCCGACTTGGACAAGTCGCCGTAGTCTGGGATGATGATGATTATTGGGGTTTTATGGTGCGTCAACCCCTGTGGGTTATATTGCACTATTATATTGATATATGGATTATATTGGTTATATTGCACCCACCACAAGCTTGCTTAAGCACGCGTCAAATTATCGAACACGAATATAAAACATCTGTAGTTATTTGGGCATTAGGGCGCTTATTAGAAGATCTGGGGAAGCAAATTATCAGCTCGGCAGGTGCCTATGTGACGTCAAATCCTATCTCCGCAAGGAAGCACAAGGAAGCACAAGGAAGCACAAAACTGCTCCATTGCGTATAAATCGGGAACCATGTCCCAATGAGTTCTGCACCTTCAGAGTATTCGCATCATGTCCGAAGTGGCTCCTACGTTCTTCTGTAGCACTGCAGGACACTACACGGCATTACAAATGGCTACGAATATTGCCCCCGTTCTGTTCCCGCAGGGTTAAAATAAGGGTTTTTCGTCAGGTGTGAGGTGTCGAAACGAGCACGGTAGGATGCAGAAATTTCCCATGGAATTGGTGTCATATAAAATGCTTTTGATGTCTTTCAGACACAAATTTGAGCCGATGGTGTAGGTACTTATGACTGTACCTTTATCATTTGTTTTGAGATTCATAATTTAAGACGAGCTATATTCGGGATAGGGAGAATAATAACTGTACTATAAACTGCTGTTGTATGCCATATCACAGTATAGGCAATCCCTTTACCTGAAATTGCATTGCGAAATGTTCGCTATCACCGATCCTTGTCAAGAGCATACACATGCCTCTTATAAACGAGATGCTGTTAGAAAGGAGACACAAAGACTTCATAAGCATGCATCAAGGAGCAGGATGTCAACACTTCTTGGAGAAGGATGTCGATTGAGTGTTCAGAAAGTGGCATATTCCACCCTATTTCACGAATAATTTATCACTGTACAGTTCCCGCCAGTCGACACCCGCCAAAATTAGCATCGCGTCGCGTCCGAAACCACGCCGAATCCAAGCTGGCGGCACTAATCACAAGATCAAAACAATTGCCCCCAAGCTGGCTCCACACTCCCACGACCGCGCCGGGCTAAGAATAGCTTTGTTAATTATGATAATGAATTACCTGACCATGCTACGATGTGGTGGGTCCGAAATATCCATATTAATTATGGGAAATAATTAAAATACTGAATACAGTGTTACGTCCGGCTCACAACGCCCTGGGCAAGCGCTCAGCGTTCATCTTCGGGTAGGTTCGACTCATGGACTACGGATTCAACCTGTGAACACTATGGTTTCAGCTGATTACTGGCAGTTAGCAGCCTATGAACACTAGGGTTCCAGCTGACCTGACGTTCGCAGCCTATGAACACTGGTTCAAGCTGACCATCATCACTCAGTATTGAGGTGAGCAATCATTTATGGATCCTTTCCGAGAGGAAGCGACAACGCCGAATGAGTTTGTTGTAAGTCCAGCAAAACGCCTGGTGTCGCGCGGCATGTGTTGTTTTCGACGGCTGGCCGTACCTCCAGCTAGAAGAGTCCACTAAACATCTGGCAGCTGGAAGAAGAAGTAATGCCGTGTCGTATCTCACACAATCCACAAAACAGCCTGCGTTTTCGCGTCAGCCGCTATGGCCGCCGCCCTGTTGGCCGGCCATTCCTCCCATCTTGACCACCACCCTCCTCGCCCAGCCGGGGGTCCGGTCCCCCTGCCCTACTGTACCCCTCAGCCCCCTGCTGTCTGCCAGACGCTGGCAGATCGGTTCAGATCTGTTACTGACCGAGGAGCCGGTGCCAGGGTCATAGCCAGATACACATCGCATACAAAAGGAACATATATCACGCACAACGCTTCATGTCCATAGACATTCAAATCGGATTAGATATGCATATGCATATATATATATATATATATATGTACATATATAAATATATATATATATATATATATATATATATATATATATACATATATATATATATATATATATATATATGTATATAGAGATATATATATAGATATATATATATATATATATATATATATATATATATATATATATATATATATATATATATATATATATATATATATATATATATATATATATATATATATATATATATATATATATATATATATATATATATTTGAGTGTGTATGGACGGTGGATGGGGAGGGGATGTGTTGTGATGTACAAACGCTTGATAAAACACAAGTAAGTGTTTAGCGCATACCGCTGATAATATCTGGTGGCTCGAGCTGACACGCCGTGAGGCCAAGTGGAGCATCACATGAAGCTCCACCTGTGACGGTGCTCAGCATGGCTTAGTAGAGCTGGCCTCAATCGCCGCCGCATCATGTCGACTTTACGGCGTGACAAGTGCCGCGCAGCAGCGGCAAAAAGCGACGCACGACCCTAATCCGCGCCGCATTTGGGTTACATTCCAGTATGGGGTACCGTTGAAAAAGAGGTGCCGGCTGGAATTGCATGCGAAAACAAAAAGCGTTTCCATGGCGACTACAGCTGGAGCAATTTCGGCAGATGGCTCCGACGGGCGTTACTCGTGTATTTAAGACGAACTAGGCTATCCTGTCTAAAAGTGCACCGGAACAAAAACATTTTAATTATCATGCCGTCCAAGATGACCAGGCGCATAAGCCACTTCTTCCGAGAGTAAGTACCGGACTAAAATACTAAAATACTGAAAAGGTACTAAAATCGGTATCGGTCGAAACCAACCCTGCTACCCGCCGTTCACCTACATGCTACCTATGGCCTATGTGAATTTTTTGTTTACTGCGGGCGCAGAGTTTGGTACACGGTGAGACCCTTCTGGCCGTCATACCGAGACGCGAACGGTGGCCAGCTTAGGATACAGTAATGCAGCAACCAATGGCGCGCATCATTCTTGGCATATTATATTAGGAGTGGTATAATATTATATAGTATATATTCTTGGCATATTAGTATATTGCATGCCATCAGCAACAAGATACCATATTGTTTTCAGCTTGCATCTTGTACAAGGTATAGTTTCCATTCAAGTTCAAAGGTAAGCCTGGAATTTAATCTGGAGCAGAAAAAGAACACGATAATAAGCTTCACTACATTCTCCTCCCACGCTGTACGCTCGGGGAGAGTGGGAAGCAGAGCTGCAGCAGACTGACCGCCATACACCTTCTGCCATCCATTAACTACTAGGTGACCATAGCATTCGGAGTGCACTGGTCAGTGGTCATCGAGTTCCGAAGTCCTCGAGTCCTCGAGTCCGTCAGTGGTCATCGAGTCCCAGCCTCGAACACAGCTTCCATTCCCTGAATCCTTTTCGGTCTGATACCTACACCACCAATCATATTTGCATCATGTGATGAAGCACACGCTTTGGACGAGTGCACAGAGGTGTTCTTTTGAGGAACTTTGCTGGAGAAAGGTGGCAACGTTTGTCTCGGGGAGGCTGAATCCTTCACCACTGCCTACGTGTATCCTGGTTATCCTTCTCTCGTTGTCGAAATGGGTTCAAACCCACAGCTAATACTAAATCGGAACGCATAGTTGGTCGCTGTTCATAGAAATCACGATTGGGTGTTCTCGTGAGCAATTGGATAATTCACGTCCGAGTGGAAATAAACTGACGTCACGTCAATCCAATCTCCGCTTTCCTGAAGTCCATGAAGAACAAACATTGAAAATATAGGTTTCATTACTTGCTTTGCGGTCGGGAAATAGCTCAGAGACAAGTATGAGTACAAGAATAGTTTCGAAAATCAGCACAACTCCAACCTGACCAGTACCACCTCTCTCCGCCCGGGGACAACGCATCCTTACTTATCAGCATTCCCCTAGTGGTAAGATGCTCGTCTCACAATCGAAAGGTTGTGGGTTCGAGTCCACCTGTCGCTACTCTTCGCCCGCGACCAATCGGCGCGAGAGATTGGCGACGTTACATGACTCAACGGTCGACGTGTCGTAAAACCAATAACCAACCATTCCCGACGGACGCACGCGAGAAACACCGAACAGTCATCATCTGGGTTCCACGAACCATCGCACTCAAATCCCCACCAATCACCGCGCACTCAATGCAATCGATTACCACGTGACTAATCAATCAGGGATCCTCCGCGGCGCCGACGCGGCCGGCCGCATCAGCGTAAATCAGCCCAGATGGTCCGCGGTCTCGGCTGCACTCCGACAGCGACATTGACGGCGTCGCTTACGAGCCATTAAGCGCGGCTCAAAGTTCACTTAAGAGGAACCGACGGCCGCCACGTCAGCGAGGGGAGAAGACCCGGGAGGGGGGAGGGGGCGCTCGCGTGGTTGGCACCGGCAGGTGGTAAGGTTCGCGGTAGCGTTCGCCCGCCACTGATTACGTTTAACGACTCGTTTACGAGCGAGATGCATGCACGTGCGCACGCCGAGTCGGACCATGGCACGTTGGCCTTGGTTTTGGCTCGCATTTACAGTAATTTTACAGCTGTATCCGCAGCTCGTCGTCGTTTGCTTTGGAAATTGTTGCGTGACTGCGGTCGACGGAAGCTAACGTGGCGCCAGACTCCTCCAGACCCGGCTATGTGCAGTGTTGCACTGAGGGGGGGGGGGCATCGCTTCCTATATGCTGGGCCTGAAATAAAGGGGTTTGCCAGGTTTGCCATGGATATTCATATTGAAGAAAAAAAACATAACATAAAAAACATAAAAATATATTTGTAAAATCATCATATTTTGTGTGCAGGCGCTTTTCGCGCACAGCTTTTCGTAGTTACACACCTTGGAAGCTGCAATTTGTTTTTTGCCCTTGCGGTTCATTTCTCCGTGTTTCTAATGTTTCGTTGTGAGGTTTGGCCTCTACCACCAGCACTTTAGCACCAATAACATCGTTATTTTCTCGTTTCTTGGGGCCACCCATAAAAAGTCAGGTTGCGTACCAGCTCACAACTAACAGCTCACAGCTAACAACTACCAGCTCACAGCTCACAACTCACAACCGTCCGAGAGACCGTCACACCGTCAGATGCGGGATTGTGAGTGAGGGCGACGGCGAGACGCACCGCAGTCCCTGAACGACTGAGCCCTGAGCCTTGCCCCCTCCCTCCCCCTGGGGGCGGCGGCGGCGGTTGGCGCCGCAGTCGAGAGACGCGGCCGTCGTCCCGTGCCGATAGCATGAAAAACGGCGCCCCCTATTCAATTACGCGGTCAGTCCGAACGGCTCGCGATGTCACGCTTTGTTAGGGCACAATAAGCCGGCGCCGCGATAGCTCGGGCTTCCTGCGGTCGCGCCGCGTTTTATGGCCAGACGTAAATTGCAACGCCGTTTGACTCACTCCACGGCGGCTGAAAGGATCGCCAAGTTAACGACTGTGCAAAATCAGTCACGCGTCCGACCGCGACGACTGCAGAGAGGACGACGTGCGATCTCTCGAGAGGTTTCCTTTCCGCGCGGCTGCGGGTAATGTCATCCAAGTGCTTGCTGCGACATTTGCGACCTCGCATTGCACGTCGATGTGCTGCGAACGACTGTGCTCTTTGGGCCCGATCATTCCTAACTGTTGACCAGGCGCTAAAATGGGAAGGGTTGTTAAGAAAAAATATGGGCAACTGCTGTTGTAGTTGCACACACGGTACATCACTGATTAATTTGATTGATTGATTATTAAGGGGCCCGACTCATGGTCATTTGGCCCCATACGGCACATCACTTAAAGTAAGCATGAATGACACGTTCTCTATCCGAACATGAGGAGATTCTAGAGCAATGGATTCGTTACTGAATCCTTACTTTTCACTTGTGAAAAAGAAGCATCACGAGCCAAGGACAACCGCACAAGTTGGCAGCAACGCTGGAATTTGGCAGCGACGCTGGATATTACCTTCAGGTTTGGGTACTGATTGGTTTGTCTTCTCATTTTCATGCTTGATCACCTTTGGTTTGTCTTCTCATTTTCATGCTTGATCACCGAAGCGCATAATTTGTTACACAATAGCAAAGAACCTACTTTATATACCCCCAGAATCTAAAGATAGTAACTGGCATTGCTTTTCCATAAGTGGAAATGGCGCCGAGGCCTCATGGCGTAAATTGAGGGTCAAGTATTAACAAATCGGCCCTCCTGAAACGAATCCAGTTCGCGCCAATTTAATTATCTTTGTCTGCCACCGTATTTCTCTAATTTGTCTGCGTACAGATGCTTAAACAGAATGGAATTCTGGACAAATAATGACGCGAATTGATAACGTCATGTGGCGCGCATGCCATGTGACACTCCTCACCCAACAGCATATGGAATGAAATGGCGGCGCAGCCAGGATTTCCCTAAGGGGGCGACCAGAAAAAATGTGATGAAATGGAAAATGCTTCCAGCGCGCGAAACGGGGCGGAAATTTATGGTTTTACGTGAAGCTCGTAAAATTTATCGCTTGAATATTATGACGTAGTGTACTTTTTTGGTGCTAAGGAAGGGGGCGGGCCCCTGACCCCCCCCCCCCCGACAAACTTGGCTGCGCGTCTGATGAAGTGTACAACAGCTTAGGTCCACAAAAACTCATAGCTGGCGCAATTTTCCAACAACGGCCAGGAGCAACGTAATTACCACACGAAAATGACGCGTAATGACAGGCCACCTGCCCCGTCAACGTCATTACCTTTGGGACATCTTTTATCGTTGTCATGGAGCCCAGTTGTGGTTGTTCGCATTTGTCCCGTCCTGCCCCGTCGCCTGTACTCGACATCACGCACCCGCCCGCTGCCGCAGGAGCTAATGACATGATCCACACCGCTCGTCCTGTTTTATCTGAGTTTGATTGACTGATGTCTGGGATTGATTGACGGATGTCTGGGGATTTATTTGTTAGTGTATGGGATTGACCGATGTCTGCATTGGTTGCCTGATGTATGGATTGATTGCCTGATGTCTGGGATTGATTGACTGGTGTGTAGGTTTTATTGACTGATGTCTGGGATTGATTGAATGCCTGGGATTGATTGTCTGGTGTCTAGGTTTTTTTTACTAGTGTCTATGATTGATTGACTGATATATAGGATAAATTGACGAATGTCTTGGATTGACTGACTGGTGACTGTGATTGATTGATTAATGTCTTTGGTTGACTAACTGACCTCTGGGATTGGTTGACGGAAGAAGAAGAACATTGGGTTCTTTTACGACTCATTCAGCCGCTAGATCATATAGCGTCGCCAAACTCTCACGCCGATTGGTCGCGGGTGGACTCGGCAATGCCGTCGGTTGTGAGATTCGAACCCACAATCTGGCGATCAAGAGTCCGACGCTCTACCGCTGAGCTACCGCGGCCCCCTTGGTTGACGGATGTCTGGGATTGATTGACTGCTGTCATTAATCATTAACTGCCGTAATCATTGTACTTGCTATAATGTACATTGTACATTAACTTGCCGTAATCATTAACTTGCCGTAATCATTAACTGCCGTAATCATTAACTGCCGTAATCATTAACTGCCGTAATAATGTAATCATTAACTGCCGTCTGTGGTTGATTGACGCAGGGACCGGAGGCCCACGCCGCTCGCCCTCCCACTGGCGCCACGCCCAACTCCCAGTCCGACGTCCGGCTCGGCTCCCGTCAGCTTATCCCCCGATTTACACCCAGCTCATCGCGACCGGCACGAAAATAGCCACATCGCTCGCAGATGCGTTTTGGTAATGCAACCAATTTGGTGATGCAACCAAAGACCAGGCAGACTATTAAGCCCTGAACCACATCCACCGATATGTGTTGTAACGGTGAATTGAAGTTTAGGGGCATGTCGGCAACGAGGTCATTTGTGCTCAGCGAGGTCATAGCTCTGGCTACAGGTAAGCTGATGCCTCTTCGATTACATATTGGTCGAGAGTCATGGTACATATGATGGTCGGATGAAACGACCAGGTTATTGGTTTTTACGACACGTCGACCTTTGAGTCATGTAGCGTCGCCAATCTCTCACGCCGATTGGTCGCGGGCGAAGAGTAGCGACAGGTGAGACTCGAACCCACAACCTTTCGATTGTCAGACGAGCGTCTTACCCCTAGACCACTCGTCCCCCCTGATGAAACGACCGGACTGGCGATATGAAACCATGGATCACCGCCATGAAACCATGGAAACCATGGAAACCATGCACCACGGCCTCCGATCGCTGAGCTATGCTCCTGACATCACGTAACCATATATATCACGGAAAGCACTGCCCAAAAACATCAGAAGCGACTTTCGAACTCCTGACTAGATATTGAAAGACCATAAGACAATAATACACAATACCTCTCATCTACATATAATTCCAGTGAGATGCAGTGGAAAGGTCCCGAAAAACCAGGCTGGACACCGATGGGCAGCCCAGGTAACACAGGCATGCCCCTACTACAACTCATTTTTCATGTGTCACCATTAAGTTACCATGCTACCAAGACTGCTTCATAGTAATGAAGGTTCATTGTGCGCTACTGTGACGTCATCTGACGAATTTTGGTCAGCTGTCTAACTATGCTTCACCTGACCACCAGACCGAGGAACCACAAGCGGCCCCACCCCGCGCCGGGAACCACGCGCCAGCCGCCGGCCGCCGAAACGCCGCGTCAGCGAAACTGGAATGTTGCACCGACAAAACCGCACAGTGTCGCATGCAGCCGGCGTTCGATAGAGAGCGGCGCTTGTTTACCGCAGTCACCCCATGCGGGTATTTGGCGGGTATTTGGCGGCGCAGCGGAGCGTGTGGGAATTTGGCGTGAACAGGAGCGATGCGGTCGTTTGGCGGCAAACGGCCGCCTCTCGATGAACGGCGGCAGCAATTGGCACGAGGCCGCACTGTTATCACACTAGACGGCGGATCATTAGTCGGCGAAACAACTGCTATATCGAGCACACCACCGCCCGTGACCGAATTGGCTCTCTCTCTCTCTCTCTCTCTCTCTCTCTCTCTCTCTCTCTCTCTCTCTCTCTCTCTCTCTCTCTCTCTCTCTCTCTCTCTCTCTCTCTCTCTCTCTCTCCATCTCTCCATCTCTCTCTTCATCTCTCCATCTCTCATCTCTCCATCTCTCCATCT
Source organism: Ashinkailepas kermadecensis (assembly GCA_034440615.1). Lineage (NCBI taxonomy): Eukaryota > Metazoa > Arthropoda > Thecostraca > Neolepadidae > Ashinkailepas > Ashinkailepas kermadecensis. The sequence continues at coordinate 184,511 of JAOTOM010004736.1, read as the reverse complement.
CTCCATCTCTCCATCTCTCTCCATCTCTCTCCATCTCTCCATCTCTCCATCTCTCCATCTCTCCATCTCTCCATCTCTCCATCTCTCCATCTCTCCATCTCTCTCTCTCTCTCTCTCTCTCTCTCTCTCTCTCTCTCTCTCTCTCTCTCTCTCTCTCTCTCTCTCTCTCTCTCTCTCTCTCTCTCTCTCTCTCTCTCTCTCTCTCTCTCTCTCTCTCTCTCTCTCTCTCTCTCTCTCTCTCTCTCTCTCTCTCTCTCTCTCTCTCTCTCTCTCTCTCTCTCTCTCTCTCTCTCTCTCTCTCTCTCCATCTCTCTCTCTCTCTCTCTCCCTCTCTCTCTCCCTCTCCCTCTCCCTCTCTCTCTCTCTCTCCTCTCTCCCTCTCCCTCTACCTCTCCCTCTCCCTCCCCTCTCCCTCTCTCCTCTCTCTCTCTCTCCTCTCTCTCTGGTCTGTCAGTCAGCTGGCTATTGGGGCTTTGAAGCCTCGCCTCTCGCTCGCCTTCGTCTACTGTGCAGGCTCGTTGAAGATGTTCTGCTTTTTAGCTTTAGATGACGTGAGAAGCGTGAAGAGGCGTGGGACAGAATGAAGACGCGTGAAGGCGCCTGGAGACGCGTCAGGCACGACCCACAAAGCAGCACCCGTCAGAGGTGTGACGACACGACGAGTTGCGTGCAGATGCGTGGAGATGCGTGAAAAGGGTGTTGTAACACGCCACCGTACGTCTTCCGAAAGTGTGCGACGTTTTTAGCGCATCGCTGAGTAGAGCGTTCTCGGCAGAGCTAATGCCGTCTAAAAGAGCGCCGGAACAAAAACACCTCCATCCCTTTGGCACCAACGCAAGCCGACAGGATCCACAGGTAAGCCGCTTCTTGCGGGAGCGAGCAAGCCTCTGTTAAAACTACGCGCAGCAGAATGATCATCGGGACCTATCTGGACGTGCCGTATAAAATACGTCCAAGACATTGAATATTTATTCTGCAGAACAAAATCAGCGCCCATTGGTAACTAAAGCGTTCGGATATAGTGCGGGTATCGGCAGGAGCGTTTATTTCTGAAAATTATTGGGGGGGCACAATACTTGAAGGCAATGGGTGGGCCCCAGTGCATTTGGGGCACACTCCATGTAGAGTCGCATGTTAAGTTAAAATTATTGCCAACATTGCCAACTTATTGAAGCAAAGCAAACATTGCGGGTGCACTTGCCCCCTCAAAAGTATGTAAAACAACACCCCTGGGTGTCAGGTATTCAACGCGTGCAATGGACATTGCAGCAATGTCCAACTTCAGAAACATCGAATTCAACATGACACAAACAGAGTAAGAAGATGTGAGACAAACTGGCACCACGGAGGGTGCAGCTTGGCGCAGTCACGAACAACAGACTGGAATCTACATGGCGTCTAACAAACGATGCCATATGTTTTTAGTTAACGACTGTGGACAGTTTTGGACGTGAACCACGCATGAGACTAAATACCTACTAAACGGGGACTAGAACCTGCAGACAGAAACTTTCACTAAACGGGGACTAGAACCTCACAAGAGTCTGCACCACGGCAGGTTCGGAATCCACACAGGGCACAATAATAACAAGGACGACATTAGAGAACAAAAATCATCACGAGCAATTGGACCGAAGTTTATGAAGTTACATGAACATTTTCTGGACAACATTTTCAGTCACAAAACATGAGAAGCATAGCGTGCTCTATTTCATCACGGCATTCGCGAGGTCGACATCACAACAATTCCGAACGTGTTCGCTGACAAGTTTAACAACCAGAATATTTAACAAGTTAATTGAACGAATCTCTCATGATTAAACTAGTACGCTACGTCCATGTCCTCCCCTCCCCTATCCCCCTGGAGGAAAAAGGTATTACTTGAACAACCCAACTTGAACTCTCAGATAGTGTGTTGATTAGTGTGTTCCTCAAACAAAAATGATACCGAAAGTACGAACGAAGGAGTAGTCAGCAAGATATATGATACAGCCAATTCATTAAAGACAAACGTTTCAAGACATTCGCACCATATGCACTGCACATATCACATTTGTGTTTCCGCAGAATGAATGAATGGAACATCACACAAAAGTTTGCGCCTACAAACGGAACTAACATCCCAAACCGCCAAACCGGGCGCTTTTCCCCCAATGGCTGAGGTGCGAAAATTCCCACCCAGTGGACGCTCTTTCACGAGGCCGTCTGGCGTCATCAGTCACGTTATCGAAGTAGGCCGACATATTTCGACGACATATTTTGCCTGTGGCCGCAACCAAATAAATTGTCCGTCGGATCTGAAGCATTTCCTCCTGGTGGGAGCCTTCCCATGCCCGTAGCCAGGCGACGGCTAAAAAACACAGGAATGTGCCAAGGCTGCCACCAATGTTCGGCCACAACGAACCCACAAACAATCAGTCATTTGGAGCGGAATAAATTAAACACGAAACTGCGCGCCCGGTAGCATGTGTCTGGCCCACGGTGGCCTATTACCGGCCATGCATGTAGTACATCAGTCAGAGCGCTTCATGACTCATTACGGCTTGGACCATCCCATGCCGCCCTCATCTCCAGGTTACCGAAAATTCCGCCGTCCGTCCGCCCGCCGCCGCGGTCCACCTACGCGGCTTGCAGTCCGCAGAAATGACCTCTAATGAATGTGGCGCCGGCGGCCCGGACGCCGGTAATCGGACATCGCCCCGGGCGCCGCCGGCGGCCGCCAGGGTCAGAGGTCAGCAGCGGCGAGGGAACCGCGGCAGCCGCCGGCGGGCGTGCTAGCCAGCCAGGCCAGGGGGCAGGGGCGAGCCCAGGCGGGCGAGGACACACGGCGACAAATTTGGTTGGTTGTTCGGGCCCAGGCGCATCGACTGCGTTGGTCACATAGCGCACATAACGCGCGGCGACAAATGTCTTCACTTGCATTTTCACGCCTAATGACTGCCGGTTGTATTCATTTGCTATAGAAAGCAATTAAGTTCCAACAATTTTGTCTTCGGTTGTTCTCCTGTCCCCGCCCTCGCCAGAATTCTTAACGTTGTTCACTGGACACACAACACCGAGGTTTCGTGAGGTAGTTGGCTTTAGGACACCTTGGCTGCTGGTATGCTATGGTGGCACTGCAGTACCCTTTCCCAACGTGGCCGAAGGCTAACCGTCATGAGCTGAGGATGCGAACCGTAGAGCATCCGCGCTACGTTTGTATCCCTGCGCGACCGCGCAACGAGAAAGCCCGGTAGCCTGAAGCAAGCGCGAATACGTGAGGAAATTTGTTAGAAAATTGCAGAGTCGTGGATAATTTTGAGCGCCTGAAACTCTCCATCCGCCTCCGAAGCCATACACCTTGTGTTATAATTACCTGGAGCTGAACGGGTAAAATGATAGCGAACCAGCGACCTACGTAGCTGTATGCACGGTCGATAATGGACATGATTTCTGCCAATGTCAAACCGTACACTAGATCAGCAAACGTAAGTCGTAATCGGCCCGTATTCCGTGCACAACAGAAAGCATCTTCGACGCATATTTTTGATTTTAGAAATCGAGTTCGAATCATTGCTCGGGTGGCTTGGACCGGGATTGCTACGCAGAGCTTATTGCATGACCCGTTCGACGGCAGAATGTTGACCAACAGTTGCCGTCATCTCATCGACACGGCCGCTCCGGTAATCCGCTCCGAACGCCTCCGAATCAATCATTTAACATACGAAATAAATAAAAAATGAAAATAAATACATACATAAATAAATAAATAACTTAATAAATACATACATAAATAAATAAATAAATAAATGCATACATAAATAAATAAATAAATAAACAAATAAATAAACAAATATCGCGCATTGCATGTAGGGGAGACCGGGACTATATGATACACGGGGTGGTTGACACACCAGCATTTTCTCCAAAAGTATGAAGCCGGTTGCCATGGCTACCACACATGCTGCTATGGGCACCCTCTTCTTGCGGCAAGAACAAGCTCAAGTCCTTTCGACCCGCGGCTGCGGAATGGTGACGATGTGGCACATTTTTTGGGTCGAAAGTAAAATGTCAATGTCTGTGCTTCCCACTTAGATTCTAATTGCACGCCCACTTTCTAACATTTTAGGTGTCTGTTATCATTACCATGTTCTCTCAGCGTTGCAACGGTGAAGTGCTTTGATCGTTTGCCGCTACACTGTACTCGCAATGTTCCAGAACATGTGGCAACCTGCGCCAAAAAGCCTGCGTGGTAATCTGATACAGCCTGCGTCAACTTAATCAGCCTGTATCAACATCAGCCTGTTTCAAAGTTTTGTGGACGGGTGGGTAATGGAGTAAAATAACCACAGAATTGCCTATTTGTACTAAGGTATTTGCTACAACTGTTTCAACATAATCTTATTCAATATTTCTTCGAGAATTTATCACCTGACGGAAAAGACTGAACGAAGGAAAAGGTGCAGCTAGGGAGTTAACGTTTCCGCATTCCATAAATGGCATAAACTAAGAGCTATGGGCAGCTAGGACTCAAAACAGTATTTTACTGTAAAAGTGAAACATGGACCTTTCAGATGGCGTAAAGTAATGTCATCTATAGATAACATATTTTATTTAACTTACATTTTATCAACCTACCCAATCGTCAGCAACAACTTACCTCTTCAGCGGGGTAAGTTGATGAACCGGCAGTTGCGCGATGCTTGGCTCTGGTGGAAAGCCAAGAGGATGTCACGAAAAAAATAATTATTAGGGATGATACTAGAAGGCTTAGGCTTGAAATAGGTGCAGCTATCTTCTCGCTATCCTTCCAAAGTGATGAGTTACTTTGAGTTTCGCCAAAATTGTATCAACTAGACCCGGTCTCCCCTGCGAACTTCCGCCCGCGCGTTGCACGCACGCCAATCACCGCCAATCGCCACAAAACGGCAACGTGCCCTCCGCTACACCGTACACCAGGGGTCCCCAACCCGCAGAGTACCGCGGGCCGCGGGTTGGGGACCCCTGCCGTACACTAACTGTGCTCCGCACAGATGTGCAGATCCCCAGTCTCGCCACAGTCATGAACCGGCGACAGACGGCGGCCTGGCACAGTTAGCTCCTTTGCTGCATCTGTCGGCAACAATGCAGGAGGATGTGCGGTTCGTGGTCTCAACTTGCCAACGGTTACAGAACTGGAGCCGCCAAGTGGAGATGGCTGTCCGACAAGGTACAGTCGCAGCACGATCCCCACACCGAAACAATGGATCTCCGCCGGCGGAGGTGCCTTGACGCTCACGGCACGTGTCCACCTCACAAAGTCCAGCACGCAACGTAGTCGCTCCGGAACAATTGGCCTGACAATGTTGCAACTTCCGCCACTGGTCAATGACGTCACTTACCACTCTGCTACAGACCAATAAGGACGCACCAAAAAGGTCACCGGATTTATGTAGGGCCTTGTTTTTTGTTCGTGTAATCATTTGGAATTTTAGGTGCCCTATGCTTTTGAGGCGGATAGGAACGCTGGTGAAAGCAGCAGGGGATTTCCTCGTTTTGTTACATAGGGATAAGGCTGTTGGTTACGTCACAAAATGTGGAGGCATAGTGATAGACTCCTGGGCTCCGCACCTCATTATTCCTGTTTTGAGATGACTTGTAACGAAGAACACCCTGACTTTTTCATTTTTTGCAAAGAAGGATTACTTCACACTAGGTCTCTGAATTGCGCCCCTGAGGTGTAAAATTACGCCCGCCCGAAGTTGACCTAGACAAATTAAGTGTGCATTCTCCAGCCCGATCAGCATGTTTTCCAAAGTAGCACAAGCAAGATCTAATGCCTTGATTCAGCCTCCATTTTTCGAAACAAATTTCGTGGGTTCGTCGAATCCTGTAAAGAGCACGCCACCTAAGTGTTCTTAATCACAAGGGGAATTCGGAGGAGTCGGGTCTCTTCAAGTACTCGGTGTCACCATGTCACCATGCCACTGTGTGGCATGGTGGCATGGCGTTGGCGGCATGGTGGCATGGCGTTGGCATGCCAGAATAGCTCCTGAACTCAATGTTAACGTTGAATTGAGATATTTGGGAACGAATTGGTCAATACTTATGCATTATAAAAAAGGAAAAGAAAGAAACAGAAATACACCCCCACATCAATCGAGATTGTGACCTGCCAATGCGTTTCAGACACAGATAGGCACTAAGAAGAAAACACATAGACCACAGTGCTTACATTAATTAACATGCTAATTGCGCGGTGGGGCGGAATCACACACTGATCAGCAAATTTCTTCATTCTAGACGCAAATTCGCCGACTAAACCAAATTATTCGTTTTCGACACTTCGTCGTCGTCGAAAATTCAACTGGCCGTCGTCCCACCTGGTGAAAATTGGTCAACGTATGCCCTGCGTGCGCTCATACCCAAATACCTGCATTCATGGGTCACAAAACACGTGGAACACCAGGGAGGTACCCCCGTTCCCACGAAACGACGAAGCACAGCATTATACCTATGGCGTTAACTGTGAAGGAGTGGTTTCAAACGTGGCCTGCCCAACCCTCCCCTGAAATCTGCACATCCTGTCGCCAGTACCTGCATCCAGCTTAACCCCGGTGAGGTTTGTTCTGCTGCACTGTATTGTTCCACTGCATCCAACCCACCCGCCAACGTCCATCGACGCTCATCTCCACCGGCGCGACCATCCAGATCGGCTCGCGCCATCACCCACGCGCCCGCGACGCCCGACAGCAGAAGCAGTCGGCCAGCCAGCCGGTCACGTGACCGGCTGGCTGGCCGGCCGGTTGTCACGTGACCCTGGCGCCGCGGGCGCGGCCGCTCATTGGCAGTCGCCGGGCGGCCGTCCGGCGGCAGTGCGTGCAGGCAGAGGCCGGCGGTCGCCCGCGGCGCAGACAGGCGCGGCCGGAGTAGCGGGCGTGGGTCCCCGGGCGGGCGGACCGAGACAGAGGGAGACTGGGTGAACTAGCGTAGGACGGTCGCCGGTGTCCCGGTTGGGCACAGTTACCAGCAGTTACCATGCGGTAACTGCTGGGCTAGGTGAGCCCGAGGTCGGCGTTGAGGCTTGCCCGGTGGTGGTGGTTATAGGCTTTGCCACGCGTCGACTGCCGGGCCTCCGATCGCCCGCACCGACCGGTCGCGGCTGCCGAGCCCCGGAAATCCCGCCCGTTGCGGGATTTGAACCCGCGGTCGACTGGGCTGTCGCGAACCCGTTCCGTTGCGGGATTAGTTACACACGACACGAGGGGACGAGTGGTCCAGGGGTAAGATGCTCGTCTCAATCTAAAGGATGTGGGTTCGAGTCTCACCTGTCGATACTCTTCGCCCGCGACCAATCGGCGTGAGAGATTGGCGACGCTATATGACTCAATGGTCGACGTGTTGTAAAACCAATAACCATAGCCATACACACGATACGAACGGCGGTTGTCAGGCCGTCCGGCCGTCGTTGCCGTGGCAACGACGTCAACATTAACATGAGCCATGATCTAACACTTATGCCATGATCCATCCAGGAGCCATGATCTAATCTGGCTCTAACACTTATCTAAATGGCTGAGTATCGGAAACAAATCAAAATGGGCATGTACTACAAAGAGTCCCACCAAAAGTATGTAGAGTGCCATTGGAACTCCGTACACGAATGAAATGCACTCAGCACTTTCAGTTCGACGGTGTAATTATTATTCGACAGTATGACTATTATTCGATAGCATCACTTTGGTACGACAGTACGACTATTATTCGACAGCATGACTTTGGTACGACAGTACGACTATTATTCGACAGCATCACTTTGGTACGACAGTATGGCTATTATTCGACAGCATGACTATTACTAGAGCATGACAGCATCATTCGACAGCGTGACTATCATTCGAGAGTATGACTATTATTCGACAGTATGACTGTGACCCCCACCAGTGGCCAATACTCATACTGTGGATACAAATCGGTGTACCACGCTATCTCCAATACACATTGTTCTGCGCCATGGAACCAGACAGGGTCCACGGTCGCCAGGGGACACCGGAAGCTTGGCTACCGTCCAACACTTGACTGGATCGGACTTGAGCTATTTTCGAGCCATTTTCGAGCCATTTTCGGAGCCATTTTCGGCGCCATTTTCAGGCCATTATTCCGTGTGTTCATTCATTCATGTCGTCCTCGCCAGTGGAGGCAGTCATGCATGTATTTGTGGTATTACTTGATACACGTGTCCTGTCCTACACACGTTCCATATCCAGCTCCTCCGTCTCACGTGCTGTGTCCTACACACGTCCCGTGTCCTACATAGCTGGGCGGTCGTCCTCCGCCGCCGGTTCTCCCACCATTTGTTCCTCGCCTTCGGTGATGCCGACCGACCCGACCGGACGGCGGTTCAGCCTCGCAAACGACCGCCTCCCACGGTCAAGTTGACGATCGACGGCCGTGTCAACGCCAGCCAACTGGATCACAACGCGCGGAGGCCGCGGAAGCCACGGAAGCCAACTTCCTCGACGCCCGGACGACGCCGCAGCACATTGAAACCACTGACTGAGATTGCCGCCACAATGTCAAAATAACGGTTTTTAAGTAGCTGTGAGATGTTGAAACGAGTGCAGTATGATGTCAAAATTTGTCATGCAATTAATGTCGTGTAAAATACCTTTGATGTCCTTCGGACTCAAATTTGAACCAAAAGCGTACTATTGACAATACCATTTTCGTTTGCTTTGAGATACCTCATTTAGGATGACTTATATATCCTTGGGTTATTTTACGACGCATTCAACCGCCAGGTCATATAGCGTCGCCAACGTCTCACGCCGATTGGTCGCGGGCGGACTCAGTAAACGCCGTCGGTTGTGAGATTCGAACCCACAATCTTGCGATCAAGAGTCCGACGCTCTACCAACTGAGCTATCGCGGCCGATGACTTATGTTCCAGATAGCGAGAAAAATATATATGCTATTAACTGACATTGTATTCTATATCACATCATGGGTTTACCTGAAATTGTATTGTAAAATGTTCGTGTGCCGTCCGTCACTGCGAACATGGGCATGCTGCTTATCAACGAGCTACTGTTAGAAAGGAGTCACGAAGACGGATCAAGAAGCGGAATGTCGATGCTCTTTAAGAAGGACGTAGATTTGGTGTTCACGAAGTGGTATTTTCCACCCTATTTCACGAATAATCCCTTACTGTGAACATGAGCATGATACTTATCAACGAGCTACTGTTAGAAATGAGTCATCAACACCGATCAAGAAGCGGAAAGTCGATGCTTCTTTAAGGAGGATGTCGATTTGTTGTTCACGAAGTGATATTTTCCACCCTATTTCACGAATAATCCCCTACTGCGAACATGAACGTGATACTTTCAACGAGCTACTGTTAAAAAGGAGGTATGAACACGGATCAAGACGCGGGATGTCGATACTTCGTTGACAAGGATGTCGATTCGGTGTTCAGGAAGTTGCATACCCCACCCACCTTCACACACAATGTATAACTATTACGTGTGATGCAGACCGGAAGCCGCCGAGGGTGTCTGGGAGGCCTGCACGGTGCACAACGGTGAAACTGAGAACGGTGAAGACGATCGGCGCTACACTCACGGGCCCTGGGCACGTGCGCCGCTACCGAACGCGGCCAGGAAAATTGATGGCCTGAAACAATGGCGCTGCCGTTTCGAATGCGCCGGCAGTAAACCGGCTGGTGAACTACGCCGCTCGAAATGGACGGTGAACCAATAAAGTCATAAAACGAAACACGGTGTTGGGCGCACGGTCATGCGTCCCGTGCCGCTGACCGAACGGTTGGGGTGTGTGAGGAGTGGTGAGACTGGTGGTGTGTGTGAGAAGTGGTGAGACTGGGTACACCACCCAGTGAGAAGTGGTGTGAGTGTGAGAAGTGGTGAGACTGGTGGTGTGTGTGAGGAGTGGTGAGACTGGTGGGGTGTGTGAGAAGTGGTGAGAGTGGTGGTGTGAGTGAGAAGTGGTGAGACTGGTGGTGTGTGTGAGAAGTGGTGGGACTGGTGGTGTGTGTGAGAAGTGGTGAGACTGGGTGGAGGAGTGGTGTGGGTGTGAGAAGTGGTGAGACTGGTGGAGTGTGTGAGGAGTGGTGAGACTGGTGGTGCGTGTGAGAAGTGGTGAGACTGGTGGTGTGTGTGAGGAGTGGTGAGACTGGTGGGGTGTGTGAGAAATGGTGAGACTGGTGGAGTGTGTGAGAAGTGGTGAGACTTACCCTCCTTGTCAACGTGAAGTCACCAGACTCTGCACAGGAAGTCACCATATTTTGCACGGGAAGTCACTAAATTCTGCATAGCAAGTCACCAGATTCTGCACGGGAAGTCACCAGCACAGAGAATCAGGACCAATTTTCACAGAATTCATAGACGTGAGCACAACTTCACCAATCTGATTCACGGAGTGTGCACAAACCCATTCAAATGCAGAAGTCCCACCATTTAAGATAGAAATACATATCCGGGTTAAAATGATCACCTGAAGCATCCTGAACTGCAATGCTGCAATGAACCTAAACCAATCGGAGGCATCCTCCGTTCCCCTTTTAATCGTTCCACACTTGGCTGTACCCTTGCAAACCTGGAAATCAGTCAGGCCAGGTTGTGCGCCTGACCACTGGACACACATCAGGTCAGATCACTGTCAGGACAAGTCATATCATGTCAGGTCGCTGTCAGGACAAGCCAATCGTTAATTAGTTAGTTATTTGGGCTTATGGGGCGCATCGACTACAGAGGTCATGACCCATAGCATCGTCACTCATACCGAGGTATAAAGTGGTACCAAGTGCAGGCTATTCCAGACGACTCACTATGTAATATATTGTCAAACACGTGACGCTCAAATCGTTCAGTATAATCGTCCTGATTTTGTCACTGGCCACCTACCCGGCATGGCGTTCGTCATGCGCATATATATCAGAAGACTTGGATCAGCTTGGACATGGGTACAGTGTTATGTCTCATCTCCTAGGGTCTGTCTTATCTTATCTGCTATGTCTTATCTCTAACTGCACTTGCGAGAGAAACTCGAATGTTCGTCCAGTCTGAACCACGCGTGACCCATCACCAAGAAGATATGCCGTCGTTGGCTTGGATACCTCTCGTCCAAGGAAGCGTCTTCGTTGTGCTGAGAATAGGGAGCACGCCAGAAGAACGTGTCTGACTGTTAGTGGGTTATCACAGCGAGTACACATCGGCCTGTCCTCGTTTCGCAGAAGGTAGCCGTGGGTAGCATATGTGTGACCTATCCGTATCCTGGCCAGCATTATTTTATCCTTTCGGGAAGTTCTGTATGATGATTTCCAACACCCCAGATTTGGCTTGATGGTTCTTAGTTTGCTTTCGCCGTCGAGTCCCAAAATTGTTGCCACTTGTCCTGGAAGAATGTATTAATTGTCCGGCTGAAGTGTGTCGCGGGAAGAGGAAGCGAATGGGTGTACGGCCTCCGCGCAGCACGTTCAAGCCAAGCATCAAGCCACCTCAGTCTCGTCGAGATAGCCATGCCTGATATAACTTAGCGCCCCAACTAAATATGCCCTGACCCAATCCAGGTCAAGAAAAGGATGCCATGGCCAGACAGAAAGCATGCGAGGATCGCGTCGGAGAACGCGTCAACTCAAGGTCACTCACTCACCGGTCAGGTCAAGCAACAGGTCACGTCAGCGCAACCACGTAATAGTAATACCAACCAACCAACCAGCCGACCACACCACCACCGACCACCGACCACACCACCACCACCAACCACCGACCACCACCGACCACCACCAACCGACCGACCGACACCAACCAACCAACCAACCAACCAGCCGACCGACCGACCGACACCGACCAACCAACCAACCAACCGAACCGACCACCAACCAACCAACCGAACCGACCAACCGACCGACCACCACCAACCGACCGACCAACCGACCGACCGACCGACCGACCGACCAACCGACCGACCGACCGACCAACCAACCGAACCAACCAACCAACCAACCAACCAACCAACCAATCAACCAACCAACCAACCAACCAACCAATCAACCATGAACCAATGGTTGGTTGGTTGGTTGGAGGCCACACGTGATGTCACGTGACTACCAACAATGACGTCATATGACACACACGTGACGGTAACAACCACATGACATGAACTAGTTAAAGCATTGCTAACACCACATCATCGGACATCTATACCTGTGTAATCACATTACTACTCGCCTAGAAGCACAGCCGAGGCAGAGACAGATGACTCTCCATCGAGTACATATGTGTTTATATTTCTCACCGACAGTTTGGGCGCTACATGACCGATGTAGTCGATGCGTCCTAAAGCCCTAATAACTAACTAACTCACCGACAGTTCTCCAGCATCAATGTTTGCCCGTCTCCCGTCACCATTCTGCACGAATGGTCCTCCCGTTCCTCGGAAAAATTCTGACTGTGCGTGTGGCAGGTCCGTCGCAACTTCGGCCACATCACACCGCACGTGAAGCATAAACGCCAGCCGACATCGCGTTACCCGTGACGTCACGACCGGTGGCTGATTAACATTCGGCCCGGTCGCCGGCCACTTCCGACGGCGCGGATCACAGGACACCGCCAGCAGTCCAGGAAAAGCGGCCGTCAGGAGGCCAGGTCACATCACACCACACGTCAGGTAAAAAGGTCAGCCGGGGACACGTCACAAGTGACGTCAGAGCCGGTGGCTGATTAGCATTCGGCCCGGTCGCCGCCCACTTCCGACGGCCAGGATCACAAGATACCGCCAGGAAAGAGGCTGTCAGGCGGCCAGGTGGACTTCGCCCAGCCGAGGTCAAGCCGGATATGGCAAATCTGCGCAGGTGTGTGTCGCATCTAAACACCACACGACTTTACAAACTCGCCGAATTCTCCTGCTTTTTGGAGCGGGGCGCCGCTGTTCTCCGGATAGCTCCGGATCTCAGGATATCGGTGGTTATTGACCCGGTGACGAGTCGACTGTTGGGTCACATAGCGTCGGCAATCTCTCACGCCGAGTGGTAGCCGGCAAAAATCCGCGACAGACGGGATTCGAACCCACAACCTTTCGGTTGAGAGACGGGCATCTTACCCATCGACTACTCGTCCCCATTTTCAGGACCTTGTAGGTCACTACATCGTTGTACGCAGCTAGTCACAATCGAGGCTGAAAGCAGAGTCTTTCGTCAACTACCAGACGGGATCTACAGGATTCCCAGACAGGTTACCAGACAGGACGGACTTGAGCTAGGCTCGACCACAGCCCGACCCGGCCATTGACCCCTTCGAAAGGCTTATTAATTAACAGCATCACACTCTATAATCAAGAAAAAGCAGGGTCGTGCAGCGTCACTTCCCAAGCGCTGCGTATTGCAATTCACTACGTTCTGATTCGGTCTCCCTTTCCCCTACATGATTGTATATATTCTCGAATTTGACAATACTGCATTTCCTCTCTAAGTTATGCCAATTCTCAAATTACGTCGTATACTATATTCAGTCTTTGAAAGCACACCATATACTGCGTCACAATTAACTTTGCTCCAACACCTGTATTTTACAAGCAGTGGGTTAAGAAATATTGCACGGCTGTACCAAGAACATTTCAAACATTTCAAACACTTCAAATATAGAGATGGAACTTACTAGGTTTGGCCCAAGATCCGCTTAACTTACTGGTGTATGTGGGGTAGAACATTGTCGACGTCGGGGCGGCCGATTTTTAGGGGACGACATTGCTCTTCACTTGTTCCAAAACTACCACCCGAGGTAGAGAGAGGATGCTTCGGCTCTTTGATGGCGTATTTAACGACGAAATCCTCCGGGGGTCGGAGGAATCGGATGCCGGCCCAGGTTCGTCCTGCCCGGAATTGATTCGGTGCGCGGTCTTCGCGACTTTATGAGTCCCCGGACCAGTCGCCAGGAATGGATGCAACCAGGGGTGTTGTTGTATATGCCTTTGAGGGGGCAAGTGCCCCTCAATGTTTACCTAGCCCCCCTCCCCCACAAAAAAAAATTCAACCTTTAACATGAAACCATAATCCGGCCCCTACCCCGCCCCCACCACCCCGAAAAAAAAATCAATTTCGGCCCGTCCACTGTCTTCATGTAATTCCCCCCTCCTCCCTCAATAATTTTCATAAATATACGCCCGTGGATGCATCTGTCACTGGAGATGGACTGGTAAGTTGCGCTAGTTGGCCTGACATTTGCTGAGGGAGGATACAAACCATCCCCAATTTTGTTTCCGCGATGCTCGATGTCAATTGTGCACACTATGTAATACGGCGAGACTTAGTTTTTTTTGCGATTTTAGGAGTTTTAAGTGCGCATCAACTGCAATGGTCATAGGCACGACGAAACGAAATTGCTTACAGAAGGCAAACCAGTTGACAGGCGAGCCATTCTTCACCGGCCGACCTTCAAAGCGGTTAAGCTTTTGAGGTTAAACAACCCCAGGTGCACCAAACAACAGGACAACGAGAAATACTAGGACACCCAAAGATCAGACCAACGAGCTGGTCGGACGGCCAACAGGCCAACCAACAACGTGTCAGCGAACCAAAAGGTCAGCCAAGAGGTCAATCAACCGCCAGCGAGGCGACGTCTATCGGATCCACCGCTACCGCCGTCGGGGATGACACTGTGATCATGTGGTGGTCGTTTGATCATGTGGTGGTGACCCTGTGGTCATGTGGTGGCCGTGCAGTGGTCGTTTGGTCATGTGATGGTCGTGACGTGGTGACCCTGTGGTCGTGTGGTGGTGGTCGTGTGGCCAGTGACGGTGACCCTGTGGTCACGTGGTGGTTATGTGGTCATGTAGTGGTGGCCCTGTGGTCACGTGCCAGTCATGTGGTCATGTGGTGGTGACCCTGTGGTCACGTGGTGGTTATGTGGTCATGTAGTGGTGACCCTGTGGTCACGTGCCAGTCATGTGGTCATGTGGTGGTGACTCTGTGGTCACGTGGTGGTTTTGTGGTCATGTAGTGGTGGTCATGTGGTCATGTGGTCATGTAGTGGTGACCCTTGGCCATGTGGTGGTCGAATGTGGCCGTAGTTCTGGTACCTCTTGTGGTGACGTGGTGGTCGTGTGGTCATGTAGTGGTGGCCCTGTGGTGACGTGGCAGTCGTATGGTGGTCAGTGGCCCGTCACCCTGGCAGTTGCTGATAATTGTCCGGAGTGACACAAATCCCCGCCCTGCCACATACCACGCGCCGCGTAAACACCTCCCCACGTGCCACCCCACGCCAGTGAGGGGATCAGGTGCGACATCCCTCCCCAGGGTCGCGTGACTTCGGCCGGAGGTAACCGGATCAAACCCCACCAGGTAAAGAAGTTCCGGCGAGGCATCACCACCAGCAGCGTCGCCGTCGCTAAACAACACGGCAATAAGACATCTGGACACCAGGTCTTCCAATTTGTGTAACCTCTCAATGAATGCAATTGATGTCACCTCTTGACGAATGGAATTTATGTAGCTTCTTGATGGAGGCGGTGACAGGAATTTTCATGGGAGACACTTGTCTGGAGTGGCGCAATTGCTCCTGAGGCCCGCTGCCGATCTGAGAGTTTTAAGGCACTCCAGCGTTCTGCAGGGGCGCTTTTTCTACTCAGATGGGCGTAATCGGCTAACAAATTCGCTGAGATGTGATGCACTCGGTCGCTCCGGAGACGAGCCTTTTTCCAGGTCGGAGAGACGCACATCTCCGTGGAGGGAGGCACATGCCCCCCCCCAGCTGCCCTCCCGTGGGTTCGCCGATGCTTCTTGATACCTTAAGACACAATTTTGCCTAAAACGCCTTTATATGAACATTTTCCTAACTAGACGTTATTTTGAAACTGAAAGCCCAAGCCTTGCCCCTGTAACGTCCTCTTCCCCTCCCCAAGTACCCTGTTGGAAGGCGCCCCTATGCACAACATGACCTATGACCCTATGACCCCTATGACCGGACGAGCATCCACGACCGGAGCGGACGAGTATCAACACTGATCGACGGAGAATACCCAATGACCTCAGACGATGATCTGAGAACCACACCAGAGTTTCACACCTCATTTCTGGCAATGTCCTGGTATTGTGCACCTGACCCCTGGCAGTGTCCTGGTATTATGCACCTCACGCCGGACAGTGTCCTGATATTGTGCACCTCATGCCTCACAATGTCCTGATGTCCTGGCAGTGGTCTACCTGACAATGTCATGACAGTGTCCTAATATTATAAAATTGAAGTGTACGGCAATGCTTAATATAATCCCCAGACCTCCTGGTGGAAAGCTCCGACCTCATGAATTGGATCCCGTGGAATGTGACACATTTCGACTGCAACATACAAAAAGCAAAATGCCAGACGCAAGACCGCAAAATGCTGCTGCATTTTTCGACTATTCCGACGTTAATGTCACGAAAACACAAACACAAACACAAGAAATACCAACACAAACACAAGAAATACCAACACAAACACAAACACAAACACTCGTAAGAAATTGTGCATACAGCGAACGTCCACAGTATCACCGACCATCACCACTCTAACCCAGTGCGGTCTCCGATTTTCTCCACAGTGGGAGTTCACGCGTCGCGTGACCAGCACGCCACTTCGAAAGTCACCCCCTGTTCTTCCCCGCTCTCTAAAAGCCCGCTGCCCGCTACTTAGCGCACTGGACGCCACCACGTGCGCACGTGACGGGCCTACAGTTCACCGTACGCGCACCCTCACCACAGCTTGTCATAGCGCTGCCATTGGGGGGGGGGGGGCTGTGCTCTGTGGGGAGGGTGACACTGGGAGCGATGGCATGGTATGGCATGTGATGGGACGGCATGGCATGGGATGACATGACATGGCATGACTTAGACATGGGATGGCATGATATATCCTGAGATGGGATGGCATGGGTTAGATTTGGCTGTGCTTGAATGGGATGAGGTCGGTTGAGATTGGAATGGGATTCCGGAATGCCGGTTTCTCTATTTGAAAAAAAAAAACTTGCACTCCCATCCACAAATGGCCCAGTTTCCCGGGGTATGGACATCCATTGGTCATACCTAACTGGTATCCTCTATTCGCTGGATATTTATGGTTGCATGTCGCAAATGATTGTGAACAAGAAGGCTTCGCTAACCGTTTCGGTGACACGTTTTACCTCACGACAGTTCGGTTGGTAATCCAAGGCTAAACGGTCGACAGCTAGTTCAAATAAAACCACGTAATTGGGCTCACATGACAACATTTTCCGCAATACAATCAGCTTGCCAGTGTGCCCACTGGTCGGCGCGATACGAACAGCACAAAGGACAACACTGGATCGACGGTTGGTTTATAAGAACCTCTTAGTGACGTCATGAAATCCTATCGATATGATGAAGCGCTTCGGCTGGCTCAGGTCGCGAATGGAGATCAGCGACTGAAAACGTGACGTCACATTCCCGACGAACATGTCGGGTGGGGAGTCTGACCGAACCTCCCACCTCCATGTCCATGGAGGGTGTCCATGTGCTCCATGTCCATGTGTATTTGTCGAACTGCAGTGCGTGATGTGACAGGCGGCGGGAACAATTTGATCGAAATTTTCACGCCGAATGTGAGCTATCAGTGGACAGACTTTATTACCTAAGTTAGATGGGACGCGAAGCTTCCGAATACGATGTGGTCAGGAAAACTTACGGAAACATTGCTCTGGTACACGGGCCTCTGGCACAACGAAACATCCCAAAACCATAGCAATACGTCTGTTGGCGTGCCTAATCGCATCCTGTTCGGAAGTTTCGCTGCTCATGTAGACGAAGTAGCTGTTCGGTGTGGTGTGTCAGATCTTAGTCAGATCTTAGTCATCCAATCATCCAACTTGAGTCGAAGTCATGATTGGCCGGGCTGAGGTCCACCCAACATCGATTTGGGCGCGTGCATCGCCTCCATGTATGTCCCCCACCCCCACCCCAATAATTTTCGCAAAGCAACACACTTAAATAATATAATACGGCGTGCTGTATAGTGATGTGGGAGTAAAAACTCTACAACCATAATGATGCACTTATAAATCAACTAGTGTATGTGCGGCAGGTACGCATGACTGTGACCTTGGGATGACCTTGGGCTGGGGAAATTTGGTCCAGACAAGGGTGGTACACATTTGGAAATACACACCGGCACGTGGTCTCGACTTTCCATATCCGGTCGCCGGCCAGGCTGCGGAACCATGCACAATTGTGCACAGCCAACCCCGGCCGAGCGTGCGCAACTGTGCACAGCCGGCCACCGCGCCTCCTTAGCTCAAGTCCCGTTATCGTCATCACCCCCCCCCTCCCTAGCCCTCCCTGGCAGCAGCAGCCATATCGCGGAGTTGGCGACCACTGCCAATTATAATAATATCGCCGTAAATATCACGACCGGTGCAGCCCGTGCGACCGCCCCCAGCCAGTCGGCCACCTCTGACCCCGGCGGCGACCTTTGACTTCGGCCGGCGCCCGCGTCGGTCCACCAGGCGGGGGGAGGGGAGGCGCCACCGCCAGGGCCCAGCAGTTTGTAATTCGCCGCCCAGCCGGTGCACACAACAATCGGCCGTGGGTGCAAACCAACGCGTGCATGCAGAGGCGGATCCAGGGGACCGGCCTTGGGGGCAACTTCCCAAAAAAAAATCCTATTTCGAAACTCATCACATTTTAGCGCAACGTTAGGGGAAGATCGACTTCTTCCACCCCCCCCCCCCCTCCCATGCTCCCCTAGATCCACCAGTACTTTCGGAGACGCTATCGTAACATCACAGGATAACGTAGGAAGCGATACTCGAAACCATTACTCGGCCACTCGGGTTCTCCCCTGCCACCCACCCCCCGGACGTGATCCGGGGAAGGACAGCGCTTCGAACTGGCTCAGTTGAGCTGGACGACTCGAACGCCACTCGATGACTTGGGGAACGCCACCACCATCGGGGGTACCACGCTGAATATCAAAACACTCGGGGATGAAATTGAGAGCAAGAGACGTATCTGTCGGCACAAGCAGCCAAACCCCAGACTGGAATTGCATAATTATCTGGTGTCGAAAACAGCGCGTGGTCCGTCTTTATTCATCCCGTCAGTCGTACATGAAATAGTGTATGGTAAGCGTAACGCACACCGGCACCCGGCAGTGAAGACCAGAACTGGACACCGCCCCGGGCAGACCTCCGCCAATCAGACGCCGGCCACCTTGTGCCTGCTTCACAAGGTGCGCCGACTGCAGGAGCCGGCTTCATTAGCCGGCACCATCTCAACAGTCGCCGAGCACCGTGACCGTCACACCCGTCAGGACCGGGACCTATACGTCGCCAGGTCGCGAACAGAGATGGGCAGGCGCCGTTTGTGTTCCAGAAGTCCTGCCCTGTATTATGAACTACCACACGAACTGAGGCAACTGCCAGTTCCCACGTTTGGTCGCCGCCTTGGGCGGCATTTGTGCACGAGACCGGTCAGATTGATCTGATCTACTTCCTTACTTCTTATCATACTCTCTGACCTCTTATACTTGCTGACTTCTTATCATACTTACCGTAATTCCTGACTCTTTCCGTGCCGCTGGTATGAGGAATTGTTATATGTTTTATGTGTGCCTGTGACAGCCCTTTTTTCCCAGTGACATCTGTTTTAAAACTCGACAATAGGCTGTAATAGCCACGAGTGTATTGTGGATGGCCCGAATATACGTCTTTGTCTTTGTCTCTGACCGCCAGTGGTGGAGAATCCGTTCAGTTACTGAGAGGTGCCTAACCTCCCCCTGACTTTGTGGTCTGTCCCCCACAATTGTGAACGGACAGGTTCATTGAAACTGCAGCATTCTGGTACATTCTGGCGCTTCACTTCCTATGTTTACATAAAAATGCTCATCTTTTGTCCATCCACGATACTCATAATTATAACATCTTATGACAGAATTGTAGCATTTTCTAGAATTGCATAGTCCAACTGAGTAATGGCACATACATGTCAGAAGCCCGTAGCTAATTTCCCCAACTTGCAATCACAATAAATTTTGCTACGCCCATGATATTTCACCATTTCGGCGAGTCACACCTGTCACCGCCGAACCCCAGCTAAACCGACACGGGTCACTGCCAAATCTTCGTTAAGCCTACCGGCTACCAGGTGCCGCCGGTATCACCGCCCGACTCAACTGACAACCTTTTACGCCAGAATCGTGCTCTCAAACGGTACACAGGAACTGGTTCTCCACGGTTCAATACCCTGGCCTGCACCCAGAGAACCCAATCGGACCGATCCAGACACGCTGGTGTACACAGCAAGCGCACGTGCATTTATTCCACGGGCACCGCCGGCCGGGAGATTCCAGTTATGGCGACAGCCATGACCAAAGATTGGCGTACGCAGCCTGACATAGCATTCCCGGACAGGACGCGTGACAGCAGAGGCTGTACTGGACGTACCGCATGACCTCGCGCGAGATAATGCGTACGAAAGCGCATCCCAGCCAACCGAAAGGTCAAGAGGATTGCTTGTTAGACATATCGCCGACAGGTAGCACGTGTCGAGGTCCCCCGGGTGAACACACCTGATCAGCAATGGTACGCCGTTGTTCCGTGTGGAGGAAGTTCAAGGCGTCTCAACTACGGTGCTATAACTCCATTGCTTCAACTTTGAATATTTAGCACCTGGCTTCCTGTTCCGAAGGTAAGCCATCGATCCACGGTACCCGTTCGCCTTCCCGTGCCAGCGTCGTCACACCGGGTGGAGCCGCTTACACCCAATCCTAATCTACCAGCAAGCAGGGCCCATCACAAGGTGGAACGGCGCGGCGCACATCTCAATCACATCTCAATCATCCTCCTAAAATCATCAATCACATTTCACTCGTAACCACATCCTACATCCTAAGTTCAATCTTAATCGCATCCTAATTTCAATCTTAATCGCGTCCTAATTTCAAGCTTAATCACATCCTAATCTCAATCTTCTCACAACCTCAACCCCACCCAAATTTCAATCGGCCAATTGCATTCACCAATAGAAAGCACCACCGCACGGCGCCAAAACATGCCGGGAGTCAGTCGGTCCGACTCCCCTCCCCAATCGCAGTGTCACACCGGAAAGCACCACCGCACGGCGCCAAAACATGCCGGGAGTCAGTCGGTCCGACTCCCCTCCCCAATCGTAGTGTCACACCGGAAAAGCTGGCAAATTCATGGCAACAATGGGCCGGCGTAGCTGGTGTCACCGTGATGCATTCCCGTCGCCATGGCAACGGCGTTGTTTGGGCAACTGTTGTCGCTCCGTACAAAGTACACCGGCAGTAGTGATGACAAAGGGGCGCTGCCGCTTCACAGCAGTGCGACACATTTATTTAACGGAAAATGACTGAAAAAGAACGAAGAAAGGAACATCCCAGTTAAAAAAGCTCCGTATTTGCATCGTTAATTGACCATTTACAGGGCGGATCCAGAGCCCTTAGGCGTCATGCCCCCCCCCCTCCCCCGTCGAGAGGACGATGCTTCCGACATTTTGCACTAAAATGACATTTCCTCGAAATCTAAGATCATGATATGAGGCAAATATTGTCTTCGCAGATCCAACAAATGACAAATGACCCGACAAATAGCTCTTCAAATCTGATGAGCTTTCGAAATCGGATAATTATTTTCACAGAGGCTTCTGGATTCAGGCTTCTGGATCCGCCCGTGTTCATTTACATCATTGACAGTGTTGGACTGTTCCACCCAAGACTACGCTTAAACAACATACAATCACGTATAATACAATAATACATATAATAATATGTATGTATTATTAATAATACACAATATAAATATAATAATAATACTGAACATAAATAATAATACATATGATACAAGTACCATCGCGTCCCACTTGCATATAAGTAAACTGACGCTCTATTTACATCTCTACAACGTATCTACATCATTGTTCGCCAGATTTGCACACGGCGACATGAAGTCAATGTGATATATGTCAGCAGAAACATGGCCGTCAGATCCAGAGGGGGGGGGCAGGGAGGAGAGGGGGGGCAGGGATGCTCCGGGCCGTGCATCCAGACTGTCTTAGCAGATCCCGGCAACCAGCCATCAACCACCGGCTAATGGGGTTACTCAACACACATGCGTGCTGCATGGAAAGAATCGACCTAAAAGGTGAGATCACTCCCCGCTTTTTAATTACTTTAATTATTCACGGGAACGGCATCAGAAGCCGCGCAGCAAAACCCAGCTGCGCCGCGACACCATGACTCCAACACGAGACGTCCACAGTGCCAGGTATTGGACTCACAAGACACCATGACTCAACACGAGACGTCCACAGTGCCAGGTATTGGACTCACAAGACACCATGACTCCAACACGAGACGTCCACAGCACCAGGTATTGGACTCACAAGACACCATGACCCCAACACGAGACGTCCACAGCACCAGGTATTGGACTCACAAGACACCATGACTCCAACACGAGACGTCCACAGCACCAGGTATTGGACTCACAAGACACCATGACCCCAACACGAGACGTCCACAGCACCAGGTATTGGACTCACAAGACACCATGACCCCAACACGAGACGTCCACAGCGCCAGGTATTGGACTCACAAGACACCATGACTCCAACACGAGACGTCCACAGCACCAGGTATTGGACTCACAAGACACCATGACCCCAACACGAGACGTCCACAGCGCCAGGTATTGGACTCACAAGACACCATGACTCCAACACGAGACGTCCACAGCACCAGGTATTGGACTCACAAGACACCATGACTCCACAACACAGAAGACGTCCACAGTGCCAACACCAGGTATTGGACTCACAAGACACCATGACTCCAACACGAGACGTCCACAGCGCCAGGTATTGGACTCACAAGACACCATGACCCCAACACGAGACGTCCACAGTGCCAGGTATTGGACTCACAAGACACCATGACCCCAACACGAGACGTCCACAGTGCCAGGTATTGGACTCACAAGACACCATGACCCCAACACGAGACGTCCACAGCACCAGGTATTGGACTCACAAGACACCATGACCCCAACACGAGACGTCCACAGCGCCAGGTATTGGACTCACAAGACACCATGACCCCAACACGAGACGTCCACAGCGC
This sequence comes from Ashinkailepas kermadecensis, assembly GCA_034440615.1. Lineage (NCBI taxonomy): Eukaryota > Metazoa > Arthropoda > Thecostraca > Neolepadidae > Ashinkailepas > Ashinkailepas kermadecensis. The sequence goes on along the minus strand of JAOTOM010004736.1, from coordinate 161,409 downwards.
CAGGTATTGGACTCACAAGACACCATGACCCCAACACGAGACGTCCACAGCGCCAGGTATTGGACTCACAAGACACCATGACTCCAACACGAGACGTCCACAGCACCAGGTATTGGACTCACAAGACACCATGACCCCAACACGAGACGTCCACAGCACCAGGTATTGGACTCACAAGACACCATGACCCCAACACGAGACGTCCACAGCACCAGGTATTGGACTCACAAGACACCATGACCCCAACACGAGACGTCCACAGCACCAGGTATTGGACTCACAAGACACCATGACCCCAACACGAGACGTCCACAGTGCCAGGTATTGGACTCACAAGACACCATGACCCCAACACGAGACGTCCACAGCACCAGGTATTGGACTCACAAGACACCATGACTCCAACACGAGACGTCCACAGCGCCAGGTATTGGACTCACAAGACACCATGACTCCAACACGAGACGTCCACAGCACCAGGTATTGGACTCACAAGACACCATGACCCCAACACGAGACGTCCACAGTGCCAGGTATTGGACTCACAAGACACCATGACCCCAACACGAGACGTCCACAGTGCCAGGTATTGGACTCACAAGACACCATGACCCCAACACGAGACGTCCACAGTGCCAGGTATTGGACTCACAAGACACCATGACCCCAACACGAGACGTCCACAGTGCCAGGTATTGGACTCACAAGACACCACCCAACAAAACCACACCCAGGTATTGGTATTGGACTCACAAGACACCATGACCCCAACACGAGACGTCCACAGCACCAGGTATTGGACTCACAAGACACCATGACCCCAACACAGAGACGTCCACAGCGCCAGGTATTGGACTCACAAGACACCATGACCCCAACACGAGACGTCCACAGTGCCAGGTATTGGACTCACAAGACACCATGACCCCAACACAAGACGTCCACAGTGCCAGGTATTGGACTCACAAGACACCATGACTCCAACACGAGACGTCCACAGCGCCAGGTATTGGACTCACAAGACACCATGACCCCAACACGAGACGTCCACAGTGCCAGGTATTGGACTCACAAGACACCATGACTCCAACACAAGAGACGTCCACAGCGCCAGGTATTGGACTCACAAGACACCATGACCCCAACACAAGACGTCCACAGTGCCAGGTATTGGACTCACAAGACACCATGACCCCAACACGAGACGTCCACAGCGCCAGGTATTGGACTCACAAGACACCATGACCCCAACACGAGACGTCCACAGCGCCAGGTATTGGACTCACAAGACACCATGACCCCAACACGAGACGTCCACAGCACCAGGTATTGGACTCACAAGACACCATGACCCCAACACGAGACGTCCACAGTGCCCAGGTATTGGACTCACAAGACACCATGACCCCAACACGAGACGTCCACAGCGCCAGGTATTGGCCAGGTATTGGACTCACAAGACACCATGACCCCAACACAAGACGTCCACAGCGCCAGGTATTGGACTCACAAGACACCATGACCCCAACACGAGACGTCCACAGCACCAGGTATTGGACTCACAAGACACCATGACTCCAACACGAGACGTCCACAGCAGTGCCAAAAGGTATTGGACTCACAAGACACCATGACTCCAACACAAGACGTCCACAGCGCCAGGTATTGGACTCACAAGACACCATGACCCCAACACGAGACGTCCACATCCACAAGACACCATGACCCCAACACGACGTATTGGACTCACAAGACTCACAAGACACCATGACCCCAACACGAGACGTCCACAGCGCCAGATTACTCACAAGACACCATGACCCCAACACGAGACGTCCACAGCGCCAGGTATTGGACTCACAAGACACCATGACCCCAACACGAGACGTCCACAGTGCCAGGTATTGGACTCACAAGACACCATGACCCCAACACGACACGCCAGGTATTGGACCCATCCCCAAAGACGTCCACAGACCAGGTATTACCAGGTATTGACTCACAAGACCCACCAGGTATTGGACTCACAAGACACCATGACCCCAACACGAGACGTCCACAGCGCCAGGTATTGGACTCACAAGACACCATGACCCCAACACGAGACGTCCACAGCCAGGTATTGGACAATCACAAGACACCATGACTCCAACACGAGACGTCCACAGCACCAGGTATTGGACTCACAAGACACCATGACTCCAACACGAGACGTCCACAGCGCCAGGTATTGGACTCACAAGACACCATGACCCCAACACGAGACGTCCACAGTGCCAGGTATTGGACTCACAAGACACCATGACCCCAACACGAGACGTCCACAGCGCCAGGTATTGGACTCACAAGACACCATGACCCCAACACGAGACGTCCACAGCACCAGGTATTGGACTCACAAGACACCATGACTCCAACACGAGACGTCCACAGCGCCAGGTATTGGACTCACAAGACACCATGACCCCAACACGAGACGTCCACAGCGCCAGGTATTGGACTCACAAGACACCATGACTCCCCAACACGAGACGTCCACAGCACCAGGTATTGGACTCACAAGACACCATGACCCCAACACGAGACGTCCACAGCGCCAGGTATTGGACTCACAAGACACCATGACCCCAACACGAGACGTCCACAACACCAGGTTTTGGACTCACAAGACACCATGACTCCAACACGAGACGTCCACAGCACCAGGTATTGGACTCACAAGACACCATGACCCCAACACGAGACGTCCACAGCGCCAGGTATTGGACTCACAAGACACCATGACTCCAACACGAGACGTCCACAGCGCCAGGTATTGGACTCACAAGACACCATGACTCCAACACGAGACGTCCACAGCGCCAGGTATTGGACTCACAAGCCACCATGACTCCAATACAAGACGTCCACAGCGCCAGGTATTGGACTCACAAGACACCATGACTCCAACACGAGACGTCCACAACACCAGGTATTGGACTCACAAGACACCATGACCCAACACAAGACGTCCACAGACAACAAGACACCATGACCCCAACACGAGACGTCCACAGTGCCAGGTATTGGACTCACAAGACACCATGACCCCAACACAAGACGTCCACAGCACCAGGTATTGGACTCACAAGACACCATGACTCCAACACGAGACGTCCACAACACGCAGGTATTGGACTCACAAGACACCATGACCCCAACACAAGACGTCCACAGCGCCAGGTATTGGACTCACAAGACACCATGACTCCAACACGAGACGTCCACAGTGTCAGGTATTGGACGCCACCTCCGGAAGTTCCTACGCTGTTGGGTGACAGGAACCGCATCCGGAACGCGTGACACGTCATCTGTTAGGTTGTGACACCTGGTCCATCGGGTTATCGTTTTCGTCGAGGCTTCTTCTGAGAGCATGGGTGCCACACCCACGACCAGGGCCTTTATTTTGGCCTTTTCTCAGAGGGAAGTGCATTCATCAAATTTGTGGTGGAGGGACTTCGCACCATTCCGTCGAAAAAAATATAATAATCTTCAAACATTAGTGGTGGTACATCACTTTCAACTTCTAGCGCAGGACGAAGCATGCGCCATCAGCACCTTCTAAAAAAAACGCTATGCTGCGCTTGGTTGGATATTTGAGCTCAGGGGCGCATCGACTGCGTTGGTAATACAGCGCCCACTATGCTGCACTTGCTGAAAGTCTCCACGCACATACCAGCGGGGGGGGGGGCTCCCTCCACTAGGTCCGCCACTGGCCATCGCCACCGCGTACCCGGTGCACTGCGAACGCGCGTGACTCGCGGTGGCCGCGAGGCGCGAGTCACGACTCGCCGTGTCGGCGTGATCCGCCGTGAGGACTCAATACGGGCGCCGCGGCGGCGAGCGTTGAGCCGGCGGTGGGCGCGCTGAACACGTCCCGGCTTTTTGTGGGCGAGGTGTGAGGTGTATGTGTGTGTGTGTGTGTGGGTGAGCTGGCCGGTGCGGGGATCGGTGAGGCGTGCTCGTGGCACGTCCGGTCAGCACGGCGGCCAGTCGGCGGCCAGTCGGCGGCAGGCGCCTGCACTTCGTCTGCGCCTGCGGTCTGCGCCTGCACACCGTGTCCGTAGGCACGCCGAACACGTTCTCCCAGTCCATGTCAGTGATAAATTATTCGTGAAATAGGGTGGAACATGCCACTTTTTGAGCACTGGATGGACATCCTATCCAAGGAAGTATCGACATCGTGCTTGTTCATGTGTGCTTATGAAATTTCCGTGACTTATTTCTAAGAGTATTTCGTGTATAAGTATCATGCTTATGCTCACCATTACAGATCGTGATACACAAGCATCTTGTGACACAATTCCAGAAACGGAGGTTATCTATGTTATCTATGTTGTGGTCTGCTAAGCAATGCCATCTGCTGATACCATGGAATTACAATCGCTATCGTTATATTAATCGCTATATTAGGTGTCCTACAAATTAAACGAAAAACATGCACTCATGAGAACACTATAGGCTCAAAATTGAGTTTCAAGAACTTAAACGATATTTGAAGTAGCATGCTTTTATTACACATTTTGACATCCTACTATACTAGTTTCGACATCTCACACCTAATGAAAAACCATTATTTTAACAGTGTCGTGTGCTCTTGATAAAACATACGATGCCCGGAATTGCAACGGTGATGTGTTACAAGCAATGCACACGGAAAAACAAAAAGATAATTACCCACGTGCCATTACCATTGCAACCAGGTTGATTGACTGATTATTTGGGTTTAAGTGCGCGCCGACTACAGGGTCATTTGGCGCCCATTTGCAGCCAGGTTGCAACCCCGCATTTAGCACTGAATCGCACGTGCGCCAGCTTCGCACCCGTCTACCATTTCCCGCCGCACATGCGGCCACCCCCGTCAGGTGTTGGGTGACCACGCGCCCCGGCCCCGACGTGCCGAGCCTGCCCAGTCATAAATATGCATAGCGTGAACGGTCGAGGCGCCGGTACAACCGTCAGGGGAGAGGGGAGACGGGGGGCCAGCCGTTTACCGCGGCAGCCGTACTCCATGCTGCCCGGCCGACCAGCCGGAGCCGACTCTCCCGAACGGAGGAGCCATGATCGATACATCGCGCGCGTCCCGAATTATCGCTTATTTACAAGCGGCTTGTTTTTGTGCTGGTCAATTTACCCGATAGAAGACGCAGAGGTTTATACCCTACCAGGCTTGTGAGTTTATACTGGGAGGGCCGAGGGGATTCTGGACCCCTGCTGTTGTATGAGTTACGGGACGATCAGCGTGTTCTCTTCGTGAACGATAGCCCTGCACGGTGTTCATTGTTTAAAGGGCCATTTGGTCGCGGGTAATTCGAACAATAACGGATTTAACAGTGCACCGTTTTTCTACGTTAATGGCCGCACGACATTTACTGTCATGCTCCGATCGGCGATGCATTTAGGGCGCATTACCGGTGTGATATTGTTATTTTACGGCCTGTGTACGTCGGCGAACAGCGCCGCGTATTCCCACGTTCGCCGAGCGACGCGCGGCACATGCAACCGAGAACAGACGCTGGCCAAGCCCAGTGTCGACAAAGCAGTACCGAGGCCCGAAGGCACAGCAGGGCGCGCACGGAACCGTAGGTGGCGGCCGCATCTCACCAGCCACCCATTCTTCTCGGTCCGCCACGCGGCCGGGCAGACACGCCGGTCCGAATTTGTCACCATGTGACAAATCCGGCGTGGCGGCGGCCACAACTCGGCCCGTCTTGATGTCTGTGTGGGTTAGGGAGAGGGGGAGCGAAAAGCCCTCACCGCCAACGCTTCTGTTGATCCTCGCCCAATGAACTGTGCAACGTATCTGTTCAGCATTATGAGTACTTGAACATAAGTGTAAGATGGTTATCCACGAGGTTTTTCACTTCGACCTCTCCCATTCCACTTCTGCTCAGTTTATCCGCCCAACATCAAGTAGCTGAGCAAAAGGCCGTCAGAGCGTTGTATATATACTATATACAACGCTCTGACCGGCGAACTACAGCATAACGCAGCGACCATAACGCAGCCGGAAGTTTAGAGGAATTTTGCAGCGCAAACAAACAGAAGCAACGAAAAAGCTGAATGATGCCACCGAACTATTTCATGCAGTTCGGCTGGCGTAGGTGTTACTGCGACGGAAGTGAGAAGGGCCACAGGCCACTTCATACTTAACATCTACCCTGAGAGATCGCAAACTCAATGGAGCGAGCTTGCTCTAACCTGGCTACGGCTTGCTCGGTAAGCTGACAGTATGCATGGATTTAACTCAACACTGAGCATGAAACGTTGCCAACTGCGCGCCTCCAATCTCGCCCTTCCTACTTCTCTGAGTTGGCGCCGTCGCCACCTCTCGCATCAAACAACAAATCATGTTTGATGCGATGCGACGATGTTTGATGCGATGCGACGATGTTTGATGCGATGCGACGATGCGCTGCGATGATTTGATGCGATGCGACGATGCGCCATGTAATTTGCGCCAAATCATGCTGCTGAAATCTGCTGTAAGCTGCTGTAAATAGACAACTAGCCAAACCAGCTCGGTGCATCGCGCCCGTTCCTTCCCAACGAAATTCAATGGGCGATGCTCACGATACATCAACATAAGGAATGAACTGGAATTGCACACTAACCCCATACTTATGCAACAAGTATGGGTTCCATAAAGCCACCGCCGTTAGAATTCGGACTGATTTTTAAAAAAAACTACATAAAAACAAAGATAATAGATAGAGATAATAAAAATATTATCTCAAGAAGTACGTTTTATATTGAAAAAATCGAAAGGCAGAGAAGTGAGACGTTCTGAACAACATCCGTCAAGTTCGCAACAATAAATGTTATTGATGTGCGCGCGGCGGACTGTGTAGCCGACAGGCACGGCTGACCTCGGGTGCCGTGAAGGGTTGTACCGGAAATACCTCAGCTCTGCGCCCGTGACCAACGCGCCGACGAAGAACCCGGACTGTTTCACGACGAGTCACACAGCGTCGCCAACCTCTCACGCCGATCGGTCGCGGGTGAACCAGGCAATCCCACCGGCCGTGGGATTCGAACCCACGATCCCACGATCTCGCGACCTCCACGACTCAGCTGCCGCGCGACTCCCTCCACGCCGCCGCCGCGGCGGAGCTTCGTGAGGCGTGACGTAACGTCGTGACGTCACACGTCCAGCCGACGCGGGAGGCGCGCTAAGCCTGCTCGGACGCGGCCGGGCACACGGGGAAATGACTGCAATTACCATCAGGTGGATAATTCCGGCGTGCGGCGGACCGAACAGCATCAAGGTCACGAGACTCGCCGGATTATCGCGCAAAAGAGCGGCGTCTATCGGTGAGCGGGATTGTTCTATATGACCTGGAATTGGCAGCTCATGGTCAGGCATATATCAAGGTGCTGGCATTCAGCATGTCAGGAGGTGAATACGTAGTTGCAGTAATATATGTCAGCATACGTGCTTTTTGTCGTCCCATATAGCAATATGACTATAAAACAGGTCAAATGTAAATATACAACACATTGCTACAAATAGCATACAATACACGTAATAATTACCATAGATTGTTGATCAAAATGAAAAGCAATCGTAAATATGTCTTTCAAACACATCGCACAACAGGGCTGTGCAAACAAGAACACACTCGCAGAGTTGGATGGGGGTGGGAGGGGATCAGACCTTTCGAAGTCTGCTTGTCATGACTTTTAGCATACCCATAGGTTTAATGTTAAAAGTTAACTTGACACCAGCTGTCCTTGCCATTCCCCTGCTCCCTACGCTGTCGGGCGCGACTATTCAACAGGCGACTACCACGGACATTTAACGGTGTTACAGTCGCCCTTATCCCCTCGCGCTTAAAAAGAGGGGTACCGTCTGTTGTATTCAGAATACTGGCAGGCTCAGGTGCCAAATGAAGTTTCTTATACATGGCTATTGCAAAATTAAGCACCTGAAGGCGGCCCATAACAATCATGACATGCCCTGAAAAAGGTCATTCCTGAAAAAAAGGTTTTGACACCCGTGGTGAGGTTTCTCCGAAATATTAGAGGGATTCAAGCTGTTGGTTGTACGTCATCAGCCTCTGTTCAACTTTGTTACTTCGAGTTGTTAATTGGTTGTTACCTAGACCGGGAGGTCTGGAATTCCCCAACCCCCGACGGCCGCTGCAGCACGCGTGCGGTTCACTATTAAAGGAAGAAGAAGCTTGGGTTCTTTCACGACGCATTGAGCTGGTTCACACAGCGTCGCCAACCTCTCACGCCGATTGGTCGCGGGTGGACTCGGCAACCCCGCCGGCTGTGGGACTCGATCCCACGATCTTACTCACGGTCAAGAGTCCAACGCCCTACCGACCGAGCTACCGCGACCCCGTAATTCCCTCCTAAGCTGACGTCACAAGACAGCTCGTCACTGATTGGTAGAATAGTTGCGGCTTGCTCTGGCGGTCGGGTGAGAAACCGGCGGCCGTTTGGGGCCAGAATGCGCTTCTGCTTCGTAAATGCTTCGGAGCACTTCGTAAATGGACGGTGGCGAGCGACAGCTGCAATATTTACCGTGTGTCGCCTGGCGTCATATGACGTCATGAAATAACAGTCACACATGGACGCATTTCAATTCCGGCTCATGTGAGACCTATATACATTCGGTTTATTATTTGCACCTGCTTTTGTTAGTGGTTAGCATATGTTTTGTACATGGCCCCTATGCGGTTAAATATGGCCGGTATATGGTTATTAGGCTAGTATGTGGTTAGCATATGACAAGAATATGGTTACTATATAGTTAGCATGGTTAGCATATGGTTCGTATGTAGTAAGAACATACTTTCGATTAGAACATCCCTTCTACCGAGTACTTTCAATATCCGATTGACAAGATTGTTTGTTTGCTTCATGTCTGATTGTCTGATTGTCTATCTGAATGTCTGATTTCGCCCGCATCTACCTGGCTCCTGCGGACGTCAAATCCATCTGCCACTCACAACAGACACGTTCTGCTGCGAACAATAATATCTTTTCCACCAGCCAACTATAGTTCTTCCGTTATCTGCACAGGTGCATGCAGGTAACTTCGATCATTAAGGATGGCAGCGTGTCTACCGATCACCACCGGCCGACCTCTGCCCCTCGGCCGACGCCTGCCAGCCCTTGCATCACATCTGCTCCGCTATTCGCGGGTCGCCCGCCCGCCCGCCCGCCAATCCCGTCTATCGTCTCATCGCCGCCGGCGGCGCGGTGGGGACGGGAGGCTAATGACGCCGGCAGATCTATCTCGGACTCCCATCGACGCCGGCCGCCCGGCGGGGCGCCAGGTAACTTCACGCCTCCACACAAAGGCACGGTCTGAGCAGCAGACTCTACCGTTTCTTCCGTGTCTACCGTTTGCGGAATGGTCGACGGCCGGTAGAGTGGACTGCCAGACGCGAGCGCGCCTTCGACCAACGTTCGGAGAACGTTCAAGCAGTCCTTACGTCCCGAAGTTTCCGCATCAATCTTCGTTGTTTTCACCATCACAATCTTAGGCGTCGGTATTGAATTTCCTCAGATCGCGGCGTGAATATAGGATCTACTCGATAAATATTCTTGCTTTGTCAGGCTCTCTGTTCCAGGTTTGTTGGTTTCTCGTTGCAGTCGTATTCTTTTAAAGTTCTGGACTTGAGACAAACCTGGCATCGTCACAACTTTGCTTGTCAAGTCCACGTTGCCAGTGCATGAGCTTGTTGAGGATTTCGGGGTTTAGGGGTGCATCAACTACAAATGTCATGCAGCCCAATTGTAGTTGAGGACTTCCGAATCATGGAAAGCGAAGGCATCACAATAGCGAAACTCTCTCGCGTTCTCTTGTTCTAGACACATCCGATATCACCATACCCGGCGCATTTGCTGGCACCGTCAGGAAAGCCATGCGGAAAGGTTCTGTTTCAAACTGCACAGTGCATGCTGTCAAAAGAAAAGTTGCTTTGCAAATGGGGACAAACAACATTAAATTCGGGAAGCCGGCGGCCGGAGCTGGCGCTGCCACTGTGATGCCCGCCACGACACCCTGCCATTCGTGACGTGACGTGACGTGACGTGACGTGACGTGACGTGACGTGACGTGACGTGACGTGACGTGACGTGACGTGACGTGACGTAATTCAGCGATTCAGCTGCCAGCTGACGTGATTCAGCTGCCAGCTGAATCACGCTTCCCATTGTGGGCGTGATCGCATCTTCAACAACGTCACGTCTTCTCCCGCAGCGTCGCGTCTTCCCCCATAGTATCCCACAGCGTCGCGTCTTCTCCCACAGCGTCACGTCTTCTCCCAGTCTCCCACAGCCTCGCGTCTTCCCCCACAGTCTCCCACAGCGTCGTGTCTTCTCCCACAGCCCGCCACGCCGACCGACGTCGAGCGAAAACGCCGGGCTCGTCCCCCAGCCGGCCGACCGGCCGGCCCGGCCCTTCCTGCCCTGATAACCACTATCGGCCAGAGAGAGGGTGGGGGTGGGTTGGCCGCGGCCAGGCACCTGTCCAGCGGCCAGTCCGCCTGCTCACCGGCCGTCAGCGGCCAAACAAAAACACAGACGCCGACCGCCCGGGGGCACACCTCCGGCGGACGGGACGGCCGGCCGGCCGGCCCACCGGGTCCTGTGCTGCGCCCGTGGTGAGGATCCCGCGTGGGTTCCCCGGGTGAGGTGGTGGGCACGGACCGAGGAGATGGTTGGATGGTTGGATGGTTGGATGGTTGGATGGTTGGTTGGTTGGTTGGTTATTCGGTTTCGGCGCATCGACCAGTTTTGGCCATTTGGCGCCCGTGTTTTAAGGTCGAGGAGAAGGAATCGAAGGTAGGAGGCAAGGGTGGAAGGGACCAGACGCGGGAAGTATTGAAAACGAGGGATGGAGGTGGTGAAGGTGAATGGAATGCATGGAACAGGCGGAAGTGCCGAGAAGGAATCGCGATGCATGCATGGGATTGGAAAGTCGCAAAAGAGGTAATCGATGAAGGTGCGGAAGGCGTCAGGGGAAGTGTGGAGAAGGAATCGGGAAAGAGCCGGCAGAGATGGAAGCGGAATCCAAGCGGCGGACAATATCCCGGAGTTATTTTTGGAAGGTAGAAAAATGAGAGCATAACATGACGAACTCACTCTGCACCCAAGCAGCAACGAATGGCACGCGCCTCACCCGAGGCAGACATGGCGCACGACCGAACAGAGACCGAACCGACGCACGACACGACCGAACGTCTCGACCACGGCCGCAACGAGCCGGAAGCGGCGCACGCCGCCGAAACGCGCCGAAAACGGCGCACAGCACGACGGCGGCAAACGCGGCGCAGGCCCGGCACGCGACCCGCGCCGAGGCGAGCCACCGTTCCGGCGACGGCCGCGGCCGCGCGTGACTACAGACCAGCCGCCCGGCGGCCCCCACCGATCCCAATTATCGCCGGTACGATCGATTAGCACCGTTCCGTGCACATCTGCCGCGCCGAGGTCAGTCGGCTGGCTCAATTCGGACGGCAACAATTAGTCGAGTTAAACCTGCACGTCATCGGCAGCTCAATTTCCGATAACGGGCATGCGATAGACAGCGCTGCAGATCCGCGAGCGCGGATCTGTTTGTGACGTCGATTATGCCAGCGCTGGTATAATTGACGTCACAAACAGCCTGGAAATAACGCTGGGCGTCCTGGCACCTGGACATCCTGCATAGGTATGCTGTTTCCCACCACAGCTAGGTACAATTGGCGTTACAAATAGCTTGGCAGTCAGGCTGGGCGTCCTGGCACCTGGACATCCTGCATAGGTATGCTGTTTCCCACCACAGCTAGATATAATTGGCGTTACAAATAGCTGGGCAGTCAGGCTGGGCGTCCTGGCACCTGGATATCCTGCATAGGTATGCTGTTTTTCACCACACCTAGATACCTGGAGTTGTTGACAACCACACTTGAGTTGTTCTATGGTAGCTTTCCAATTTTTGTGTGAACTTGAGCGGCTACAAACACAGTCTGTACAAGCAGCACGAAAATATTCAATTTCCAACAGTCCATAAAGTTCAGGTAGTTGGAGCGAACTTTCATGTTAATTCAGACTGAAATTCTGGGTAATGGTGGAAAATCGGACTCATGTAGAGCTGCCTAAAGCGTTAGTCCAGTGGCGGCTGAGCGCCTGACTAATTCGAGGGAAGGGTGCAAATGAGTTGGAAACTTATTTCTTCCAGTGCAAAATCAATGTGTTAATTTGCCATTGTTGACATGACAGATGATCCATCACCTGGAAGCAGGTGATGGATTAACTGGAGGCGAACTAAACTGAAAACTGAAGACAAGTAGACTGACGCACCCACGCACCCAATTAAAAGATATCGGGTGATGAAGACTAACTGAAGGAACCCACACGCCCAATTTAAATAGATGAAGTATAGACATATATACATATATATATATATATATATATATATATATATATATATATATATATATATATATATATATATATATATGCATATATATATATATATATATATATATATATATATATATATATATATATATATATATATATATATATATATATATATATATATATATATATATATATATATATATATATATATAACCTCAGTCTATACGCGTGGCCTGTATGCCATTTTCGGCAGGCAAATTAAACATACACGTTGTATGCCAGGCTGTGCACTTCTGAGAAGAGTGGGTAGTCGGGATACCAGCCGACTAGCCAAGCTTACATCCCCTGCCAGACGACTAGCCAAGCTTTCATCCCTGCGAGACGACTAACCAAGCTTTCATCCCCCGCCAGACGACTAGCCAAGCCTCCATCCCCTGTCAGACGACTAGCCAAGCTTCCATCCCCTGCCAGACGACTAGCCAAGCTTACATCCCCCGCCAGACGACTAGCCAAGCTTTCATCCCCTGCCAGACGACTAGCCAAGCTTTCATCCCTTGCCAGACGACTAACCAAGCTTTCATCCCCTGCCAGACGACTAGCCAAGCTTACATCCCCTGCCAGACGACTAACGAAGATTCCATCCCCTGCCAGACGACTAGCCAAGCTTTCATCCCCTGCCAGACGACTAACCAAGCTTTCATCCCCTGTCAGACGACTAACCAAGCTTTCTTCCCCTGCCAGGCGACTAGCCAAGCCTCCATCCCCTGTCAGACGACTAGCCAAGATTCCATCCCCTGCCAGACGACTAGCCAAGCTTTCATCCCCTGCCAGACGACTAACCAAGCTTATATCCCCTGCCAGACGACTAACGAAGCTTTCATCCCCTACCAGACGACTAGCCAAGCTTACATCCCCTACCAGACGACTAACCAAGCTTACATCCCCTGCCAGACGACTAACCAAGCTTTCATCCCCTGCCAGACGACTAGCCAAGCTTACATCCCCTGCCATACGACTAACGAAGCCTTCATCCCCTGCCAGACGACTAACCAAGCTTACATCCCCTGCCAGACAACTAACCAAGCCTCCAACCCCTGCCAGACGACTAACCAAGCTATTGTCCCCCACCAGACAACTAACCAAGCTTACATCCCCCGCCAGACGACTAACCAAGCTTTCATCCCCTGCCAGACGACTAGCCAAGCTTTCATCCCCTGCCAGACGACTAGCCAAGCTTACATCCCCTGCCAGACGACTAACGAAGATTCCATCCCCTGCCAGACGACTAGCCAAGCTTTCATCCCCTGCCAGACGACTAACCAAGCTTTCATCCCCTGTCAGACGACTAACCAAGCTTTCTTCCCCTGCCAGGCGACTAGCCAAGCCTCCATCCCCTGTCAGACGACTAGCCAAGATTCCATCCCCTGCCAGACGACTAACCAAGCGTTCATCCCCTGTCAGACGACAGCACGCGTTGCAAAAATCGTACGACAGCCTATACCGAGACGAAGATGTCAAGCGCTTTGCAAGCGTCCGACACATATCCGATGACCATGGCGTCCGCAATGTCTGGAACACTCAGACCGGTGTAAATCAGCAGAGACGTCGTCGCCGCCGGCACAATCTGAAGATCTGAAGCATCTGGTGCTCCGAGTCGCGCGCCAGACACGTGTTGGCGTTTAATGTCGGGCCAAGTGCCAGTGGCGTGCGCAGAAGTCCACCAAAGGGGGACGGGCAGGGGAGCTGGGGGGGGAGTAAAACTTTTTCCGGTGGTGGATATTTTCATCTTTTCTACGAGAAGACTGTACCGGTTTTTGCCTGGCAACGCCTCAGGCAGAACTAAATTCCTTGGCCGCTCCACTCTCTCCTCTCCCCTCCCGTCGTTCGTACGCCGGTGATAGTCGGCCAGGGACACATCTTGACGGCAGCTATTTCTCACCGTGTCCAAGCGTGGACATGGTGAGAAATCAAGCATCAGTACAGGACAAAGACAAGGACAAGCATCAGGCTCCTCTCACCTTGACCAAGGTGAGAGGAACCTGATACTTGGACCCACTCGTGGAGCTTTCCAGTCTTCCGAGCATTTCAGATGATGCTTTTGCATGGTCTTGTAGTTTCTAGGCAGTGCACTTGTATGCCCCCCGATCCCGCACCGAGATGGGGAAGAGACGATTTAGCTCCAGAGCACCAATTGTGTACAACTCGTTGCCACCCGAGCCGATGCGGTTTCCCGTGCCGATCTTCGGTCGCCACCTGCGGCGGCACCTGGCTAACGTGCCGCCCGAGCCGGACTTATTTGCTCCTCGCCCTGCTGTATTTTATTATGAGATGTATGACCACAGGTTTTACTGTTCTGTGATTTTGACCTTTTCTGCCCTGCTGTTTTATCTTATTAACGCGAGGTTGTAATAACCGCAAGTCCATTGTGGATTACCTCAATACAAGTCTGCATCTGTATCTTTTCCACACATCCCCATAGGCGCACGCAGTTTAATTTCAGTTCAATTTCTGTACGCGTATTTAACGCATGTTTAACTTCCGCACGCCGAGCGGCGCCCAGCTACTGCAAGATGATGCTCAAACACCACAATAATAATATATAATAATATATATTTGAGCATCATCCAAGATGATGCTCAAACACCACAATAATAATATATAATAATATATATTTGAGCATCATCCAAGATGATGCTCAAACACCACAATAATAATATATAATAATATATATTTGAGCATCATCCAAGATGATGCTCAAACACCACAATAATAATATATAATAATATATATTTGAGCATCATCCAAGATGATGCTCAAACACCACAATAATAATATATAATAATATATATTTGAGCATCATCCAAGATGATGCTCAAACACCACAATAATAATATATAATAATATATATTTGAGCATCATCCAAGATGATGCTCAAACACCACTAATACAACAATAATGTCAATATTGTCAATCAATAATAAAACTGCACCCATCCGTGGACGCATTGGCAAAGTTCAGAAACTTCCCACACCAGTCGGGCAATGACGCACGCGGCTATGACGCACGCGGCGCGTGCTCCCGTAAATAGAGACTGGAGATGTCAATAGCTGGGATGGGATCGGGCAAAGAACTGGATCAATGGCGGTTCCAGAAGCCTGGCTTGGGGGACAATTTTTTCAACTCCAATTTCGAAAAACTCATCAGATATGAAGTCAACATTCATCAGATCCACCTAAGACAATATTGATCTCATAAAATGCGCTTAGACTTCGAGAACATGCCATTTTAGTGCAATATATCGACAAAAAACCGGCCTTTTGGGCGGCATGACACCTTTACCCCACAGCCCTTAGATCCGCCCCTCACCTTCCTTCTTTTATAACGCATGCTACTTGCTATTTGGCATTGTCCTCTTGGTCGATTGGTCACAGGCTTACCGAAAAAAAACAGCAATTGGTGAGAATCGAACGACGAGTTTAGCATCCCCAAGTCACTGTCACTTCTGATATCTTACGGAGTAATGCGTGCAACAAGTCCTCAAGAGAAGGACGTCGTCAGGATAGGGGCGTATAATAATATTAGTAGCAATATTAAGTAGTAGTACATTTTCATCCGCCCAGCCATCTACACAATGACTTGTCATCTGCTTGCGCCCGTCACAAAATATGAAACATCGGTTACATATGTCGACGTTACCAAAGCGAAGGCAAGAGGAATGCCTCCCGGAACTGCAATCAAATGCAATCAAATTTCAGGACAGGAATGCAATCAATTTCAAAAACAGGAACTCAATCAAATTTCACATCACTCATGGCACGTGTCATGAAAAGAACCGACCTCAGAACTATCCGTCCCGCCCCTCGCCCCCTTTCGAGGTCAGCACGGCTACATGTTGGCGACGCCAATGGTCACATACTGGCGCCACTGGCTACATACTGGCGCCAATGGTCACATACTGGCGCCAATGGTCACATACTGGCGCCACTGGTCACATATTGGCGCCACTGGCTACATATATCCACACAGACGCTAATGTGCCATGCTTCATCGTGTATTTCAGTGCAGATTTTCGACCAAAACAGTTGCTGTTTTACGTCGGTTGCGTATGTCGGCTGCATATGTTGATGGATTACACTCCTTGATGTTGTCGGCTTCGCCTTCGCCAACAACTAGTTCGGTGTTCAAAGTATCTTGCATGGCCCACCCAGTGGGACGGTTAGTTGCTTGGTTATTTGGGCTTAAAGGGCGCATCGAATATAATGGTCATATAGAGTCCATAACAATCTATTCATAAAGACTCAGTGTAAAATCGTGGCAAAAGACAGTCATGTTGAGGTGCATCTCCCTTACACACCGTCCCAGTTAAAACACATCCTCGCAGTCCGCTGTTTATAAATCGGACTTAGCGCACTTGACAAGTATTCCGGTCAAAGACGTCCCATGTCCGGTCCCAGCTGGACAATAGTCAGCACAGCCTAGGCCTAAGTTGCCAGAGCGGCACCTCACCCCCACCACCCTTTGTCCACTGCATTCGTGCTCGGTCGCCACCGGAAACATGGCGTTGCAAAAGATTGCGCGGGTGCGTGCAAAGCGGGGACCGGCGGCGGCCGCAGGTCGGTCCTCGCTTCGGCCACCTGAGCCGCCGACCGCTCGGTTCACCGTGCAGCTTTGTTGCGGCTCAGTTCCGCGCAGCTAGGGGGGGGGGGGGGGGCACTTCAGCCGTCCCGCTGACCGGGGGACGGGGATGCCAACGTCGCAGCCGGGGAAAAGAGAAAGGCAGAAGGGAAGAGGGCACAGGAGGAAAAACGAAACGAAATCCAAATCTCAAATCAAGCAGGTGGCGACCACGGACGGCTGGACTTCGCGTCGGTGTTGCGAACAAGGAGACGGGCGACGCGCCCGGAGGGCACACGCGGCCCGTGCACGAGCACCGCACGTGGTGGACCGTGCAGGTGCGCACCCACGTGGGGCCACCGCTCCACTCGCCAGCCGTTCACCGGCAGACTAATGACTCGGCACCGAAAGAAATCGCCGCTATCGAGGACGCCTAATGAACAGAACGTGCCGGCGCACCACTGCTGCCCGTCTGCCACCGCACGTGCTCTACAACTCGCTACTGATTACATGACGTGTAACGAGCGCGTGACCACACTGTGCAACTGCACGAAGAAGCCCCGGGGGCGCCCAGCCCTGAAGGAGCGACACAGCCGATGACCATGAGGCACACCGACGCCAAATTAGCTGTATCTGCAGCTAATGTAGCTGTAGCTGTAGCTGCAGGGAAGCTTGCAGATGTCCACGCATTCCTATCGGCACGTGAGCAGCATTCAACAGAGCATCCAGGCGAAATCCAGCATCCAGACGAATGTCCGAAGCAGTGTCAAGCGAGCGAGTGTCCGAAGCAGTTTCCAGAAGACACTCTCTGCACAGCGGCGCCCGGGGGTCGGGCGCCGCCGCTGTCGCTCGTGACAGAACGGTCTGCACCGCGTCACGTGACGTGACGGACATCACGTGACGTGACGCCGTTACCGCCGCACGTGACGGTCGGCGGCGCCGGGCCGACTGCCGACTCAGCGGCCGGCAGCCGGCCCGCTGCCAGGTGGCCGGGCGTCCACCAACAAGTCGGTCAATGCGGCACGGCGCGCGTGGAGCGTGTTTCATTTGAACACGCGCGGGGCGGAATGTTGTTTACAGGTACCCCACCAACCGGGATGGAACTGTCTGTATATGCGCGAACTCGAGCTCAATCGTTTTCGCCTGCGCCGTGCCGATGATTTTTAATGCTTGCCCATCAGGCCAATCGTTGTATGTCGGATCAAATTGAGTTCTAAGCCATTTGAGCCATTCTCTTTTTCCATCGCCCCCCCCCCCCTCCGACACACGTACCTTCCATGTGACCCGACATTCCTTACACGTATTTCGAACACACCGTGGTGTGCTTCAGTTACACCTGAGACGTATTTCGAACACACCTTAGACGTATTTCGAACACACCTTAGATGTGCTTCAGACACACCTTAAGCGCATTTCGAACACGCCTTAGATGTGTTTCAGTCACACATTAGACGTATTTCGAACACGCCTTAGATGTGTTTCAGTCACACATTAGACGTATTTCGAACACACCTTAGATGTGCTTCAGACGCATGCTCCAGTGTGTGTTTCCATGTTTCCAGGTGTGCCCGGACGCTGCTGGTGTGGGCTTCGTGACGTCACGACCATGACCGCCATGACGTCACAACCACCGCCACCGTGACGTCACGACGACCACCGCCGTGACGTCACGGCCATCACCGCCGCCGTGACGCCACGACCACCGCCGCCGTGACGCCACGACCATCGCCGACGTGACGTCACGGCCACCGCCGTCGTGACGTCACGACCACCGCCGCCGTGACGTCACGACCATCACCGCCGCCGTCGTGGCCGCGGGCCGTGACAACCGCCTGGGAAACCGGCCGACGTCCGTTTGAATCACCGGCCGGACGGGCACCGCCGCTCACAGACGCCGGTCACGGCCACGGAGGCAGCCGCGCATCACTAGTTCCTCAGTGCCTCTGAGGCACGAGATGCGCTAGTGCCTCAGATCACTAGTGCATCACTAGCTGCCTTCGTGGCCCGAGTCCCGCATTCGACGGAAGTACGCTGCAGCGGCGGGGACGGCCGAGTGGTTGAGGTGTTGAGCTCTGGGTACCGAAGGTCCCGGGTTCAACACTCGCACCGCTCGGGACATTTCCCAATCCCGCGGCCCGCCGGCGAAACAGTGTGGGCGGCGCCGTTAGCCGTGGTTGTGCATGAAGTGGGTCGAGAACCACCCAATAAACACACAGCAGGGAGAATGCTGCAGACCACGGCCGGCGTTCTGATCACTTGTTCGTGATCGCTCGGAGTTACCGACCACTTGTCGCCTTCGCCTTCGCCTTCGGAGTCGCCTTCGCTGGTGGGAGCCTGATCGCGCCACAGTAGCGGCTGGGCGCGCTTGTGGCGCGCTTGTGGCAAGCACTTGTGAGCTGAACAAGTCGACCTGACTGTGGTATTCCAACCAAAATGTGTTCCAAATGTTAATGCCACCTTGGGCGCCATCAATAATTCATGAACCTTTTAAGTCGCGCTCAGCTCCAGCCATCCAACATTAACAGGTTCAATTTGCAACGGTCGAATATCCCGAAAATGACGTAATGTTCCAATCTGCACGAGTGCCAACGTCGCAAAGTGCCTCGTCGTGCCGGTGACAAAGTAGGAGCGATTAGCCGAAGCTTTTAACCGAAACACGTGCACCGAGATGGTCTACATATCCATAAGCTGCTAATTGCAATTCGAATGCTAAGCTGCTTCTAAAAGAAAGACGCCTTGCCGGTAGCAATCGCAACGCCCGGGAACTTGTGACGTCATTGGGTATTCAGATGTCAGTTGCCCGCTGGAATGTTTATCAAATATTCTACCAGTATTAAAGAGCAAAGAGCTACGAATTTGTCGCTTGCTTCGGTCCACCATCCGACACAGTGGTATACACCTCATCTCCACATGTAATGGCTCAAGCTCGGCAGGGATTGACGGGGGCTGCAGCCCCCATTCTGGTCAACATCTGGATAGTTTTAGGACCTCTGGCTATTTTTTATAATGGAGACTTCGGAAGGAAAATGAGGACCTTTTTGTTCAGCATCTACTACACGAAAAATAATGCCGGTTTCTCGTTGTTGGCGCATGGGGGCAATGTCATACTAATGGGCCCACAATTGTTGACGAAGTCAAAGGGATAAAGTTATATCGCTAAGTTATATAGTTGAGCAGGAGCTCATTGGTTGCCTTGACGACAACTTCTCCGACGCATTTGACAAGATATCGGAGCGATTCACGTGAAGGGAGCTCAGTTAGTTAAAGCACTGATCTGCATTGGTCTCCCCTGTCCTGGCAAGACGGGGTTCGGTAAGCTTCACGCGCTCGCTGGTTAGGGATTGCTCACTGGTTCATCTTGCAGTGCATCACTCGGGAGCACCTGAAACCCTGCGTGATCTTGTGTGACATTGAGAAGTGATATCAGCTCTCGATCTACGCGATCAACACCGTTTTCAGTAGAGCGCCCACGCCTGAAAACTATTTTTGCGCAACGCTCTTTCATGTACCGTGCTGCAGTTCTTTGGTACAGTCTCCCCGAGGAAGTTAGGGCCGAGAAAATGCGACGGGCTTTTAAGTTTAAGCTGAAGGAGGCGCTGAAAAGAGCTGTACGTGGGAATGTTTGAGTATTGTATGCATGTGTTTTTAATGTTTTAGTAGCCTCCTGTCCCACCCCTTTTTTTTAGCGTTTTTGACATTTGATACTGAGTGTCTTTTGGTACCAATACAAGGATTGATTGATCGCCTTGAGCCCCCGGCTGGGAGGGTCAGCTGGCAACTGGCCCGATAAGGCCAGGACGAGCTACCGGGGCGGCCGTGTCGCTACATTGACGGCACGTTGAGCTCTCGGCCAAAATTATGCCATTGAATTTGAATTCACGGATCGGGTGATGGGGCCAGGGTTCACGTAACAAGCTCTGCTTAGCGATATGATCCTGATCCATAAGGCCACCTCAGCGAATGTGGTTGGAATGTAACATGTGGTTGGAATGTAACATGCGGGTGTCCCACTCGTCATTTGAATATACCATTGTTAAGGCACTACGTTTCCCGTCAGCACCGTTGGTAGCGGGGGCGGATCCAGAAATTCTCATCGGGAGGGCACACATTCATTGAGTGGGTGGTGGGGTACCGTCTAATCTGCATGAAGGCCTTTCCGGCCGGGAGAGTGCCACCTTTCCATGTGGTGGGGCACATTTCCCCAGTACCGCCCCTGGCTGTTGTTCCACAGTGCCGCCCCTGGCCCCAGTCCCTATATCCGCCCCTGGCTGTTAGTCACGTGGTGAGGTCCATTCATCGCCTGTGACGTGACCAGCGTGTCAGTTGCAACTGTATTATTCTGCTCAACTATATAACTGCACCACGTGGACTTTGTCACCGCATACCTCAGCTAAAAAATATCGAGGACACGGGAGAGCATACGCCTGCTCATACCCTGGATTATCATATGGTCACCAAAGCATGCGTGGAGGCTTACTTCAACAACCTTCAACTTCCAACAACCTTCAACCTCCAACAATGCTTCCAAGCTCCAATAGTGCTCCTAACGCGCGGGTAAAAACGAAGCGCCGGGATTGATTCCATACGGACGCGAAGGGAGTCGTGGCGAGCCGTCAAGAGAATTCAGCTTAACCGGCAGCAAGAACCCACTTCGTGGGGGACGCACCGGGCTGGGTCGCTTCGTGAGACGCTACCGGCCAAAAAACGCCTCCGTGACGGATGGGTGGCGTCTGGCCAGACGACACGAGAAAGAACCGAATTTCGGAAACGATCACATTGTTCCAACGGGGCGCCTGTCTTATTGTTCCCGTGACGAAGACAGAGTGATGCACATGCAGTGTCAAATACAACAGAAACATCAACCAAGTCGAGCTTCTTCGGCCTCCTCTTGGAACGTTTGAGGTGACAAAGTCCTGCGGGAGGTGCACCGGACGTTTTTGCGCGGAGAGGGGCGAATGGACATATTCTATTCCATGACTGTGAATGATTGAATACAAACGAGTCACAACTGAGGGAAAGTAGGCACAAATTTCGCTCAATGCTCTCTCAATCCATTCCCTTGCAAAGACTGGCAAAGTCTCACAAAGTCTCGCAAAGTCTCGCAGGCTGGATATGCGAATGCAGAGCAACGCATTGCGCATACATGGCGGTTGCCCTGGGAACGCGGAGTTCACATTAACATTATCTGTATGACGCTGCATGAGAAAAAAAAAATTCAGTTCGAGCTGACAGTTCAGTTCTGACAGTTCAGATCTGACAGTTCAATTCAGTCTTGCTCAGCACACTGCCGTCCGATCTACATCGAACTCCAAAATCGAATGTTACGCAAGTGAAAAAACCGTCGAAATCAATACATGTATCACCTGCATGCACATTCGTACCCATCATCCACAAAAAGGCGCACCGTGCTTTGCACTTGTAAAGTTCCAGAGTCGCAGGGCGTGACAAAGTGGTCGTACGACCTCGGCTGACCTGACCCTGACCAAGGCCAACTGACATGACCTGACCTGACACCTGACCTGACCTGACCTGACCCAGGGTTAAAATAATGGTTTTTCATTAGGTGTGAGATGTCGAAAAGCGCCCGGTAGAATGTCGTAATTTTCCATGGAATTAGCGTCATTTAAAATGCTTTTGATGTCTTTCAGACTCAAATTGAGCCAATGGTGTAGGCACTTATGACTTTACCTTTATCATTTGTTTTAACATTGATAATTTAAGAAGGGATTCGGAATAGGGAGAATAACAACTATGCTATGAACTGGCATTGTATGCCATATCATATAGATAATCCAGTTACCTGAAATTGCATTGCGAAATGTTCGTGTCACAATTCCTTATCGAGAGCATGCACATGCTCATAAACGAGATACTGTTAGAAAGAACACATGAAGACTTCATAAGCATGCACCAAGGAGCAGGATGTCGATACTTCTTGAAGAAGGATGTCGACTGAGTGTTCAGAAAGTGGTATATTCCACCCTATTTCACCAATAATTTATCAGTGACCTGACCTGACACCTGACCTGACCTGACCCAGGCCAGCGGCATCATCCGTGTCGCAAATTCGGATTCCAGCGCATGAGGCGTTCTAGATGGACGCGCGCACACCTATCCAGCAATGTAGCACAATATTGGTGACATAACGGCCTCACAAGTGACCCTCGTCCTTCAACCGGGTGAAATCCAACATTCATTATCAGTTTCCATTGCTTAATTAACAATGTGAACACGAACACGATACAAACCGCGCCGTACCCGGCAGGTTCGCCGCGGCACGCAGTTGCCAGGAATGTTGGGCGGTGTAGGTGCCAGGATCTCATAGTCACTGTTCGCCCACGTCTGTAGGCATAGACATACATGTGGAACATCAGCCTACCTTTCCGTCGCGGTACCTCCTCCTCCCCTTCTTCTACCTCCTATATCCTGCATCCACTCTCCAACCTCCTGCCCACCTCCCACCTCCTACCTTCTGCCTCCTCCCCCTGTACGAAAGATAGGCAGGGTTGGAAACATGGCGTTGCCCTGAATTTGTGTCAACCAGTACATTATTATCTCCAGAAATCATCCACTCCTTTTTTGCGAAAAGATTAAATGGAATTGTTTGACAACGACTGCAAACCTGTTGCTGTTTGATCAGCATGCCGCAAGCTGACTGGGGAGGTACAAAAAGCAGTTCTTGTCGTTAGAAGAGAGGGGAAAAATCCTCTCCGAATTAGAATGCCAACAAGCTGTCCTATCCACATCCAGGTTAGCGTTGCGCAGTGGCGATACAGTAGCCAATGAGGTTTATCCGAGCCAGTGAGTGTAGCCAGTGAGTGTACAGTGAGTGAAAAGTGAGTGTAGCCAGTGAGTGTAGCCAGTGAGTGTACAGTGAGTGTAAAGTGAGTGTAGCCAGTGAGTGGTGTCAGTGAGTGTACAGTGAGTGTAGCCAGTGAGTGTACAGTGAGTGTAAAGTGAGTGTAGCCAGTGAGTGTACAGTGAGTGTAGCCAGTGAGTGTACAGCGAGTGTAAAGTGAGTGTAGCCAGTGAGTGTAGCCGGTGAGTGTACAGTGAGTGCAAAGTGAGTGTAGCCAGTGAGTGTAGCCAGTGAGTGTAGCCAGTGAGTGTACAGTAGCCAGTGAGGTTTATCCGAGGTGCTGTTATCGCTAGTTGAAAATTACGAAAGGACAACTCCAGCCCCGGCCACGTAACCATGACGACACAACCGCGGCGACACGAATGCCTGACCACGCGTGCCGGCCACCAGCCGTTACGGACAGCATCCGCCGGTACCGTGGGAGTTCCGCCGACCCGGGTCACGGTGCTGGCGGCCGGCCGGACCGTGCAGACTCGGCGGCAGCGGCACACGGTGAGTCACCGCGCAGGTGGCCGGCTGCGTCATCAGGAGCGTGACGTCATCCGTCATCAGATGTGTGACGTCATCCCGTCATCAGGTGTGCGACGTCATCCGTCATCAGATACGTGGCCTCATCCGTCATCAGATGTGCAACGTCATCCGTCATCAGATGCGTGGCATCATCCGTCATCATATGTGACATCATCCATCATCGAATATGTGACGTCATCTGTCATCAGATGTGCTACGTCATCGATCATCAGATGTGTGACATCATCCATCATCGTTAGTTATTTGGGTTTTAGGGCGCTTCGACCAGAATTGATCATTCGCGCATCATCCGTCATCATATGTGATATCATCCATCGTCGAATATGTGACGTCATCTGTCATCAGATGTGTGACGTCATCCGTCATCAGATTTGTGATGGCATCCGTCATCATATCTGATGACGTCATACGTCATCAGATATGTGACGGTGGGCGAAGGCGCGGGTGTCAGTAAAATGGTGGCACACTGGAAGGGGAGAACCAAGCGAAAGGGAATTGCAAGATGTTGCAGTTAAAAAGTAACCGCTACGAAGCAGAATTAATTTAATCCAGAGCCAAATGCTAACAATATCTAAGACATTGACATCGATGGAACATGGCATTTGAAATTACTAGTTTGAATGTGGTTCCGAAGCTTCGGTTCCGAAGCGGTCCGAAGCTCGTCAACGTACAGTGTCACTAGGATAGGTAAACGTTATGGAAACACCCAATATGCAATGTACGGACTTAAATAACGCGGGGAAAACTCCGAGCAAGAATAAACAGGTGCAATGTCACGTGATGATCCAAATGAAAAAGATGAGTGGAAGCAACCGGATTTAAATCATCAGTTAAATGTTTCAAATTGCATTGTTTTGGAGGTGCTTGGATGTCTATATACGTGGTGCAATGTATCATGTCGAGCATGTGAATTAACAATCTTAATAGCTGCAGAACTCTTCCATTCTCAAATGCAAAAACATGGTCTGGTATCAAGGTGGCTTACGATCTGGGTGATATCTTTTCTGTAGGTACTTCCATTCACGAAAGCTTGTGCAAATTATATTTGATCGGGAAACACCAATTAAAATTCGGCATGTGCAGTTGGCAAGGGGCTGAGTTAATAGGTAAATACGGTTTGAGGTACGAATATTTCGGACAGATCTGCGACAAGAAACGTGATCAAATAATCACATGATAAAGCAGACACGCATGGTAAAGGTTCTCAAATACGAAAGGGATTTCTGGCTTCTACAGGGGGGGGAGATTAAGGCATAGGAAGATGAAGGCATCAGCTACATACATACATGCATGCATACATATATACATACATACATACATACATACATACATACATACATACATACATATATACATACATACATACATACATACATACATACATACATACATATATATATATATATATATATATATATATATATATATATATATATATATATATTTATTATTATTATATATATATATATATATATATATATATATATATATATATATATATCAGCAGGAGAAACACGTGTTCGCTGTCACACCCTACGCCACCGGAGGAACCACCGCGGACAGTGGTGGTTCCCTACCTACCCGGCACCGTCACCCGCTGTTCAACCGGCGCGTCGACAGGCTTATCGGGGAATGACCGTCACGGTCCAGCGGCCTGTCCTGCCCTACCCTGTCCTGTCACCGTCCTACTTCCTGTCCTGCCCTGCCCTGTCCTGTCACCGTCCTGCGGCCTGTCCTGTCCTGTCCCGTCACCGTCCTGCGGCCTGTCCTGTCCTGTCCCGTCACCGTCCTGCGGCCTGTCCTGTCCTGTTCCGTCACCGTCCTGCGTCCTGTCCTGCCCTGTCCCGTCACCGTCCTGCGTCCTGTCCTGTCCTGTCCCGTCACCGTCCTGCGTCCTGTCCTGCCCTGCCCTGTCCTGTCACCGTCCTGTCCTACCCTACCCTGTCACCGTCCTGCGTCCTGTCCTGTCCTGTCCTGTCCCGTCACCGTCCGGCCCCCGCGTCAGACCCGACACGCTATCGGGCCATCCGACGGCGCCCGGTCATGCCCGGGCATCTCCCGAATCGGAGGTGCATTACCAGGCATTAGTGACGTCGCGCGGCACGCGCCGGCCCGGCAGAGTGCTCTGGCGCCAGCAGCGACGGGGAGGATTCCGGGCGGTGGGGTGTGCGGGCGGGGGCGCACCTCTTGTCACGAGCCAAGTTTAGAGCTTTAGGGCGCATCGACTTAATTGGTCACGTAGCGCCCGTAACAATACAGGTTATTTACACGTCGATATATCGTACATGCTAGCATGCTATACTATACCACGCTGCTATATTGCTATACTATGCACGCTATATTAATCTTGCAAAATATTAGTCATGGTAACGGACGGTACGTAAAATACGCTATGGCAAAGTTCAACGTTTGCAACAATAACGAGTCAAGCCGAAGCCCGAACGAGTCTGTGCCCGTGTACATTCCAGGTAGACAGTGTACCCCCAGGTAGACAGTGTACTCTCAGGTAGACAGTGTACTCTCAGGTAGACAGTGTACTCCCAGGTAGACAGTGTACTCCCAGATAGACAGTGTACTCTCAGGTAGACAGTGTACTCTCAGGTAGACAGTGTACTCCCAGGGAGACAGTGTACTCCCAGGTAGACAGTGTACTCCCAGATAGACAGTGTACTCTCAGGTAGACAGTGTACCCTCAGGTCGACAGTGTACTCTCAGGCAGACAGTGTACTCTCAAGCTTACCTGAGCAGCCCGGTCCGACCGACAGGCTTTTGAAATCGTACTAACTGTAATTGTTACAGTGTGTCGCGTTCTCATTATTTCACTCTGGGTCAGATGATTTCTTTTAAGTGTAGCTTTAGCCAATTGTTATCCCAAATAGATCTCATGAAGTATACTTATTTAGTCCTCGTTCAAAACATTCGCGGCGGTTTTTCAGCTGGAGGCCAGCGCTTAACAGCATTCAACAGTGTAATACGGCACTTACAGTTATGCATTCCAGTTATGCACACAGCCACATCTGCTCCTTTCATTTTGACATTTACGAACTTTCATCACAATATTTCTCCACAAGTGCTTCCAATCGTTATAAAAAGCAGGCTTGCGGTAACATTCCCACGACGAGCAGACAGCTGATCGTTGGCTACGGTTTCGGCGCATGGCCACCGCAACTGGCGCCCCCCCCCCAAGTAGCGTGACTGGTCAGCGCTCCGAGAACCGGAATTCAGTCCCAGGAAGAGATGTCGGCCTTTACTTATGCCTTTAGTGATGCAACTTGGCAAAAGTGTTACAGCCCAAATCACTAACCGTACACATGCTTGAAGGCGCTTGGCTGAATAAACTCGCGGGTCAATGCGCATTCGACTGGTGTGGACGGCCTCGACCGCACTGCGCTTTTAGCACATGCCCTCACTGGTCCAGCAAGAGACGCTAGTCCAACGTAGGATGATTACCAGCTCGCTGTGGGGGGCCTGTACTGGTGTGACGACTGGCGGTACGACTGGTATTGTCGGTTGGTTATTGGTTTTACGACACGTCGACCGTTGAGCCACATAGCGTCGCCAATCTCTCACGCCGATTGGTCGCGGGCGAAGAGTAGCGACAGGTGAGACTTGAACCCACAATCTTTCGATTGTGGGACGAGAATCTTACCCCTAGACCACTCGTCCCCCTACGACTGGTGTGACGACTGGTGCGACGATGACCGCAGGGTTCACGACCCCCCCCCAACTACCTCAAACTACCGCCAACTGGCCAACTGCATAGCTCGACAAAATAATCGGGGGTTCAAGCAGTTTTAAGCTCGGCTCCATCCGTACTTCACAAAGATCCTTTCCGCGACACTTGAAATAATAAAAACCTTGTTTGGAATATCGGTTGATTTTACTCCGAGTAAAATATCTGTTTAAGATTATTTATATTCTACTATCGAGGACAAGATCATGGTGGAATATTGGATTTCCTTCCATGTCCCCGTTCGCTATGGTTTACTTACATGGGCCCGACATCTCTTGATGGTAACGGTGCTAGCAGTGAGGACGTGGACTATGATAACTCGATGTAACTTGTCCGCCAGCTGGGGTAAACTTGATGCCAGAACACCACCAGTACAAAAAAAGTATTCCATAATGTGCTTCGTTGGTTGTAACGAAAAAAGAAATAAGCAAGAAGTGCGAGACGGCTTCGAGACGTCCAGAAAAGAGCGTTTCGCATCAAATGATCACGAGGAAAATTACGCCACGTGTATGCTGCAATATATACCACAACATCCCTCCTCTCCAGAATATCCTTAACCTACATGCATCGGACGCAGCCTCGATGGCCTGTCCGCTTTCAACATAACAAAGGCAGCCTTGTTTGCGCACGCCGGCAGGTGGGGGCAAACAATGCTGACCGAGCCTCCCGCTGTCGGCGCTCACTCACGTGGCAGTTCACAAAACAATGCTAACTAGGCCGTGCCACGTGACCGTCCGATTGTGTCGACATAATGACGTCATAATGACGTCACAAGTCGTGGGTGCAGTGGAGCCGAGCAAGCGACGTGCCGGAAAATCGGCGAAAGAAAATGCTAGAACATTTGAAAATTGTCGTACGTGAACTTTCATCAGGTGGCCAGTATTCTCTTTTCTTTATCGCCGTGGGAATAAAACCACCGGATTTCTTCTCGCACAAGTGGTTGTTATTGATTTTGCAACGAGTCGACTGTTGGGTGATATATCGTCGCCAATCTCTCACGCCGATTGGTCGCGGTCGAAGAGTAGCGTCGGGTGAGACTCGAACCCACATCCTTTCGGTTGGAAGACGGGCACCATACCCTCAAACTACCCGCCCCTCTCTGGCAAAGGGATATCGGAAAAAACTCCCCCTACGTGTGCCACTGGAATGGGTAGTGGAAAGTGGTGCAAGCCAGCAATGGAAACCATTGCGTCGTGCATAATTTGGAAGTTGGCGTCTGTACAACCCCACACGTGCAATGAGTCAGTAATTCCCTGATTTGCCGGCCACAAATTACCGTCACACTTCTAATTAACTGTGCATAGCGGACGATGCACCGCCGCAGCCCACGAGGACCATCGAGGACTACCCACGAGGAATATCGAGGACTACCCACGAGGAATATCGAGGACTACCCACGAGGAATATCCAGGACTACCCACGAGGACTATCGGGGACTACCCACGAGGAATATCCAGGATTACCCACGAGGAATATCGAGGACTACCCATGAGGAATATCGAGGACCACTCACGAGGACTACCCATGAGGATATCGAAGACTACCCACGAAGACTATCGATGACTAGCCATGGAAACTACCGAGGACTACCAATGAATACTATCGAGGACTACCCATGAAAACTATCGCGGACTACCCATGAGGACTATTGAGGACTACCCATGATTACTATCGTAAAGGACTACCCATGATAACCATTGAGGACTACCCACAAGGACTACCGACGAGGCTTATCCACGAGGACTATCCAGTCGGTTGGCAGGCTGGGAAGCCACCCACGCTGGCACGATGTTTCCTTTTGGTTGCCCTGCTATTACTGAGGTCCCTCATTATTTTAATCAGCACCTAGCATGCACAGGCAACGCAGTATGTTTGCAAAATTGTACTAAATCTCACATGGATGGAACGCAGTTAACAGAAAGGCAAATGATTATAAAAGTAACCAGCACTACTCTCCGTTCTCTCCGCAACATGAGAAAAGCGAAAGCAACAACTGAACGAAAAGGAACTGTAACAGAAAAGCAGAAACAATAATTGAACGAAAATCGGATGATAACAATTTCCCCGCAGATAACCCTGCAATTTCCACATCTTGGGGATGAGGGGAAGCCCATATTCATGAGTAAATGACACGAAGAATGCACCATAAAGAGGATGCGACTATGCGATGCATTCACGATTGACCAATGCAACGGAGTCCAGCCTGGCGGTATGTGCAATACCATGTCAGTACTGCTGTTCATTTCACGGAGTGTAATAAACGGTCCGAGCATTTCCAACTTCCCACAGCATGAATACTTAAGATGTTCCCTGGAGTGCACGTGGAAGGTGTGAAGATCATCTAGCACGCAACAGACGAGGCAGACAGCTCAGCATGCAATACGACTGTCGCGGAATAATAGCTCGTCGCTGCGTTGCCTAGCAACAGATGCCCGAGGGCGATGTACCAGGTCGAGCGAGTGGACGGAGGGGTAGTTGTTGATCGGCACATCTTTGAGGGAAAGTGTCAACGGTTTCCTCAAATGGATTCCAAGTGACATGTGTGATTCTGTTTGATTCGAAGTTATGGTCCTGAAAGACAATGCTCACAGTTCCAGTCATCGATCATACTGTTGAGCTCCGGATCTTCAGCATCGGTGCTCAGCATCCAAACACGCTACAATACTCACCTACGGCACAACTAAAAATCTCAGCATTGGAGAGCAACTTCATCATATATTACAGAAATAATAATTCCATCATTCGTATTTCATTCGTTCGCACGGTTGGAATAATTAGTTTCGTTCCTTCGTTCGGTTCGTTCCTGACCAGGGATATGGCGCTTTGCATACACTAAGGAGCATTGCCCCTCCCGCCTCAATAATTGATTTTTCCCCTCAAACATCGAATTGCACCTCCTCCCCCCCCCCCCCCAATGAGGCTGAAGGGCCTATGGACGTGAACCAGACACAAATGTTTTTCTTCGGGGAAACTTTGGCCATCAAAAATGTTGTTTTCCATCGCCCATCTAACTTCATAAAGTGATACCCATGTTCCGTACCACCATCAAGGTCGTCATGCGAGCGCGTCATATTTGGGCACCTGCACTGATCCCAATACATCAAGGTTGACGATCCTGTACAGAGTATATTATTCCTGCCTGCATTTATAAATTCATACGGTTACAACGTAGGTCGCCCCGGAGTCAACCCATTACCAAGCAAAGTATCTGAAACCGGCGGCGGGAGGGGGCACAGGGGACAGAGCGCCTCCCCCCCCACACACTCACTCACTTTGGATGAGCTGACCCTGTGAGCTTGCATGGAAATGGTCGACTTAAAAATGACCCTTGTCTCCATGACTTTCGGACAGTTCCTGCGTCACTGCTGAAGAACCAGGTACTGTGGGCTTCCCACCGCTTCTAATGTTCAGATCAAGTGGTATGGCTGATCAGGTGGCTGTGACCCTCCGTGAAACGATCCCACCATCCCACCATCCCACCATCCATCCCACCACATCTGATGTTGCCACTGCTTCCCGGTACATTTTATAGTATTCTATTTCAGACGTCAAATCTGAGCTTGGACAGTGCGGTCCCCCGGTGCGAAGTGTCACCTGTTGCTCAGAAAAGGATGATCTACCAACACCATGAAGAGGTTTCCCCTCTCTCGAGAGAGCTACCCCTTACAAGCGATGTGTCTAAATTCATATTCCATTGGAAGTAAGATACAAATAATTACTTTCGACTTTTGCTGGAATTTTCTAACTTAACATACGAACATACATATGTCAAAGGTGCGTGCAGTTGCGTACAAATTATTATTTTGTGCAATGTCAAACAACACTGAGCAAACCTGGAGCAATGCTATTTGTTGTAAATTGTGCATCTTTTGGATGTAGTTGAGACGGACCGGTGAAAATAAACAGTAATATGCTTGACTTAGAACGCAAATGTTTCCGGTTACGTGCAATTATTACCCATGAGAATGTCCGAACTTCATCGCATGGCTTAGGGGGAAAACATCAGCCATCCATTTATGGTGTTCAATGGAAATCTTTTCGTCGGAGGTGTCCATAGGTGAACACATATTTGTCCGCATAGTAGCGAGATTCCTCCGCGGAAAGCAGGATGCCCCTCATACCTAGAAAGGCGTACCTAATTGAGAACGGCTTGACAGCAAGGGGATAAGATAAGAGAACATAGCAAGCTGAAGAATGCTGGAGGTGGACTCCAGTCAATTTTTTCGTCCACACATTCAAAATCAGGCTTTTGGTCGTCCCATGGAAGAGAAAGACGCTACCTACTGGCTCTGCCCTTTCTCAATACTTGGGAGGGCAAATTTTACGAGACCGTGACCCAGGGACGTGACGCCAGACTTGCGGATCTGCTTAAATCCAGTTCACGGCCGTGAACCCAATAGCGCGAGCGTTAATCCAGTGCGATGACCAGGGGCGAGTGGTCTAGGGGTGAGATGCTCGTCTCACAATCGAAAGGTTGTGGGTTCGAGTCTCACCTGTCTCTACTCTTCGCCCGCGACCAATCGGCGTGAGAGATTGGCGACGCTACATGACTCAACGGTCGACGTGTCGTAAAACCAATAACCAACCAGTGCGATGACCAACACCCACCAGATTCTGTCCTGCCTATTGGGTCCATGGGTGCTGGGACTCCAGGGGTCCATGGGACTATTGGGTCCATGGATGCTGCTGGGTCGCTCTCCAAGCCCAGCAGCACCTCCACCCCCCCCCACACTCCAATCCAATAATACACGTCACCCAGGCGAGCAGGGCGGACACCACTTACCAGTGCAGGTTACGAAGTCCTCCGCCACCGGAAGCGTCCAGACTCCCGATCGCACGCTGCACAATATCGTCCGGGCCCTGCCGCGACGGCACCAACCACCACCGACACGAGCACCGGCACCGCAGTCAGCACCGCACGTCTACGCTTGCGCCGCCGTGTCCGCACCTCTCCCGTCCACTCAGCGCACGCGCCCCGCACCAACGCCGCGCCAGCACCACGCGCAGTGGCACCGGCGTCGCTTTTCGGCGACAACAGGGCGAGCGTGCGCCGGCCGACCTTGACATAGACTCGCGCCGCACTGAGACTGGCGACCACCTGGCGGCGGCTGGCGGCGGCCGACTAGCGGCCGGACCCGGCCGATCAACAGGTGCGCGTGGTGGACGCACACGGGGACCGGGGTGGCGGAGGAAGCGCAGGAGCTTGAGGCGATTCACGAATGGCGGACGCGGGTCCAGGCGGTGCAGGGGCACGCAGGCGAGGGGTGGAGGAGTTGCCTGGAAGCAATTAGCATTTGGCAATTTGCATTATCAAATGACTATCAATATTTTTGAACTCACTGTCCTCCTCATGAAACTACTTCGGCGAAGGCGTCTCCCCTACTCATCTGGCGCCTGAGCATCCACTACAACGATCGGGCGTCGCGTAGCACGGCTTGCAGGTGCCACTCTGCCTACTGGAATACACCGGACCACCGACGTACCGCCCGACAGCACCGACGTAAGGCTGTCTGGGAACCGACAACAACTTTCCAGAAGCCACACTTCCGCTGTCCTGCTGCGGCGTGTTAAAATGCATGCACTGATGATGGCAGGGGCGGATTGAGGAATTTTCATGGGGGCACCTGAAATTGTCATGGGCGTCTGGAGGGACGCCATTTTGAGAGTCTCTGCATGGACGCCATCTGCTGAAGAGTTGAACTGTGGAAAGAGAGGAGTACACTCCAATGTTCCATGAGGGCGCGGTGTCTTCTCAGTGAGGCGCCGTAAGCTGGAGGTGGGTGCACTCGAGTATGCCAGTGGTGAAGCGCATTCTTCCGATCAGAGGGGCACCATCTTTACATGTGGGAAGCAGGGTGGCACATGTCCCTGTGCTCCCTCTCTATCCGCCACTGGGGAGGAGAACTGTCCACCCGGTCCTGTTCTCATGCGATTGCACGTGCTCCTAGTTGACCCTCGTCCTATTCCTAGTCATCCTCGCCCAGCCTAGGGAGAGTCAGCTTTCGAAACTCAGTTGCTTTTCTGGATACCGGCCGAATGAGAAGACGCAGAGACAGTAATGTTGAAATGCCTTCTCATACATTGTTTTGCATATTTCGTGCACATTTCAGATCAAGGTCATCAAAGGTCATCGACCTGGGACGGACCAAGGAGAGTAATGTTCCGAAATCTTCGAAGTACCGCCACTCGCTCGGCGTCAACTTGCCGCCTGAGGTGCTGGACCTGCACCGGGCCGTCTGGATCGGTTTGTTGGGATTGGGATTGGGATTGGTATTGGGATTGGGATTGGGATTGGGATCCTCCTTCTTGCAGGCTACGTCTCCGTTCCAGGACCAGAGGTCAAGAAAGTCGCCAACTTGCCTACGCTGGTAGGTAGCAAGATTGGCCCTCAATATCTCACTCAAGTAGCAATTTATCCATGACGTATTGAAATAAAAAGAAGTGACTGGTCACGAATGCTTTCCACAAAAACTAGTTTTGTAACGAACAGAAGACATCCAGATTATGAAATATCACTGACTAAAAGGCTGCTACAGTATTGAGCGATACTGCATCACCCCATGGGTTTGCCCATGACATCGGTGGTTGCTTAATTAATACAGTACTATTTTGGTACTGAGTATCCGTTTACGAACCATATTATTCCAAGACCCATCTCTATGTCATTGTATATAGAAGGATGAATCGCCAACGCTTACTTCACCAGGTAACAAGTGCTGGTAACTTTGATTGTGTTATTGGGCGTGATATGCACATAAAAAAACATGTATTGCACATGATAATACATGTCTAGGCCTTTAAATAATAAATTAAACTATAATTAGTTGATTTATGGTCATATCAATGAAAAACTAGCAGCAGACACCCCAAAAGAACCATAGTGCAGGAACAAATAACGCCAACGCGACCGCCAACGTCTGGGTAACGTGTTACTTGAGTTACAATTATGGAGTAGAGCAGGTGGCGTTGCGAACAAGTGAGGAGCTAAAAAGGTGGCAGCACCGTCGCTCACAAGGAACAATATCATTTAAGCCGGACCCAGGTAGCAAAAAGTGCATGTTTTGTTCTCGTAGGTAGCAGTCTAGAAACATTCTTGACCTCTGTCCAGGACCGTTGTACGTGCACCGGAGTACTCACGCTTCCGTTACGTACCGGATTACATGTGTCGGGTGGCGTGCATGCTCAGCTCATGACAACGAAAGGTCAGGAAGCAATGTCATGCTGCAGATTTGAGCAGATCTAGCGTTGGGTGTACGCGGCTGACAACCAGAACTGGTCACGTGGAGACGAGGTCACGTGGAGACGAGGTCACGTGGAGGCGAGGTCGGCAAGGTAATGCAAAGGAAAGTAACACAAAACAAAGCAAAGCAAAGTATGCAAAGCATAGTAGTAGTGGTAAGGTATAGCAAAGCAAAGTATGGCCATTGTTTGATGAAGTGGATGGGATTTTCCTGTAATTTGGAGATGTCCACACAGATTTTAGCTATGATGAACAAATGGTGTCCCGTACTCTGACCATCATTCGAGCAAGATGTTCATGGAAGGAATACCCGTGGAGCTTGGCTTCAGGCCCTGGACACTGACATCATCGTATGGATAATAGCCATCGTATTATCCATCGTATAATATTATCCATCGTAGGGATAATAGCACCTGCACGGGGAGGACATGTATCGTGAAATAAATAAATAAATACATAAATAAATAGGCATATCCATTCAGCGTGGGAATGCTCACTAGGAAGTGAGAACACCTCTGAGTACTTACGGCATTAAGTAGAGTACCTAGTACTTACGGTATCTGTACTTAGTCCTGGTCATGATGCATGACCAGGACTAAGTGCCGATGTTGTCCGTCGCCTTCTTTGAGTGCGCCGAAGCACCGTTCAGTCTGCTTCGACGATTTCTTTACACCGTACGCGCTGATGCGAAGTCTGCGTTAG
This sequence comes from Ashinkailepas kermadecensis, assembly GCA_034440615.1. Taxonomy (NCBI): domain Eukaryota; kingdom Metazoa; phylum Arthropoda; class Thecostraca; family Neolepadidae; genus Ashinkailepas; species Ashinkailepas kermadecensis. The sequence goes on along the minus strand of JAOTOM010004736.1, from coordinate 125,328 downwards.
GGAGGTGTTCGTGCCACGGACACGGCTGGCGACAACCGTGACAACCACAACCATACGCGACAACCGTGTCCGCTGCCCGAAAGTAATGCTGTTGAAGCAGCACCAAGGGGAACATCGTTGTTCCAGTCCGCCAACGGCGGCCTCGTCGTGAAGTGGAAGACAACAAACCCACTATGGTCGTCGCAAATCACAAGCATCACTCCTCTGCATGTGTCCTGTTGGCCCTCGAAATGGAAGAGTTGAGATCCGAAGCTGAAGCTGAAGCAGCCGAAGCTAATCCATGACTATGGCCAGCACATCGGCGGCTTCGATCTTCCAGGGCAAGGAAGAGTTCAGATCACGCAGCTGAAGAAGAAGAAGCAGCTGAAGAAGCTAATCCATGACCATAACCAGCACACTTCGCGGCAGCGGCTTCGATCTTCTAGACGGCACAACTGCAGCGTACCGGCCAACATCCGCTGTGACAAGCGGTACGGCACCCTCGTCGTCAATGTCATCCGCATCGTTACGAGTCAAAATGCCCTGCATGCATTTTGAGAAGAAGATGGACCAACTGGAGTTCACCCGAGCAGACGTGCTCGAGATATATAGATAGATTGATTGATAGATGTATTCGTGTAACGGTCCAATGGTGGTTTTTCACTTACGAGCGTCATGTTTTATAAACATGGAACAAATGCAGCGTCATCGCAACACATAACTATGATAATCAGGTGCCGCACAGGCCCATATCAGATCGACTATTGCCTCATAACAGCACACCTCAGATTAGCTTGGAAAGCCGCGGTAGTAGATCCACCCCCAATCCCATTCGGCTCGGCTGTGCGTCGGCGACACAGACGGCGCCTCCCCGCTTCTGTGCGGATTTTTGGAAGTGCCCGGCGATCTGGGCGCCTTGTGTTGTGCACAATTCTCTGGTCGGCAGGCTGCCCGATGGTACGATGGATGCAGTCAGGCTGGTCGGTTGTAATGATAGTCTGCATAGCACACACTGCGTGCTAATCGAATGCCTGTTTGACGGTCAAGCACCTGAGGTCCTTCACAGTATCTCATATGTGGTCATATCGTTGCCTACCAACGGACAAAACAAAAACAAAACACAAGGCAGCACGACAAAGCTTCCTGCTTTCCCACGCTACCAAAGATGCGCCACCAATAAGGTGGCCACCTGTCACCTTCGCATTCTGCCTGTGCACGTTTTTTCTTTGTTTTTAAAAAACGTAATCCGAGTTATTGCTGGGGTGGCTTTATGAACCAGGGTCCTATTGCTAAGCAGAGCTTGTTGCGTGAACCTTGGCCCCACCACCCGGTCCATGAATTCCAGTTGAACGGCAGAATTTTGACCGAAAGTTTAACGTGCCGTCAATGCCCCGACACGGCGCCAGGTAGCTCGTCTCCGGCCTCATCGTGTCAGTTGCCAACTGACCCTCCCAGCCTGAGGCTAAATGCAAGCGCGCGAAGCGACTCGAATCCCGTCTTGCCAGGACGGGGGAGACGAGCGCAGGCCGGCGCTCTAACCAGCCGAGCTACTTGCCGGCTTTGACCTTACATTTGAACAGATATGGGCGTAAGATCGTTTAATAATATGGGGAGGGAGTTAAAGGGCTTAAGGTCTTTTATTTTCCATGTAATACCCATAGGCGTCAGGCAGGACAAGAAAGTGTAATTGGCTATGACTCTCGAAGGTGAGAGGACGCCTCCCTTTGCATCCTATGACCTCAGCACCTTTTTGGCCTGACACTCTCACATATATCGGCTGGCGAGCTTCAACAGTAGGAGTAGATTCTTCGGCAGCTTATTGCATGCAGGTCACCACGTGCTTTTCTTGTCGAGAGTTGCTCATTTGGGCAGGTCAGAACCGCTCTAAACATTGGCATTCAGTCACAAAATATTCATCATTTATTTCCCTTCATTGAATGAGGATAATAGAGAACTAGAAGCTGGGATCTTTGTGTCGTTTATATATATATCACAGTGTACCAGCTACTTTCTTTAACGTCGAAAGGCAGCCTGGTGGTAAGCGTACAAATACTAGACCGAAAGAGCACTTCATTGTAAAACAGCTCTGATCACCATCACAACGAAGGATTTTTTTTGGTCAGAAGTTTTATGCGATAAGAAGGAATTCCTTGTCATGATATACAACTATTGGCTTAAAAACATTTCTGCATTTAAAGGTCATGCAAAGTGTTCTACAATAACACAATTTGTGAATGGAAAAATTTCTAACTCAGCAAAAGGGTTTAACTTTTTTGGTGGAAAAAACACTTGGTAGCATCAACTCAAAACAGGAAATACATAGTCTGCGCTGGCGGTGCGCTCTATTGTTTTAAACATAATCCCCGCTTCCATGACACTAGCAGATCCGGATTTACTTACCAATCCAGATTTCCGAAGTCATGGAAACGCCTTCGTCAGCTAACTGAATTGGATTTCAGAATCCGGCTTAGAAAGAAGATTTCCTGAGGAAATCCGGATTTCCCAGGAGTTGGAAGCATATGGTAGCATTCACTCCGCGTCCTTTTCCTGCTTTCTCTGTCGTCGCCAGCACAGTTAACAGCAATGCAACTCCAAGAGCGACGTCTGCTTCACGATCCATGGCGAATCGACTACTGCATGCAACTTGTATATCTGCCAGTTGCTTGTCCAATCCAATAAATTCGCAGATAACAGCGAGCCCTCTTCGAGTCTCTCATGCAACGACGCAGCCCACGCCGATGTGGCATACGTTTTTGGGTATTGAAGGGAAATGTCGCACGTGCGCCGCAACTGTCAGCAAATCCGGGATTTCCCACCAAATCTGGATTCGGAAATCCTACATGTAATCCTGATTTCCTCGCGAATGGTCATGGAAACAAGTTGTACAATTTGTACAAATTGTACAAATTATACAAACAACAATTTGTAATCCGGATTCGATTCATTGTGGAAATCCAATCCCAATTCAAATCTGCCATGGAAACAAGGCTATAATTCAGAACCTTTACACATCCGGCACAATGAAGGTGACACGAGTGTGAAATACGGCACGTGTGCAAAATGCCGCACGTGCGCAAAATATCGCACGAGCCACCATGTCAGCAGAATACCGTACAGATTTGGAGAGAAAAGGCAGAGGACATCGGCAAGACAGGACGATGCGTAGGGCACAGCACGGCTTGCCGGGGAACAAAACAAGAAGGCGGAATTAAATATTTAAGACAGGAAAAGGCAAGGCAAGTCAGGACAATGGCAGACATATGCCGCCGCATGGTTGAGCGCATCACACAGCGTAACATACATGTCGACGCGCCATTGAGCTGGCTGCTTCTCCAAAAGTTGATTTTCCAAGGCTGACTAGGCGTCTACGTCAAGGCGACAACCTGGTGTTCGCTAGGTAATATGTGCTCACCAGTGCGAGGGGCCTGAATGATTGCATGGTGAGATAAGGACGGAGTCGCCATTAGTTGAACAGCCAATCGAACGAAAACATCTTCGACTTTTTAATTTTACCAACAACAACATCAACAACATCATCAACATCCCCGCCGTCGAAAACATGATGAACGGCATCCATACAAACATAAAAAACATCACCATGCATTATCGATAGCATCTCCATCAGGAACAGCATTTTTAACATCTCTCGCAGCACCCTCATCATCACCCACATCACCAATACCATCATCGACACTACCATTGCCAACTATACCATCAACGCCTTCAGAAACAACATTACCAGCATCGTCGTCAGCATCACCATCACTAACAACCTCACCAACAACAGCCTCGTCCGCAGCAGCATCCTCACGATCGCCAGTGCCGACCGCAGCATCTTCACCATCATCAGTGCCGACCGCAGCATCTTCACCATCATCAGTGCCGACCGCAGCATCTTCACCATCATCAGTGCCTACCGCAGCATCTTCACCATCATCAGTGCCGACCGCAGCAGTTACTCTCGGGCATGGCCACGTAGCCGTCGCACACGTGGTTCATCATGATGTCCAGGTAGTTGACGTAGGCGAACTGGCCGAGGTGGATCGGGTCGTGGCAGACGAAGTTGAACCGGTGGGGGTAGTCGAGCACGCGGCACACCTCCTGGTACCACAGCGCCACCGGCAGGTGCGATGACCAGATCACCACGCTCGGGTACCGTTGCCTGCCGGCGTAGCCGGTACAGCCTATGCTGCTCTCGGTGCAGCCACAGTAACAGCAACACCTCAGCTCTACAGCTCTCGGCAAAAAAAGAAGCAAAGCCACAGCCAAGAAGCCACAGCCACAGCCACAGCCACAGCCACAGCCACAGCCACAGCCACAGCCACAGCCACAGCCACAGCAGCCACAGCCACAGCCACAGCCACAGCCACAGCCACAGCCACAGCCACAGCCACAGCCACAGCCACAGCCACAGCCACAGCCACAGCCACAGCCACAGCCACAGCCACAGCCACAGCCACAGCCACAGCCACAGCCACAGCCACAGCCACAGCCACAGCCACAGCCACAGCCACAGCCACAGCCACAGCCACAGCCACAGCCACAGCCACAGCCACAGCCACAGCCACAGCCACAGCCACAGCCACAGCCACAGCCACACCACACCTCAGCCTACAGCCACACCACGGCCACAGCCACAGCCACAGCCACAGCCACAGCCACAGCCACAGCCACAGCCACAGCCACAGCCACAGCCACAGCCACAGCCACAGCCACAGCCACAGCCACAGCCACAGCCACAGCCACAGCCACAGCCACAGCCACAGCCACAGCCACAGCCACAGCCACAGCCACAGCCACAGCCACAGCCACAGCCACAATGGCCATAAACACAGCCACAGCCACAGCAACACCTCAGCCCTACAGCTCTCTGTACAGCCACGCACATCGCGATGGATTTTGGATGCGGGGGGGGACGAGAGGGTTTTCAGGTCGATTTATCCCACGCGACGCCGTACTAAATTTTACGAAATTTGGGTAGGACGCCACCCCCCCCTCCCCCTAACCGTGGATGCACCCATGACAACAGCAGCTGCACAGCAGCTGTAAAAATAATAGTGTGCAGCTGTGTAAAATCAAAAATAGTGTGCAGCTGCACAGCAGCTGCACACTATTTTTGTTGGTGTTAGAACGGTAATACTAAAAGTGCGCGAGCCTGTTAAGCATTATTAATTTGACTATGAAAATATTATCTAATGTTAGCATAGCTTCGCTCACCAATTAAAACCTTTCTTCTTCTGTCGAACTTAGTCTCCTTTAGAGTATGTTTTTCGATCGTCTTTGGAAACAACGATAGAGCCATGTTGAAGGCGAAACTTTAACAATATTATCGAGAAAACCATCGCTGCTGAGGCTGAATACTGAGCGCATTATTTATCATAACGGGAACTCTCAAGAACTCATCGGAGGCCCTCAAAGGAAACCCGGAAATGGACCCACAAATGAACCCACGAAAAAGGAACCGAGCACTAAAAAGCGCTGGGTCTCAAACACGTCCCAGGCCCAAAACAAAAACGCGCTGTAGCCCTAACACACACCACTAGAAGAATAAAAATGCAATGGATCCCGTGAAAAGTAACACCGAAGTTTGGCAGATAATCTGGGAGAACATTCAAACAATGAGATGCATCAAAGCCCAGCGAAGAATCCAAATTTCATCGCCAATAGAAAATGTGGGTAGAAGGGAAATAACGTTCAACTTGAAATCATCGAATTTCCCCAGAGAACCCCATACGAAGCATTCCATGACGTTAAATATGGCACAAGTCTATCACATTGCAGCAATTAGTAAAACGTAGGGGGCCTAGCAGAAACCGCAGAATCACACGAAGTGCGGCGAATGCGCCGAATGCACAAGGCAAGTGTACACGTGCACGAACGTGGGCATGGTGGTGACCTGTCAATATGAACTGAAATACGTGAATTGGGGAATTTTCACAGTTAAAGTGCTTTGTACTGGCGTCATCTTAGCGTCGTGAGCCAAGATGCCAAGGGATACCAGATAAATTAATTTTTAACAGGGGTGAGGGGGCTGAAATCCGATGATTTCAAATCGATGGCGATACATTGGGCCACGTCCACGGGAAAATCAAGTTGGTTATTTTTTCAATCAATTAAAATGGCCCATTAAAAATCGTTGACGAAATCCTGGAAATAAAAAAAAATGAGGGCACGTGGGTCGATACCAAATCCGCTTGACCACCTCCCCTGACACAAATCCTGGGTACGCCACTGCCAACTTGAACGGAACGTTAGATGTGGTGGGGACTGCGAAGCTCGCAGTACGGCCGCGGCCACCTGGCTTATCGGCAGTGGCGGATCAACTGTCCCAAAGCTAGGGGAGACACGAGCAACTTTGCAGTCATTCTTGGAACGTCCGCAGGGTCAATGCTAAACTCGTCCAAAGTTGTGGAATGGGTTTGTGTTCCCATCCCCTCTCCAACCCCATGTTTACCAGCCATACCACGCCATGCCATACCACGTGGTCGGATCACGAGATGTGGTGGGAAACTCACAGTATGGTCACGGCAACCTGGTTCAGCAGCCAGAGCACTTCGGTATGCATCCGGGCGAAACCGCCCCCGGCGTCTTCCATTATCGGTTCACTCAGCAGCCACACCACCTGTTGGACAGATTTAGAACTGCTATTTGCGTCCTCCACCAGTGGCTTATTTAGCAGCCACACCACCTGTTGGACAAACATCGAACTACTATTTCCACGCTGCTCCACGTGTGGGCCGTACAGCAACCACACCACCTGTTGGACAACCCTGGAACGACTATTTGCGTCCTCCATCAGTGGTTGATTCAGCAGCCACACCACCTGTTATACAAATGTATAACTACTATTTGCACACTGTTCCACGTGTAGGTCGTACAGTAGCGACTTCCATCATCGGTTCATTCAGCAAACACACCACCTGTTGCACAAACATAGAACTACTGCAGCCACGCCACCTGTTGCACAAACATCGAACTACTATTTCCACGCTGCTCTACGTGTAGGCCGTACAGCAGCCACGTCACCTGGTGAACAAACATCGAACTACGATTTCAACGGTGCTCCAAGCGTGGACCGTACAGCAGCGCACACCAAGACACGTCGTATAGTGGGAGTCAGTAGATGTAGCAGTGGCTCAAACGAGGGGGAGTTCCGAGCTCCGCACTGAAGACAAAATATACCAGATTAGCAAGAAAATTGTGGATTCTGACCATGCTCAACGGGACATTTTCAAAAGCACCACCATGGGTGACACTTTATGAAGTTGGTTGGGGAGGGGGGGGGAGGGGGTAAATGGCCTTTTGATGGCAAAAGGCACCGCCAAAAACATTTGCATGTAGTGTACGCCCATAGGCTCAATTGTTAAGCTTCAGTCCGATTGCGGCGGGGGAATCGATGATTGATGGGGCCAAATCAATAATTGAGTGGGCCAGCGCCCACTTAGCGTGTGCAAAGTGGCAATTCTGAGCACGGGCGTTGACTTTCGAAAATTATTGCGGAGGCATGAAGACAAGGACGAGCCCAAATGCATTGAGGGGTACTGCCCATGGGGTCCCATGTTAATAGTTGAAAGTATTGAGGGGACAAAGCCAATATTGAAGGGGCATGTGCCCCTCCTCAAAAGTATATAAAACAACATCCCTGACTCTGAGCATCTCACACGCATTAAACTCTGGTGAGGCTAAAAAGCGCCAAACTTCATGCTGTTCTTTCACGAAGACGAAAACCTGCTATTCTGAAGTTTCAATTAAGGTCAAGCTCACTGACCTGAGTACAGGAAAATTTCGCGCTTTTTTACCGTACCTACTTAGTGGGAGAATTTGAAATTGTGGGTAATTTTCATGCAATAATGTTAAAGAGCAGGTAAGAAGCTTGCTGTGCTAAAATACCAGTCAAAGGTCAACGACATAAGATCCGGTCAAGGTTGATGTATATTATATACCATGCATATTATATAGACTGTTGCTGTTCCTCGTGAAGTCATATCCGAATTCGGTTTCATTGGCGCCTAAGTCGTGCGATATGACATGGAATGGTCAACCACTGGCCTGAAGTGACTTGACCTGATCTTACATGATTTGACCTTCATTCGGAATGACTTTCAAATCCGTGTATGCTTAGTTCCACCATCTGCTGTAGTAGAGGTGCTAGTTGCAGAGGCGGGTCCAGAAGCCTGGCTTTGGGGAGAGGCAATCGAAAACTCCAATTTCTAAAAACTCATCAGATTTGAATAACCAACATTTGTCAGGTCAGCTTAAGACGATATTCATCTACTTAAATGTTCTTAGATTTCGAGCAAATGCAACTTTAGCGCATAGTATCGGCCAAAAATCGGTCTCTCGTGGGGAGGGGGGGGGGGAGACATGGACCTTTCCCCCCCCCCTGGATCCGCCTCTGGCTAGCTGCACATCTCATACCGTGACACCGAGTTCCGCCACCTGTTGCAGCAGAGGCGCCAGTTTCTTCAGCTGACGACCGAAAAGCTGGATACCTGGGGGAAGAAACGGCTGAATACCGGACGAAGCGGAAAGCTGAATACCAAACGAAGTAAAAGGCTAAATACCCAAGGAAGTAGAAAGGAACCGAATAGCCGAGGAAATAAAACACTTGGATGTCCAATGAGGGCCGAACAACACCTCAAATCGACTGATGAACACCTGTGGAAGGTATTCGTAGTGTCACATATAGGAATACATATATAACACCCCTCTCCACTCATTGAAAATAACTACGTGTCGTGCAATGAGTGTCTAACATGATCATGGGTGCCTATCTCCAGGGAAAGTAGAATGAGAGCAATGAAACTGGCACATGTAAGATCAGTAACATGGGCCTGGCCACTGGCTTTGGGTAGGGGGGGGGGGCTAAAGTGGCTTTGCTCGATTTCTCCAAAACAACACCATAGCTGCAATGTTAAACTTCACAAAGCTTGAGGGGATGCGTCCCCCTTCTTCCGCCATGTTGACGCAAATGCACAACACAACACAACACAACACAACACAACACAACACAACACAACACAACACAACACAACACAACACAACACAACACAACACACTACAACACAACACAACACAACACAACACAACACAACACAACACAACACAACACAACACAACACAACACAAAGCGACACAACACAACACAACACAACACAACACGACACAACACACCACAACACGCAACAAAACACAACATACAACAAAACACAACACAACACAACACAACGCACAACGCACAACACAACGCACAACACAACACACAACACAGCACAACCCAACACAACCCAACACAACACACGAGAATGTGGGAAAACTGTCGTAGGGTGCTGAGGCAGAAATGCGCCCACCTAGAGGACGCCGACAGCAGCCGGAAGCAGTGACGCCGACAGGCTGCAGCAAAGGCCGCACATTTCTCGGCTAGTTAACACAGCTCTCCGTAGGTCCTAAAGTCAGAAGACAAGTGACTCGGACAGACAAGATAGCTCAGATAGACAGGGTAAGTCAGATAGACAATATACCTCAGACAGACAAGATAGCTCAGATAGACAAGATAACTCAGAAAGACAAGATAACTCAGATAGACAAGATAACTCAGATAGGGAAGATAACTCAGATTGACAAGATATCTCAGGTAGACAAGGCAAGTCAGATAGACAAGATAGCTCAAGTGGACACGATAAATCAGATAGACAAGTGACCCAGAAAACAGATCACTCAGATAGAGAAGATAACTCAGATAAGATAACTCGGATAGACAAGTGATTCGTCAGATAGACAAGACAACTCGGATAGACAAGATAACTCAGATAGACAAGTGACACAGATAGATAAGATAACTCAGATAGACAAGTGAGCTCGAGGAAGTTCCGTACCACCTGGCCAACTTGTGCCATCGTGCCCGGAAATAGTCACGTGGCGACTGCTTCAAAGACAACAGCTCACCGATAAAATGAGTCCCGTGTCATGCTGCACAAGGGGAGACGAGGGCTTCCGGAACTTTCCGGAAACTTCCAACTTTCCGGAAAGTGTAGTCCGACGCAGGAGGACTTTCTTCGTCACCGAAGAAGGCGACGCTAGGGGTGAGCGATTCCTATGGATTCGCTCATAGGAATCGCCTTGCGGTTCCCGGTCCCCTTCCCCAATCCCCTCCATGGGTCCCGTCATATATCCATTTTCGAGTTCATTTTCCCATCGCTTCCCCCGCCCCCTCTCTGATTCCATTGTCGATCGCCTTCCAGTCCGGTGTCGCAATTTCCAATCTGGTGATGCACGGCAACGGTGGATTCAGAATTCCATCGTTTTGGCACGGGGCCATCTCACCCACCACCCCGTGCCCCCAGCCCCCTAATCCCTCGCCCCTGGTGGTGGCAAAGGAGATGCTGGTGTTGTAAGGTGGATTAGCTAGTGCGAAGCTTACCAAGAAGATTCGTGCTCTAAAGAGCTGTATTACAGCTATAACTTCAGATCTGCAAGTGTGAGCATCGTAGTTTAGATTTGTGTTGTTGTGTATCTCGACGATACCCTACCCGTCCGGGGTAGAGCCATCCGGGCAATTAAGAATAGGCCGAAAGCAAAGACCATCAAAATCTCTGCCCCTGTTAAATTGTGAGGCCTGGAACAGCAGCTGATTCAAATACTTCAAAACCTCGAAAACCCTATTACTCAACATCAAACGATTTATTAAGTATAACTGTTACGCAGTGGTAGATCGTCGGAGGGACAAGACAAGGATTGGAAATGCAACCATTTGAAAATTAGCATCGAAGGAATTCATCCAGTCTAGAAATGTCGCCATTTATTATGTCTAAATTCATATGTGACACAACATATGATGACATACGAGTCATCGTCTGCTGACGAAAAAAATCCGACCGCCCTGTCTGAATATGGTATGTACGTATAGTCCCCGTCCAAAACGTTATCTCCCCGACAGTTGTTAAATTAGCATCCATATTCATGCATGTAGATGAAGCTTCTTTTCAAAATGGTCGACGATGCAACCGATATAACCGGCAAAGGAATTCCGCACCACTCAGCAATTTCAACACCACTCAAGTGTAGTTCGTGGTTTCTCGGCAACGAAAAACTTTATAAATAAATATGACAATAACAAAATGAAGGTGGAAATTTGAATGTTATATTTGCTGTCAAATGTCTCAAAAACTTCGAGGCCTCGAACCAATTTCCCCGCTGGCCGCCCCACGCCTCAGCAAACAAAAATCGGAAAAAAATGTCTGATGTTGAGAAAAAGAACTTTCCAGCTTTTGAATCACTTGAATCAGCTGATGCGGGACTCCGCCTCCTGGAAGGCCAAATGTCACGGCTTTTGTTAGTCGCAACAGCTCGGAACAGGACGTCTCTACCTGATGACCTCTATTGCCGAGCATCCAACGAAGGCCACGTTCTGAGTTGATAGCCAGTACGAGGAATTACTTGCATTAAACCCAATGATATTTAGTTTGAGCCATCACGGTAGTAGGCCAGGTTGAAGTACCCCAACCCATTTAAGACGGTGGACCAGGGTGAAGCACCCCAACCCACCTAAGACGGTGGAGTTCCCGAAGTACTTCCAGATCACGTGCATTCCGCCGTTCACCAGCACGAGGTCTGGACACTTAGTCAGCTGACACTGCCGCTGCAGCTGACGTATGCTCGACAGGTAGTCGTCGTCCAGATATTGCCGCCAAAGGTACGTCTGCGGATGACGTCATGGTGATGTCATAACGTCGTGTTAAATATTTGTTTTTCGTTAGGTGTGATATGTCGAATCTAGTACAGTTAGTAGGGTATCTAAGTTTCCTACGGAAGCATGCCGTTTAAAATATCATTCCTTCAAGCCCAATTTTCAGCCAATACCATACTCAGATGTGGATATTTTTCGTTTATTTTGGGAGACATCTATCATACGAACACATTTATTAATGATAATGATAACAAATGCCTTACTATCAACACATTATATAGCATAACAGAGCACACTACACGCCTGTTGCGCAACAACGTAGCAAATATGCATCTCGTAGCTCAGGGCATTGTGTTATGAGATGATTGTGTATTACGATCTGTATTGGGGAATATAAACATAATGCTCGTACACGAAAAATAACTTTTTGAAACGAGGCATGGCAACTCTATAAACACACATCCGGAAGTCTGGTGTCGATATTTTTGTGGAATGATGTGTATTAAGTGTACAGAAGGTGATACATTCTACTCCTATTTCACGAATAATTTATCACTGCTGCGGACGGATCAACAGCCTATGACGTTGTTGTCTTATGACGTCACTGTCTCACTTGATGGCTGGTCGATGCGCGCGGAGCACGTAGACGTTTCACGTGATTGGTTATCATTTGCGCGGCGAATATTCGGCGACTGGGCTGGTTTGAAGTTCGGATGCCTATTTGGCTAATATAGAATGGAACGATGTTTTGGGCTGATATTTGGGCAGAGACGACGTTTGATATCACTTGCTAGTGACGTCAGTGGTCAGTGGCGCGGCCAGGGTTTTCCCAAGGGGAACCCGACCAAAAGAATAGAACGAAGCAGAGAAAGTTTTCGGCGCACAGAGCGCGCCGAATGTTTTAGTTTGTCTGTGGTGGAGATCCCAAAGTTCCCATTTAACCAAAGGCAATTTCGGTTCCTAATGGGGGGTGGGGGTGGGGGGTACCGGATCCGCCCCTGGCTAGGCCTCTGTCAGTTGTACATACCAGGTAAGAAGTTGAATTTTGTGGTTATGTGCATTTTCTAACAAAAACCTGCACCGCACCAGGAACATCAAAGATAGTAATTGTTCGTTTAGGTTAAGATGATTCCATTTATTTCAGGGTTCGAGTTCGTGCATGCATGCTCATGTTCGCTCTAACTCAAACGTCGTATGCAGTCAGTTATAAGCATTGAATCAGCTTCAACGAGATCAAAATCTATCGAAGCCCAAGGTGGTGCACAATGTGTTCATATCGAAAGACATGGCTTATCCATGGCAGATGAGATCCACCCATCAATCCATTCCTTTATCCATTAATTCATTCATCAATCCATTCATCCATTCATCCATCCGTCCATCCATCCATCCATTCATCCATCCATTCATCCATCCATCCATCCATCCATCCATCCATTCATCCATCCATTCATCCATCCATCCATTCATACAATCATACATTCATACATTCATCCATTCATTCATCCATCCATTCATCCATCCATTCACCATTGCCACATGGAGGGTGAGTGTTGAGCCCAAGCGGTTTGCTTTCGACCGCTAGTCAACGGCTTGTCCTGGCGGAACACCCATAATGGTATGGCTGGTGGGGCGTGAAGCTATGGAGGTGGGGCTGTGGAGGTCAGTCGGGCAGAAATTGATCAGGTCAAGTCGGGGCACGGATGTCTGGGACTCTCTGGGGTCGTCCGGATTCTGAGTTGGTGCAATGCAAAATAATGGCACTGTGTTTTTGCTCCCGTTTTGCTGCAGTTGATGTGTCGTGAGAAGTACACTTCGATTGCTGGATGTTTTCATACCGTACCAGGGGTTTTCAGGGTGTCGAGAAGGCGCTTTATACCGCATAGTCGCAGTATCCCGTTATACAACGTTTTAGCACCGTTTTGTAAGATGCGCAGCCATATACATCATTACGCATACAAATACATTTACAGGCTACACTAAGGATTATTAATAACATTGGTAGAATTTCACCCCGCAAAACCAGTTTTTTTGCGCGCTTCGCGGGCCGAAAGCAGTATAGGCAACATGACATTTTTGGGGGTCGGCCGGTCAAATAACATCCTGGCTGAGCCTTCGAATGTGGTATCCGTGCTTCGCTTCGATCCAGAAAACGTTCAGCCCGCTTCGATCTGGCAAAAACACAAGTTTTATCAACTGGGTGGAGTGAGTTGATCCCTACGGGAGCTCCTTGGCGACGTTTGTGAACCATAGCGTGTCACCGGGTGACGTTCTCAAGGTCAAGCAAGGCAATTGACATCAACTGACGTGGGACCATCTTTTTCGCCGAAGCATAGATTCAAGGAGATCTTTGGCCTGAATTCGAATTCAGTAAACGATTTTAATCTCCAGAATCGTTGGAGTCGACGTGGATTTTGGATACGGGGCGAGAGAAGAAGGATTTTAGATACGGAGCGGGATAAATAGAAGGATTTGGGATACGGTATGGGAGAAGAAGAATTATTTTGGATACAGGGCGGGAGAAGAGTGGGGATTTTGAATACGAAAAAGGTTTTTGGCTACGGGCGGGAGAAGAAGAAGGATTTAGCCGATCGTCCTCCCATACAATGCCATAGTTTAACGGCACACGAATCGTTGTCTGTTTTGGCAACGCTCATGTCTTGGAGCTACAAAGAAGTGATAGTGATGTAGTAATACGATGATGAGTGATAAGAATGAGTGATATGATGAGTGATAAGAAGTGATGGAAGTGTGTACGAGAAATTGGGTGTCACCCTTGGGTAAACTGCGAGCACATGTTCTGGCCCGGACCCAGGGACGTAGTCAGGGGGCGGCGGGAAATTTTGTACCAACATATCTTCTACGAACGGGGTATGTACACTGTTATGCCTATCAAAGCATTTCCAGTGACGCATTCCCTACTTATTTTCTTGAATTTATCGACGTATATGGGGTTGCATGGTGTTCGGCTTTGCTCTCTCTCTCTCTCTCTCTCTCTCTCTCTCTCTCTCTCTCTCTCTCTCTCTCTCTCTCTCTCTCTCTCTCTCTCTCTCTCTCTCTCTCTCTCTCTCTCTCTCTCTCTCTCTCTCTCTCTCTCTCTCTCTCTCTCTCTCTCTCCCTTCTCTCTCTCTCTCTCTCTCTCTTCTCTCTCTTCTCTCTTTTTTTTTTTTTTTTCTCTCTCTCTCTCTCTCTCTCTCTCTCTCTCTCTCTATATATATATATATATATATATATATATATATATATATATATATATATATATATATATATATATATATATATATATATATATATATATATATATATATATATATATATATATATATATATATATATATATATATATATATATATATATATATATATATATATATATATATATATATATATATATATATATATATATATATATATATATATATATATATATATATATATATATATATATATATATATATATATATATATATATATATATATCTCTCTCTCTCTCTCTCTCTCTCTCTCTCTCTCTCTCTCTCTCTCTCTCTCTCTCTCTCTCTCTCTCTCTCTCTCTCTCTCTCTCTCTCTCTCTCTCTCTCTCTCTCTCTCTCTCTCTCTCTCTCTCTCTCTCTCTCTCTCTCTCTCTCTCTCCCGCTTCCCTCCCGTGCTCTGTAGTCCTCTCTCACCATGCTGACGAGTCGCCCCGTCTCGTTGTAGCTGCACCAGTGGTCTCTGCCGGTCCGCCGCTCCCCCGGCTCGAACGTCCGGTTGAATCTCTCCAGACATTCGTTCCTCCGTTCCTCCAAATCTCTGGTGTGACGACGTAGTATGAGTATTATAAAGTCATGAAGTGTTTAGACTTAATAAGAGCCACAAGGGCTCATCAAGTTAAGTCTGTAAATGGAAGATACCATAAGGCTGGTAAAAAGTCCATCCACCATCCACCATCCACCAACATCCCACACACCTATCAGTGCCTATCTACCCTCGCTATCCAATCCTATTCCCTTGATTCCTCTTAACACATGTGGATTGAATGCCTTACCAATAATGTTCAAACTGCATCCATACCTGCATAAAAGGGGTCTGTGCCGTGCACACTTACTTAGCATAATCTCACCCCACCCATCACTAATTAAAACTCAAAAACAAGATTTTCCTGTCTAAAAATTTGTCCACCCTACTTTTAAATACATTCAATGAGGAACTTCCCACAACATCAGCAGACAGCCTATTCCACTGATCAACAACCCTTTGACTTTTATTCCGTCAGCTAACTATGCATCTCACCTTAAGGTGTAGTGGTAGGCTCAAACATTCTCGCATGTGTGCATATTGGACCAGGCTGGGTGGCTGGAAATGTTTTTCATTGATGAAAAAGTGCACCACCCCTTGTCTGTACGGTTCACAGATATGGCAGCACAGATATGGCAGCACAGGTGTGAGCATGCCCTGACCACTACGTGTGTGACTTTTCATCTGGAGAGTCTACCTACTTATGTATTATTTTTTTTTAAATCAGCATTGGATTAGTATCTGTGGCATGAAAGGTAGGGAGCTTTTCGTCTGGAGAGTCTACCAACTTATATTTTTTGTGTTTTTAATCAGTATTGGATTAGTATTTGTGGCATCAAGGGTAGGGATCGAAGCCGAATCGTGGAACTTGGCATGGATTAAGCCAACATTTTTTTCCAGCCTAGGTATTTTTATTTATTTATTAGGTATTATTTTTTTGCCAGCCTAGGTATTGCATGGAATTTCGTAGCTTCAACAACCATGGCATTATACCACTGCATGTGTCTCCATGGTTTTGGTGCTGATCTCTCCTTTTCCTAACCTAAAAGCAACATGATCCGTCTATCCGACGGAAAACCATAGCACATGCACCAAGGCCAAAAATACCCCACACAGATGTGCCTTCCCTCAGGAAGGTGGCCAAAACGTATTGCTGTTTGGCGAGCTTTGGCCAGTTTTGACCAGATTTGGCCAGATTTTGGCAAGTTTGGTCAGTTTTGGGCACCAGGAAACCGAAACTGGCATAAGCTGGTCTTTTTCTAACCGCGGCTCTAACCCACCAAAACCGGCCGGCGGCACGAACTCCCCAGCCGCGGTTTGCGTTGGTCAACACCGCAAGCATACCGGCCACGACGGCTGTGGCGGAAGCGGCTGCAATACATTGGACACCAACAGACACCAGCAGACACCAGCAGACACCAGCAGACACCAGCAGATACCAGCAGATACCAGCAGACACCAACCGCTTGGGCGTAATCCCCCCTCCCCCAGGGGGAAATGGATGAATGGGTGGCTGAATGGATGGCTGAATGGATGGCTGAATGGATGGATGAATACATGGCTGAATGGATGGATGAATAGATGGATGAATGGATGGACGAATGTATGGATGAATGGATGAATGCATATATGAATGAATAGATGACTGGATGGCTGAATGAGTGAATGGATGGATAAATGGATGGATAAATGAATGGACGAATGAATGCATGAATGGATGGATAAATGGATAGATGGATGGATCTTGTCTGGCATGGATAAGCCATCTATTTAGATATGACCGCCTTGTGCAACATCTAATGCTCCGGTAGATCTTCATCACGTTAAAGCTGAAGCTGCTACAATGTATTGGACACCAGCAGCACTTACACCCACTGGCGGATCCAGGGAGGGGCCATTCCGGCCATGGCCCCCCGAAGCGCTTAAAGGGGGGGGCACAGTGTCTTTTGCCGCCCCCCCAATCCAACAGAAGTAAACTAAATTAAAATGCAGTAACTTTCGCCAAGGTTTAAAAATAGCGTCCGGATGAAAGAATCTCCAATTTTAAAGGTATATTTTATAATTGTTTGGACGCCAATATAGTAGCATAATAGATTCTGACACACATCGAGGGTTCCATGCTGCTCAAGTTCTGCTTGCAGCAAGAGTTTATAAAATCGGATCCACCAGTGTGTACACGTGCACAAACGTTGACGTGGTACAAGACGTTGAACGTGAACGTGAACGTTATGGTAAACAAGAACACAAATCCGGTAGCTTAGAAACGGTGGAGGTAGGCTGGGGCCCCTACACAGGAAATTATGTTGTCATTAGTTATTATTAAAAGAAATGGGCCTCTTTGTCAAATAGTGGTCAAAATCCAGTGCTCTTAACCAAAAATAGTGGGAGAATGGGCACCCACCAAATCCGTTCGACCCCTCCCCTGATGCAATTCCTAGGTACGCCACCGGTCGGTAGGGGTTGGGCTGACGTCAAAATCCGAAAGTTGCCCCCCCCCCCCCAAACCGGTAGGCGCGAGATCCGCCAGTGCTTACACCTCCTCTAAAACGTGTTGATATCTCCCGCAACGTGCGCCAAAACCAGACAACAGCCGACATTCCGCGTTGCAAAATATTAGCATCACCAGGAAATCTAGCTTCCTTCACCAGGAAACCTAGTTATTCGCCGTGTTGATTTCTATATGACCATGCCCTCCTTCGGGCTGTACGAGTGTCCCCTTCAGGAGGCTGTACTAGTGTCCCCTTTCCGGCTGAACCATTGTCTCCCCGTCAGGCTGTACCAGTGAACCCCTTCAGGCTGTATCAGTATCCCCCTTCAGGCTGTCCCTGCACCAGCACGTAGAAACCATCGTATCTGGTGATCCGGACATGATCGGACATGATCGGACATGATCGGACATGATCGGACCCGGACCCGGACGCGGACCCGGACCCGGAACACCGTGCTCCGGAGCTCCTCACCGCACGCACCCGTCGGCGTTCAGGAGCGAGCTCGCGTGCTCGTAGAGGTCCCTCGCCCTGGAGTCGCCGATGAAGTACGCTTCGAAAGGCCGCAGGCTACGGCCGCGCCGCCTCTCCAGGCACTCCTCGGCAAGACTGTCGGGACCGGGCGATCTGGCACTCACAACGGCACTCAGACAGTGACAACAGCACTCAGACACCCACAACAACACCCAGGTGCCCACCACGGCACCTAGGCACTCACAGCAGCAGTCAGACACTTACAACAGCAGTCAGACACTCATAACGGCAGTCAGGCGCTCACAACGGCAGTCAGACAGTGACAACAGCACTCAGACACCCACAACAACACCCAGGTGCCCACCACGGCACCTAGGCACTCACAGCAGCAGTCAGACACTTACAACAGCAGTCAGACACTCATAACGGCAGTCAGGCGCTCACAACGGCAGTCAGACAGTGACAACAGCACTCAGACACCCACAACAACACCCAGGTGCCCACCGCTGCACTTAGACACTCACAGCAGCAGTCAGACACTTACAACAGCAGTCAGACACTCATAACGGCAGTCAGGCGCTCACAACGGCAGTCAGACAGTGACAACAGCACTCAGACACCCACAACAACACCCAGGTGCCCACCGCTGCACTTAGACACTCACAGCAGCAGTCAGACACTCACAACAGCAGTCAGATACTCACAACTGCAATCAGACACTCACAACAGCTATCAGGCGCCAACAACAACACTCCGACACTCCGAACAACAATTGAACACTCACAACAGCACCCAGGCGTTCACAACAGCACTCAGACACTCATAATATCACATCACTCGGATGTGCTCACAACAGCACTCAGGTGCTCACAACAGTACTTGGACACCCACAAAAGCACTCAGACACCCACAGCACCCAGGCACTCACAGCAGCACTCAGGCATCCATGCTGGAAGGCGTGATCAAACCGGTACGGGAAGGCGTCACTGAGAAACCGCTGAGAAGCATGACGTGCTAGTCTTAGCAATGCACATCGTGGTATTCAGTCGACATGGCTCTGCATGACCATCTCCTACCTTTAAGACTGTGTAAGCTATCGCTACTGTTGCTATGGAAACCATTACCGGTCAGCTCCCATAATTCAGCCATGTACTGAGAGCGATATAAGCCGACTAACATTGGCGATGACTTTCGTGAATGGGTGGGGGGGGGGGGGGGGGGCTTACGTGGATTCACATATCCTCCGCATTTAGCATCACGTGTGATCTCTATCACTGGTCACTGCATTTTGGCATGAATGCTACACGGTATGAATTGATTCAAACATCCCAATATCTTCCAGACGCATGACCATTGCCTTTCCATGGCCTGTCCACCCTCTCACGACCTAATGCTATGTAGTGCTGTGGTTTTATGCTTGCTTCCGACCGATCTTTTGAAGAACTGACCTTTTGTCGAACCTCTGTATGACGCAGTATGGGGCCCCGGGCGCTGGCTTCGCGCCCGGTCCC
Source organism: Ashinkailepas kermadecensis (assembly GCA_034440615.1). Taxonomy (NCBI): domain Eukaryota; kingdom Metazoa; phylum Arthropoda; class Thecostraca; family Neolepadidae; genus Ashinkailepas; species Ashinkailepas kermadecensis. Next base: position 105,415 of record JAOTOM010004736.1, on the reverse strand, counting down.
GACCCCCTCCACATCACCCAGGCGAGGCCCTGCTCAAACACGGCGCTGCAGTTGTTGCCGGCGTTGCCATGGCTACCCGACGCCGCCATTAGCGGGTTGCCATGGATACCGCAGAACAGAAGTGCCGCCACGACCAGCGTCGTGTCAAAGGTCAGCGGAGCTGGGACGCCTCCCGGCATCGCTGACGGGGTGTGATGAGGCCGAAGGTAGATTTGTAGCGGAGCTGAAAGTATGCCAAGCTGTGATCACCACCCAAGTGCGTAAAGACGTACAGTGCGTAAAAATAGGTCGTACCGTGCAAAATCAGATATTGTTCTAACGAATGCGACTAATTATAGTGTAAAATGTCACGCGTTCCGATTCTTGCCTATCGGCACGTTGCCGTGGTGGAAGCCAATTTTCAGAGTTCTCCAGTTTACCAGAGTTCTCCAGCTTAAGTGCTGATTGCAGCACACTTTGACCAGGTGAAAATCATGAAAGTCTTCTTAGCCTGATATGGTTAATTATACAACTTACATAATTTATTGCAACATTATTACACCATATGCAACATGCATTGCTAATGAAACGGAACAGGCGATGCGTGGACGCCGCCAGGATTCTTGCTTGCTGAGGAGGGCTGGAGGCGGGCCCCCTTGGGTGCGCCTCTGCAGGTGAGATACAGGCCAAGCTGTATAACTTGACTTGGGACTCTTTTTCTGTAACATGTTCGTAATTAATGTACATGCAAGCACATGCTTTCAGTGTGAGCACAATTGTTATGCCAATATTTATTTTAAAAAAACGATAGAATGATAGGTAAATGGTATGTAGGGTGCATGTCAAAATCATGTCTAAGCCTGACAACTTAGTTCACTCTGGCATTGAAATCGACGCATGTTAGAGCTGAATATGTTAGAATGAATGTTAGAGCAGAATATGCTAGAAGGAATGCTGGAGTTGAATATGTTCGAATGAATGCTGGAGCTGAATATGTTATAATGAATGCTAGAGTTTAATATGTTAGAATGAATGTTAGAGCTGACTAGAAACAGCTCCCCAGTCAACCACCGTAACACGGCCAGTGTCTGCTGATGCAGCCCAGCCAGCTCCTTACCGCCAGCGGCGGGGTGTCGTTATCCCGACGACCTCATAACGAGAGCCACCTGGCGGACAAATACAGAACATGTTATGGAAAGATAACGCGATCAGTGTGATCTGAGAGCAGCGGCGCAGCCAGGATTTTCCTAAGGGGACCGACAAAACAAATGGTATGAAACAGAGAACGCCCTCGGCGCGCATCGCGCACCGAAAATCTTTGGTTTTGCATAGTGAAAATATCAAAATTTCTTCTTTAAACTAGTGAAATTTTAGTTCATAAGGGGGCAGCCCGCAACCCCCGCAGACCCAAACGTATGCGGTTCAGCGCTCATACATCAAAAGAAAAAAAAATTTTCGGCAGCTAGTGCTGGGGTGCTAATAACAGTAAACGCGGCAGCCTGATGACACGACCCCAAACCCCCAGAAGACCCCCCACCTACAGACTGACACGCCCATCTAACGAAACGCCAATCCAATTCCAGCGTGCAGCACCATGGCAATAACGAGCCAAGCAAATTTTGAGAACAGTTAGCAGAAGTGGAACATATGTGGGGGCGGGTTTGCTTTTCACCTCTGGAAATACCAGGCCGGCGGTCGTCATCGCATTTGCCAGTGGTTTGTGGGCGCTTAAACAAATCCAGGTATGAATTTCAGCCTTGACCGAAACATTGCTGATGAGTGGAAGAATCTCAATCACTACTGATGTTCCTGGGTGTAAAAGAACACGCCACCAACACCAATAATTGTGTAGGGCAATTCAGGTTTGTTTGTCAATTCGGTACCTACACCCCCGACACAAAAGTTGGGTCACGTTGGGTTGCTGACCTGGAGTTCACCACGGAGGTTGTCTATATCTTCTGGGGAGGGACTGGAAGTTCTCAATGTTCGCTAAAGCGCTCGAAGAGACGAGGCGAGAATCAACGAGGCGAGGCCATGGAATAAATAGTTACGCCACTGAGCCAAGTCAACAGCTCAGCAATTGGTGTGAGTTGTGCACACGGCTATGAGTGTGAGTTGTGCACACGGCTGTGAGTGTGAGTTGTGCACACGGCTGTGAGTGTGAGTTGTGCACACGGCTGTAGTGTGAGTTGTGCACAGGCGCGAGTGTGAGTTGTGCACACGGCTGTAGTGTGAGTTTGCACACGCGAGTGTGAGTTGTGCACACGGCTGTGAGTGAGTTGTGCACACGGCTGTGAGTGCGAGTTGTGCACAGCTGTATGTGAGTTGTGCACACGGCTGCGAGTGTGAGTTGTGCACACTGTGAGTGTGAGTTGTGCACACGGCGCGAGTGTGAGTTGTGCACAGGCTGGAGTGTGAGTTGTGCACACGGCTGTGAGTGTGAGTTTTGCACATGGCTGTGAGTGTGAGTTGTGCACACGGCTGCGAGTGGAGTTGTGCACAGGCTGTGAGTGTGAGTTGTGCACACGCTGCGAGTGTGAGTTATGCACACGGCTGTGAGTGTGAGTTGTGCACACGCAGTGTGAGTTGTGCACACGGCTGTGAGTGTGAGTTGTGCACACGGCTGCGAGTGTGAGTTGTGCACACGGCTGTGAGTGTGAGTTGTGCACACGGCTGCGAGTGTGAGTTGTGCACAGGCTGGAGTGTGAGTTGTGCACAGGCTGCGAGTGTGAGTTGTGCACACGGCTGGAGTGTGAGTTGTGCACACGGCTGTGAGTGTGAGTTGTGCACAGGCGGAGTGTGAGTTGTACACAGGCTGCGAGTGTGAGTTGTGCACACGGCTGTGAGTGTGAGTTACAACGGCTGCGAGTGTGAGTTGTGCACACGGCTGTGAGTGTGGTTGTGCACACGGCTGTGAGTGTGAGTTGTGCAACGGCTGTGAGTGTGAGTTGTGCACACGGCAGTGTGAGTTGTGCACACGGCTGCGAGTGTGAGTTGTGCACACGGCTGTGAGTGTGAGTTGTACACAGGCTGCGAGTGTGAGTTGTGTACACGGCTGTGAGTGTGAGTTGTGCACAGGCTGTGAGTGTGAGTTGTGCACAGGCTGTGAGTGTAGTTGTGCACACGGCTGCGAGTGTGAGTTGTGCACACGGCTGAGTGGAGTTGTCACACGGCTGTGAGTGTGAGTTGTGCACACGGCTGTGAGTGTGAGTTGTGCACACGGCTGCGAGTGTGAGTTGTGCACACGGCTGTGAGTGTGAGTTGTGCACACGGCTGCGAGTGTGAGTGATCGGTGGGGCCCCCAGTGGCGGATCCAGGGGTGGACGACGGCGTCATACCTCTTGCCCAAATTCGGCCGACTTTTGCCGAAATTTTGCACTGGTTTGAGTTGTTGGCATATTCGTGAGTTGTTAGCAATTCGTGGCATATTCGTCGTTAAGGCATGTTCGTGAAATGTACGAACATTCTATGAGATAAATATCTTCTTCGATAGGCTTGACGAATGTTAGCTGTTCAAACCTGATGAGCTTTTCGAAATCTTAGTGAGTTTTCTTGAATCCCCCCAAGCTAGGCTTTGGGATCCACACCCGGTGGCCTGATCTGAACGAACCGCGACGGCTAGTTTCTAAACCGCTCCGGTAATCACATTTCCCATTCATACCTATTCATACCCATTCCCAATCACATTTCCCATCCATTCCCATTCATACCCATTCCCGTCACCTACCGCACGCGACAACGGGGCGGCGGTGGCGCAACGTGTGGCGGCGTGCGCTCGACGAGATGGCGGCACGTCAAGCTCTCCGTTGAGCTTCTTCAACTGAGCTCTATCACTTTCAGTTCAACTGAGCTCTATCACTTCAGCTATGCCCATTTCCGGTCAAGCCCATAGGTGGAGACTTCGCATGGTTATTGCTGTTGCCAACTTGATTTTAATGTTAATGCCAGCTGTATGTTGATTCAACCAACTTAACTTCGTGCAGCGGCGCATACTGAATGCCAAAGCGTGAATATTGTTAAGGGGCTTTGTGCCTGTGTTGCATTCGCAGAGCCAAACATATAGGCGTTTCCAACAATGAAGGACGTTTGCTGTATTCTGATAGATTGAGCAACGTTTGTATCTTTCTTTAAAAGGGGCTTTGTGCCTTCTCCAAATTCAAAGAGCGAATATCACCATTGGGTGACAACCAGGAGGGAAGTGAAAACATTGGTGTTGCAAGACAGCACCAATACTTCCACTGGTGTTGCACCGGAAATTCCGAAAGTACACGAGCTTCCACCCATGGGCAGGCCCGGCGCACACATTAATCCCCACTTCATCCAGGACCTCGCACCGTAGAGCCATTCCAGCACACACAGCCTAAACTTCTCCTATGTCTGAACATTACATGACACTAATTTCCATTCCAGTACACTAATTTCGATTCCGATGCGTAAAAGTGCGTCATACCTGAACCCGTGAATCAGCTGGCGGTCAAAGACGAAGACGCGTCCGTGCGACCACCACGAGCCACCGCGACTGGCGACCGCTCATCTCGGGCCACGCGGCACCGGCACCACTCGATCTGCAGTCGGCGAACGGCGCAGAAATCGCGTGCAGAGAATAGCAGCAGGGTCAGTGAACCCGCCGCCGAGCGTCTCACGAGTGACGTCACCAGCTGGCGGGACGTCGGCGGCTGGGCCGTGTGACGTCACTGGATGGCGAATCATGGCCGTGACCACGACCCAAGGCTCTGTTACGGTGAGCATTGGAGTGCTGCGGATGGACTGGGTGTCTGTGTCTGGGTGGACCGTTCTCATTCATGGCTCAAAGGACGGTGGTTGTGACTTCACGACGCACTCGGAAGCTGAGAGGATATGGCGTCGCCTGCCTCTCACCCTGGCAGGAAGGGCGGGCATCGCGGGGAATCGAACCCCGTACCTCTGGCGTGCCAGACGCTTGGCTTAAACACTGAGCTACCGACGCCCTGATTCAAATGATGAAAGGATGTCAAATATCACAAATATTCATGAATATTGAAGAACCTCGTGCCCGGCAATGGAGGATGCCATGTATTGGCTTCACAGAACGCAGCAAAGGCGGGACATTCTCGGACAATACATGTCTGGGAGATGCGGGACAGGGGGCGGGGTAAAATTTATTCGCTTGGCTGGCTAGTTTTTATTTCGACTTGTTTTCGTCTGGGGCGCCTTCCATGGGTAGACACTCCGTTAGTTTCGGGGTCTCCGAACACTCTGCGCTCCGGAAATCAGGAAAACTAGGGGTTTCCATGAGGGAGCACAATTCTGCAGACGAATGTTAACCAGACCAAACGCCTTGAATCTTTTTTCTTTCTTAAAAAAACAGTTTAATCCGAGTTCTTGTTGGGGTGGCTTTATGAACCAGGGTCCTATTGCTAAGCAGAGCTTGTTGCGTGAACCCTGGCCCCACCACCCGATCCATGAATTCCAGTTCAACGGCAGAATTTTGACCGAAAGCTTAACGTGCCGTCAATGCATCGGCACGGCCGCCCAGTAGCTCGTCCTCGGCCTTATCGGACCAGCTGCCAACTGACCCTCCCAGCCGGGAGCTAAATGCGAGCGCGTGAAGCGACTCGGACCCTGCGTTGCCAGGACAGGGGAGACCAGTGCAGGCCAGCGCTCTTACCAACTGAGCTACCGGGGCTTTGGATCAGGAAGCCATCTTAAGCTGAGAATCCACCTAACTTCACAATCATATGAAACGATATGTTTCCACTGAAATGACATCATGCTTTCTCGGCTGAAATATTGTGTTTTGTATTTTGCTAGGTAGTCATTATGCTCAATTTTACCCCTCAATGGCTTCAGTATTTGACAAGGGATCCCAGGAGTTCACTTCCCCTCTGCTCAGTAACCTAGTAGCTACTGCATGCTCTGCACCTGACTGATTGGATATACGAACGCCTGAGTTTCTGGTAGAACTTTATATTTTGTTACGATCTTGCCCACGTAGGATTATGCTGAGGTCTGGGAAGTATAATTGTGCCCACGTGCGACAGGGTGACAAGGTGGCTTTTAACCAAAAATAGTGGGAGAACGGGCACCCTCCAAATCCGTTCGACCCCTCCCCTGATGCAATTCCTAGGTACACCACTGGGGAGGGTGGAAGTGTGGGGTGGGGGGTGAGGGTGGGGGGGGTGGGGGGTGGGGGTGGGGTGGGGGGGGGGCTGACGCCGAAAACCGAAAGTCCCCCCCCCCCCCTCAACCGGTGGGCTAGATCCGCCAGTGTGCAGGATGTTAAACATTCGTTGAAAGAGGCGTCGATTCAGTATACCATGAGGAGTAAGTAAACGCCCGTAAGGGTCAGCCCGTAAGCTCTGATAAGGGCCCACCCACCTTTGTAACGGCCCGTACACGTTCGCAACGACCCGCAGATGTTTGCAATGGCCCGTAAAGGCCCATAAGCATTCCCAAAGACCCGAAGACGTAGACATGAAAATTATCAACCTATGGAAAATTCGTCCCCCATCCAAGATCTGTAGCGATGCCCATGTGCACACCCTTGAGGTGTGGCGAGGGAAGGGACGCTGGACCCGACCCTTGTTAGGTAGGTTCACCGGGTACAAGCTTGAGAGATTTCCGCGGCAGGACAAATGTCGGCAGGAATGCTATTCATTACTGGAGGTTCCCTCTCAATGTTATGGGGGGGGGGGGGCGGTGCCCACAACGTATCTTGAGTACAAAATATCTTGTGTATGACATATACTTAATGCTACATTTTCTTAAAGCAGAGAAACAGACATTGTCATAACCCTTCCACTATTGGAAGTGCCTATATCTAGGGACTCAAAAACCCTATCCATGCTTTGCATGAAAGTTGAGCATACCCGAACCTTATGTGAAGGACAGCACCGTTCCCCCGAAAGCAACCATCTTGGCAAGACTCGCTCACACGACTGCCTCCAGAAAAATGTCTTGGCTGCTCGCTCGCGCGCGAACCCTTAACACCTTGAGTCTGGGGCGGATCCAGAAATTTTGATGGGAACGAGGGACGGCACTGCTCGTTCCTTTCGTCCGTAGGAACGCCACCGCGGAAGTCCTCAATAGGTGCCTTCGGTTGAAACATGGTTCACCGCGAGGGGAGTGCACTCGAGCATACTGAAAGGAAGCTTTTTCCTTTTAAGGGATGTCTATTCAACTGAGATGTCTATTCAACTCTTTGGCTGAAAAATGTGTTCAGCTGGTGAGGGTGCTCTCGAGTCTCCTTGCAGAACGCCTTTTCTCGGTCAGAGGGTGCCACTTTCCATGAGGGGACATAGCCTCAGTGCTCCCCGGCCCAAATCTGCGTCCGCTCTGGGCCATTTCATATGCTATGTTTCCGGCTGGATTTCTACCTCTCTCATACTGTAATTTGACATAATTTGCTCCATCCGATCATGTTGTGACTCCTTCATTTTACCCTTCAAGTAGGGTATTTTAGGTACTTTGCTGCCATACCCAAAGAGCGGGAAAATAACCTCGCTGCGCAGCCCCATGCGTACGATCCTACGGACCAAGAACAGCGCTGGAGCGCGCGAACCAATGAGATGCGAAGACGTCGTGACGTCACTGGTATTGCTGCATGTAACTGGCTAAGTATTGCAGAGTAAACTAATCAAGGCATGGCTTAAAACAAGAGTCGGGCAGCAGACAGCAGAAATAAGAAGCAGAAATTTAGCAGAAACGGAGGCTCCGTATGTAAGCAGAAGGCAGTATTTTGATGACAGTGAGTGGCGATGGGTCTGCGGGCATAGTGGTCGTGTTGTTTGTACACACGGTGACTGGTAATTGATGTTTGGGATACCGAACACTGAAGCATTACTCACGTATTATTGAATTACCGAAGCAAGCAGTTGGAATTCAAAGCGTTCTGTTGAAGTTCTGCAGCAATCAGTCGAGGTAGGCACCACAGGCGGCGGAAGGTCTGATCGAGGGAGAGCTATATCTATGGAGAGGCGCCACATTTCACATTTGATTTTGAGAAGTTCCGTTGTTTAGGCTACTTAAGCAGCGTTCTAACCATAGGTGTTTTATGTACCTTGGGTGGGGCAGGTGCCTCCTCAATGTTGGCTTTGTCCCCCAAGAATCTCAACTTTTAACATAAGAACCTATGGATGGTGCCCCCATCCCATTTCGGCCTGCCCATTCCCTTGATGCATTTTCCCCAAAAATAATTTTCGGAAATCAACACCCATGGTTCTAGCCTTACGGTGATGCATGTATGTGTGTGTACGTCGATTATCGAGGAATGCTTTCATGACGGGGCGGGGGGGGAAGCGTGGGAATTATTGGTAGGGCCCAATGCAGATGCGCCGAGGAAATGAGTGCTGTCAATTTGGTTGCTGATGGGCCCCACCACATAGGGTTCCATACTAAGAGCAGGAAGTTGGTGAGGCCAGGGCAAAGATGATGGGACCTGGGCCCCACCAAAAGTATTGGAAACTCCACCCCTGCATGTTTTATAGTCCCGCATATCCTCTCGTCGGGCAGGACGGCGAACTCGCCTTCGCCGAGCCGGGCTTTTGACCCCCCCCCCCCCTCTAAGCTAGGTAAGCTAGGATAAACTGTAGAAGACCGTTGGAAACCTTTGATCATGGTAATCTCGAAGCATACCTTGGCATTCATTTGCATTCTGACTTATAATGATATCACCAGAGGTCATATTAGGTAACGAAGTTACTAGGTACCTATACGGATCTCAACAGGGGTAAATTTGTGCTTTAAGGTAAGTTGAGTTCTCGGATTTTTTGTTTCAGTGCAACGTCTATGAACGTGATTAGGACTATGTGACCGCTCTTTTTCTCTGAAGCTCTTTATTTTTCAGTTGAGGAGCAAAATAACACCAAGAAGACTGATGAAGTCTGGTTTTTTAGTAAGGAAGGTTCCTAATACAGCGTACAAATGATGTAGAACAATGAAACATGACCTAACCTAGGCTAGCTTAGCCCCCCTTTTAAGAAAAAGTCCAGAATCAATTCGGTTAATTTGCGCTTTAAGGCGTTTTATTAATTATTGACGTTTTGATAACTTTTCAATGCCATATTTACGAACGTGAGTAAGACGATGTGACCAATCATATCTTGGGAAATGCTTACTTTTCAGTTCGTGAGTAAAATAACAACAATAGTAGGCTTTCAGTTAGACAATGTGGCATCAACAGTAACGCTTAAAATAAAATAAATTGTAGCATAGCCTAACCTAACCTCCCTCTGGAGCAAACAATCCATTTTTCGGTTAAATATTTTCCGAAATTTTGCCAAGGAAAACACTGACCCATCCTATCCTATAGCATAGCCTACTCGTGAAGAATAAAGACTTTCTTTTTTCTTAAACTAAGAAATCCAACTTTAAAGAAACCTAACTGAATGTAACCAAACAAAACCTGATCCATTTGTTTGCTTTATGAAGGTACAATGTGTGTCAAATTTGTGTGATGGGCCGGTAACACGTTAAAAAGCACGACAATGCAAACATTTTGAAACATTTCAACCAATTGTTTCTTTGAAATTTTCGAAATGACCTAACATGACCCAAGCTGAATGACCCAGCAAAATCTAACCTAGCCTAAATCGCTTTTGAAGAAAACCTACGAATATTTTTGAAATAAAAAAGATTCTCACTTTTCCAAGTTAGAAAACCTAACATAACCTAACCGCACCAATTCCAGCCGGTTTCTTTGTTTTATGTAGGTAAAATGTGTGTAAAGCTTGCCTCATGAATACCTTAAAACACAATAATACCGACATGGGTAGGTAAGTCCTAAATAAATGCAATAATGGCGTTGTTCCTGGGCTCCGACGCGAGGTTTTAGGGCCCAATGCACTTTTTTTTTTGGGCCCTGGAGCGATTTTTTTCAGGTCCCCACGTTTTTCTTGGCTTTACACAAGTCATTGGGTTCAGACGGATTTCTTTTTTGGAGTCCCACAGTGCGATTTGTGTGAGATTCGGCACATATTTTTTTCTTGGTTCGGGCGCGGTGTTTTCTGGACACTGCGCGATGTTTGCTCCATTTTTTTGCCCAGAGTGATTTTTCGATGCCCAACACATTTTATTTAGAGCCCTATTCGGTTCTTTTAGATACAACCATCTCACAGAAGAAGGGACAATTTTCTATTTTGCCCCTCCCTCCCTCGGCACCCCCTTCCTGTTCCAGTCGACCTATGTTCAGTTAAGTGCCAGTCCTGTGGAATAGTTGGTGCTCTCTGTCTGCCAGAGGTCATGGTACTTCATGCCACAGGAAACATTGCCTTACGCAAAACTTGCAAATTCTTACAAATTAAATTCAAACTCGCGACAGTGCCCTGAAGTGAACAATTTGATTTGTTGTTAAGTTTAGCAATTATAGCTACACATCGTCTAATGCTACAACTTGATCCTACAAAAGTATAGACAGCCTCATCTGACCTAGCTTAACCCGAGCTTCTCAGCCACACACCGTTGATGGGGGGGGGGGTATTTCCCCTGCTTACCTCAAGAACGGCTGGGCTGGACCGATGAAAAATCCAAACGACATTCGATGGCGCCGTGGGGAGCGATCTCAGAGCACTTAAGAAATTATGTTTTAGGTCCGCATTAAGGTCACAGGTCAAGGTCAAAGCTCTAAAATATGAAGCATGGAATATGTGACTCGCTTGACAACGTGATCGATTCAAAAAGTTCATTTCCGCCTTAAAGTTTATTTCCACTCAAGTGCATCTTCCCACCTCGACGCAGCGGTAGCCGATGGCGCGTGCATTGCACTTGGGACCATTGCATTTATTTAATAATTAAATCAATGGCACGACTCATTCGATTACAAACGGCGACATGAACTTCAGATAATATATAATCAATCCATTTTATCTGGTTAACATTTAGGAGACCGAATATTCCTTGCTTGTGGAACGTATGACATCCGCCAAAAGGAGCCCTCATTCTGCACCCCTGCTATGATCAGTAATAGTAGGCCCTCGAATTTACCATTTTGTTCCGCCCTCACCACCCGCCCTTCCTTGATGTTGATGCCCCTAACTCGATCAACAAGTTTTGCTTAAACTGCCGGATCTGGTGTCTGCAATATACTGACAATTTGAATCCATTGATCAGGTTATGTGCAATTAGGTATTAAACTTCAGCCAGTGGGGTGGGGAAAGCAGCGATGAATGCGCGTATGCTGCTTTCAGCTTGGCACCTCGGGCAGTGTAACGAAATAATGATGTGAACATTTACGGTAGTAGCACTTCTCCCAGATGTCGAGATTCCTGGTGGAACGATGCAAGTTTGAGGAGGCTAAGTTGGATAATATTTGGCGATGTTCTCTTCTCGACTTCGAAACACCAAATACCATATTGTATTTGTCTGTTTATCAATGTGTCCTATGATAGGGACTTTCTGACTGCTGTCTCCGAATGTTTCTGAAATTGGCTTGCGCTCAACATAATATTCTTCTTGAGGTGGGATAGGGAGAGACAAGGACAAGAACAAGAACAAGAACAAGAACAAGAACAAGAACAAGAACAAGAACAGGGACATGGGCAGGGACAGAAACAGGGAAGGGAGAAGGGAAGCAGGGAGATCCTCATGCTTTAAATCGATTTTTTTCTTCGAATACATTCGGAAGCAACAACCTATATCCCCCAAATACGTTGTGTTTACTTTTTCACTGACGGCTGCAATGACCACATTGTCTTTCTCTTTTGCAAACTTAATGTGGCTTGTACGTTGCAGGATAACTGCCTGTGCGTCATGGAGACCGACGCAGAATTCGCGCCGATTCGCGCGTTCTTTCGCGAACAAGACTGGGCGCAGATGAGCAGGTACGAGAAGACTGCTTTCATGCAAAAGAAGGCAAACTACGAAAAAATGAAGGAGCTTGGTGAGTGTGTCGCTCGACGTCCAGTGGTCCGTCCATGGGTGTGTGGGGACGTCCAGTGGTCCGTCCATGGGTGTGTGGGGACGTCCAGTGGTCCGTCCATGGGTGTGTGGGGACGTCCAGTGGTCCGTCCATGGGTGTGTGGGGACGTCCAGTGGTCCGTCCATGGGTGTGTGGGGACGTCCAGTGGTCCGTCCATGGGTGTGTGGGGACGTCCAGTGGTCCGTCCATGGGTGTGTGGGGACGTCCAGTGGTCCGTCCATGGGTGTGTGGGGACGTCCAGTGGTCCGTCCATGGGTGTGTGGGGACGTCCAGTGGTCCGTCCATGGGTGTGTGGGGACGTCCAGTGGTCCGTCCATGGGTGCCTTTCACTAGCATGCGATGCTTCAGGAAGCAAGTGATATTTGTATTGCTTAAATATCAAGATATATTTTGTTTCAATTTCATCGCAACCCAAACGTTTTTTTTTTTTGGTAAAGATTGCACGTATCATCTCGTGAAAATTGAAATTCGCATTTCCAGCGATATTGTGGAGCCTGCCTGCGTCTGTTGCCTTGATATTTCTTATAACACTGATGAATGTTGAGAATCGCACCGACCCTGGTTCAGCCGTCGCTTGACAAGTTTTCGTCCCACGTGGAGAGCAAGCTTCGTTCTCTGTGTGGTAGACCTCTCCACTGAAAACATTTATACTTGCGGAAAGCGTGTCGAAGTTCAGATAAGATATAATCAATCCATTTTACCTGGTTATCATTTGGGAGAACATATATTCCTCGCTTTCGAAACGTACGACACCTACCAAAAGGAGCCCTCATTCTGCACCCATGCTATGATCATTAATAGTAATTGGTAAAATTAAGTCGTGGAACCGCCGTTGGCGGTACATGCCACACCGTACGTGTGTGCACCCCAGCGGCCGTGCTGCGGCCAGACAACGCGGCGGCACGGTTTCAACCGACACCGGCTTCGGCCAGAATGCCGCTTCGTTGCCCGCAGGGTCACAAAACATATTTTGAGCTTGTGTGTCGGAGTGGAAAATGATTCTTTAAGCGATGGCGTTGGAAATTAAGGTAGGAAAAGTCTAAGGTATTTCGGTATTCTAGCAAATGTCCAGTATACATTCAAAATGAAGTGTCCCAACACACATTTTCGACGTGCCATTTCGTGATTATTGACTATTTTCCGTTTGTTATTTGAGTGGAAGTGTACTGAGCAAACGATTAAATGGGAACCATCGATTGTCAGTGTTGACAATCGAATCACTCAAATAATCACTAACACGAACACAGATGGAGTGATTCGGTGTGATCGGTGTTTACTGATTACTCAAAAATAGATACACCCCTATTAGGTTTTCCAGCCAGGGTAACCAATGCTTTGGGTATGTTTGTAGAAACCCGAAACTACATGATGGAGTGAGTGTGTGTGTATTTGTGATACAGTGTGAGTTGTGATGCAGTGAGTGATGATACATGATGTGAGTGAGCCATGCAGTGATACAGTATTTATGTGACTTCTGTTAGGTGGCACACTCGCTGGCAAGATGTGGGTTCATTCATGGAAATGAATGTTTCAATCGGTCAAACACTTGTTCAACAGGCGGACTATGTGGCAATGGACATGCCATGAGTGGAAAATTGTCAAAATGTTTGTGCTGTAAGCTGTCACAGCCACGTGCAGATGAAAAATTAGTGCTGCCAGGTATGCGACGTATTGTAAAGGTGGCGGCACCACTAATGGGTTGCTAAAGCTGCAATACCTTCAATAGTAGGCCGGCCGTGAAATAGACAAACCTCTGGTGGCGCAGGATTTGTCCTAGTGTGTGTTGGGTGGGGGGGAGCAAGATATATTTTGAGATCGATTATTTAAATGCGGTGCGCATAGGGTGAGTGCTAAGCTCGTCCAAAGTGTGATGGAGGCGCGCTTTCCCCCTTCTACCCCACGCACCGGTTCGCACGTCCATGCACATTGAACCCGTTCCACGCCACGGTTCTTCTAGATACGGTTCCAGGTTAGATACGGTTCCTTCGCGGTTCCAGGCATAGCCAACCAGCCGCCGCAGTTCATGCAGCCGCCGCCGGTGGCGCCACCTGTGCGCCCGAAGCGGCCTCGCGCGGCGTCCGCCGACAGCGGCGACGAGTGGAGTCCGTCCCGGCACGTGCAGCCGGCGCGACAGGCTCGGCGGCGCACCAGCTCGTGCGACCGGCCGGCCAGGGCCGCCAGGTTCCGGCCTCCGGTCAAGACGGCGGCGGCGGCCGTGGGTCCAGCCGCGCCGAGGACGTGTCGGAAGGCACCCGCACCAAGGTAACGCTTGGCACCGCCTGCATCTGGCACCACCCACACCAAGGTAATGTTTGGCACCACCCGCACCAAGGTAATGCTTGGCACTACCCGCATCAAGGTAATGCTTGGCACCACCCGCACCAAGGTAATGCTTGGCACCATACGCAGCAAGGTAATGTTTGGCACCGCCTACACCAAGGTAATGCTTGGCACCACCCACGCCGGGCTTCGTCCCGACACGACCGGCACCCAGTGTTTGACGGCTACGCCAACGGCAACATAGAGGTGTTGGACGCCATCTCGCATCTCGCAGCCCCCGCGCCAAGGTGACGTCATGACGCGCACGTAATGTTTGACGTCACCAGCAACATATTTTTTTTTGACAAACCACATTAACCACCACCCACACCAAGGGAATGTCCAGCACACCCACACTAGGGTGACGCTTCTGATCTGGTTAGTGTAGCCAATAATTGGCTAAGTATGCGGGAAGAGGCAAGCATTTCCCACAGTGTCAACACTTCGGAACTTGTGTAAACTGTGCAGGTCGCGATCGAAGAGTGATCAAGGATGACACTGCCGGTGAGGTCCTACCATGTTGTTGCGGACGCCGTGTTCAACCGCTAGTAGTGGACTGTATATATGTGGGTGGCGCCCTGCAGCATTGGGTAGAATGACCAAGAGGCCTAAAGATAATGGTATAGAAGAGAGAGCGGGGAGAAGTAAGCGGGAATACCATGTGAAATGAATTTATTGGAATAACAATAGGAAAAGGAACAAATAATTACAATGTGAGTGGTTGGAAAGATGTGTGATGGGAGAATAGAAAGAAATAATCGAAGTACCTAAATAAAGGTGGACGTAATAATAAAGGTCGTAGGTTAGAGCTCCCAAATTCAAGGGAGACAAAGGAACTCTCCAATTCAAGAGAGCAGTGGCCTAATCAAGAACACTCGAATTCAAGAGTGAAGGAACCCTCCAATTCAAGAGGGCAAGGACCTAGATAAGAGCACTCCAATTCAAGAGTGAATGAACCCTCCAATTCAAGAGGGCAAGGACCTAGATAAGAGCACTCCAATTCAAGAGTGAATGAACCCTCCAATTCAAGAGAGCAGTGGCATTAGGAAATGAAGGAGTACGAAAAACGTGGAAAGAAAACAGGAAAAACAAAGTCAGGCACGGTGCCCCAGCCGTGACGAACAGTGCTGCGTGTGGTTCCTCAATTCACTTCACTGATCACTCACTGTTCCACTTATCACTTCAACACGCGCTCAAAGTACTCATTTCTATATTGGCAACGGCGGGACGGCAGAGGTGCAGTGCACCTGACGAAGACGACAGAAGAAGAGAGCGAGGTAGACGCGCCGCTTATATATGAAGGCAAGGGCCAGCTGAGACAAGGATAAAAATGGGTCACGGGTCGCATAACACCCGCACCTGCGCCGCGACCGGCGTTCAACAAATAGGCAGAACAAATACGGGCGACGCGACGGGGACGCCCCGCAGGTCGAGCAGACACGTCGTCGCTGGACATGCGGTGTCCATCCCGATGTCGCGGCTGCCCGCGAACGGCAGACCACAGCGCGACATGCAGTGTCTGTCGGCAACACATGTAATTTCTGCAGCCCCTTGCTACACCTGCGTATCCACCGGCTGTGGCCCCAGCGTATGTTGTCTAGTAACAGTCTGGTCACAAATGCTGTGTCACAGTCTGGTCACAAATGCTGTGTCACAGTCTGGTCACAAATGTTACAAATGCTGTGCCACAGTCCGGTCACAAATGCTGTGCCACAGTCCGGTCACAAATGCTGTGTCACAGTCCGGTCACAAGTGCTGTGTCACAGTCTGGTCACAAATGCTGTGTCACAGTCCGGTCACAAGTGCTGTGTCACAGTCTGGTCACAAGTGCTGTGTCACAGTCCGGTCACAAGTGCTGTGTCACAGTCCGGTCACAAATGCTGTGTCACAAATGCGCTGGCCCGCTGCAGGCCAAGGCCGGGAAGAAGGCCAAAAAGCCGTCGGCAACCGTCGTGTCCAGCCAAGAGCAGCAGCAACAAGAACCAAAGCAGCCGCCACCGTCGCCGCCGTACGACTTTAGAGGATTCTCCGCCGAGGAGGTGGCCCAGTGAGTGATGTGCGCGCGTGGGGCGGGTGCACGTTGGTGGTCATGGGATCATGTCATTGGGTGTTTCGTATCGAAGAGCTCATCGGAAGATATCGCTGCATCTCGATGTCTCAAACGGGTATCGCTGCATCCTCTCCATGTTTCAGCTGGTTCCCCGCCATGGTAAAAGAGAACAAAATCCCACTTTGGGGTAAATTTTAACAAACATGACAAATGAAGGCATAAAGTGTTCCAACATAGTAAGAAGCTACAGGGCCCATCTGGATTAAGTCTGCAATGGAAGATACTATCAGCCTGGGCAAAAAGGTACTCAGCACTCCAACCAATACCACATGTTAAATTCCAAAGAGACTGTCCACCAATATCCAACACGCATACCAATACCTATCTATCTATCCTACCTATCTCGCCTATCTAGCCCTATTCACTTCACCCATTGCGAAATGTGAAAACACAAATGTGAGAGACGTTTCACCCATCATTGAATACTACTGGAATCTGGGTATGCAGCCTACCTGAAAGTTTAAAATTGGTTGGCTCGGGTAGTTTTTTTTGTCTGGAGTATTACATTTGGTTTAATTTCGCACGAGTCGCAACCGCAAAATTGGGTATCACTGATGCCTAAGTTCTCGCTATTGACAAAGGAACTAATATGCCAAGAAATTTCAGGCGATGAGTAGAGCGATTCTGATGGCACCGCATGAGATGCGATGACATTGGAATGCGCAGAGTCCGGTCATTTTGCACTTAAATATTGCCGCTTTATCAACATCGTTAACTTTCCATACGAGTGGCTTCACGTATGTCTCGCTCGCCGTTGCTAAGCTGTTTAGTGCAGCATCGCAATACTTGGTGACTTGTCCTAAACTTTTTTTTTATCTTGTGGCAGGATTTGAAAATTATATTTTAGCCAAAGAATCAGGCCACTTTTGCGTGCTCATCGAACTCACGGGCTCACGGACATTGGAGAACGTCACTATTTTAGCGGGCCGTCAGGACCGAATCATCGGCTTAAGTGTCAAGTTTACAGCGCCAAACATGCGTCCCCCACCCCTCCGTTTGTAATGTCTGAACGCACACGGCTGTAACTTTATTGGCTCAGAGGATAAGTAGGAAAATAAAGAAAAACCATGTCTCCTGTCCGAAACTGTCCAGGACTCGAAGTTACTAGAATAGCTTTAAAGGAAGACCGGTACTCATGGTTTGAATATTTTCTTCTGCATCACCACCATGCATTACATTGACTGAGTGAGCGAATTGTGGCTACGCCCTCAGCAGGGCATTCGTCATAATACCGCGATTCCTTTCTTGTTTTAGGTCGAGTAGTTTCGTGGATATGAGACTGGACCAACTCTGGAAGTTCTTCACCAGCGAGTTGAGGAGGCTGGGCGAAGGTGGGTGCCGGATGACACGTGCTGCACGCCGGGCATGTGTCTACAAAGGTCTGGTCGTGTAGAGTAACAGGGGAAGTCGTGTGATGTGGTTCTCACTGGTGTAGTTTGCCAATATTTTCGAATTTGGCTTGGAAATTGTCGATACGCCACTGCACCAAGTCCTCCAATGCACTGGAGGACCTGGTTATTTGAACAGTGGGCCATTGGTTATTTACTTATAAATGGTAGGAAATGGCACCGAATTGACAATAATTCGCCGTGACACGTACCGCACATTTGACAATTTTGACTTGCATCGCTGGGTCTTATGAATTATGAGAAGGGGACTGATTGAAAAGTTGCGTGGATGGAGACATAATGCAAAGATAACCAATAAATTGAAATGAACTGTCATTACATTTCCTAGTTGCTTTCTCAAGCACAATTGTGCAGCAATGCACTTAAGAACTCGTCATTTTCTTCCACGTCTGCTCTGAATGTTTCGCTCCAACATCATCGTTTCAGGAATAGTATTCTACTATTCCACCCTGCTGAAGAACAACGCGGGTACCCATACCTTTGGTGTTGAAAGGTGCTCTCCTTCGGTTTACGATATCTAGACAAGAACAATTGTTCGGTATATTTGAGTGCTCGCTGAGACCAATGCTAGAAGGGAAAATATGATGCACCTGGCCAGCATGCGCATGTTTTTGCTCGGATTCTGTGATTTAGGGCAAGTCGAAATTGCATATTTCCCGAAGCTTGACGTATAATCAGCAACGATGATTGTTCGTAATCCGAATATCAATTTGAACGTAAGCGGAGCATACGAGTATATACCAGAATATGCATTGCTCATAACCTATCAGCTGACTGGGTGTCAAGCAGTAATTGTAATGATGCGTTTTGGCACAAACAAGCACAAGGATTGACAACAGTTAATCTAACCTAGCTTAACTTCACCTAAAGTAATCTGACTCAACGCAACCCTACCTTTCTTAACCCAGTCCCTCTTAGCCTATCTTAGCGTAGCATGGCGTAGCCCGACACGAACAGAGGAGGGACGGATCCAGGGATTTTGATCGGAAGGAGCACTGCTCTTGGGGGAACATCCCCCCCCGGAGGAGCGTCACTAATGAAGACAGTTCGAATGGGTGCGTGCTGACCTCCCGACGAGGCATCGATTTCATTGAATGTAGCGCGTTCGGCTCAAACAGTTCTGAGGGGAGGCTCATTGGAACCGGGAACGTGCCCCCCCCCCAGTGCCCCGTCTGGATCAACCAATGAAACAGGTGGACAACCGTAGAACGTGAGGTCCTACCGTGGGAATAAATAATGACATGCGTTATAGTCGTCATATGGTGATAGTCGTCATAGTGGTCGATACATAGTCGTCAGGTGATATAGACGACGTTATGTTTTTTTAGCATTATAGGTTTTAAGCATTATATTCTGATGGATAGGTTCTGATAGATTCATGATCACGTATCTTTTCTAATGTACAATGTTTACGAGCTATGGGCGTTGTAGACTTTTTGCACACTTCAAATTGTATTGCATGTTCCTGCGATAACATGTGACGTAAAATACACAAAGCATCCTCGCCAAATGCGCAAAACCCGGGTGCATCAACGGCTGCCTGAAGCTCGATCGACTAATCGGCTGCTGAGATATACTATGGGCGATTACCTCCTCCAGCTCTCAGGCGTTCGATCAATACCCCAGCCAGTCAGTTTAATAGTTGCTGTGTTCTTCATCACAGAAGCCCCGGACAGCCCGTTGCCGAGACGCAACCGGAAGAAGGTCAACTACAAGGAGGAGGAGGACTTGGATGACGATGACTACATCTGTGAGTGGTCCATTTCCTACGCTGATTTCACGGCTACATGGTGATGGGTCTGGCTGGCCAGACTTTTGTACCGGCGAGGTTCATTCAAGCTGGACTGTTGGCCGCTGTTCGGACTGTAATTACACATCAACTGCAGCTGCTGTGTGATGAGAAGGGTGTCGCCCTCCGCAGTGATGATGCTGTCGACTGGCCGGTGTCGGGTCACTGACCTCGCCCTGTCGCACTGCTGTGTCTGTGTGACGAAGGTGTGACACCGGCTCGACCTTATGTATTCGCAGTCCGTCACACACGACCTTCTGTCCGCTGTTTGTTACGCTGACCCAGCCTCGCACGCCCCTGGTTTGTTGCACGGTCGCGATCTCGAGCCCGCAGTCTGTTGGCTGACCTGACCCCGCGTGTCCCCAGTCTGTGACGAGTGTGACAGGGAGTGGGAAGGAGACTGCCCCAACCACGGGCCTCTGGTGGTGGTATCCGATACCAAGGTGAGTGCTGGAATAACAAAGCCAGTGGTATGATGACGGTGACGCCTCTCATCAATGGTTGTGTCAACAGTCACCAGTCAGGTGGGGTTAAATTTTGTTTACTCAGCATGTTTCGGAAGTTTATATTTAATAGTAGTATATTATTAGTTATTCGTGGGCATGCGCCTTGTCGCTTCAAAGCGCGTAGGTTCCGGGGGGTACACACCAGCTACATACAATACTTAATACACTTAACTCGGCCCGGGCCCCCCCCCCCCTTCGCCCCCCTTTTTTTGGGTGCGCCCTTTTTTTCACACCAACTTAATACACTACACCTCGAGCACGGTTCCCATGCTAATCATTTAAGTTGATGGTATCGGCACTGGCACTGGTACTGAGAGATTGTGTGTTATCGGGGACGTAAGTACACGCTCATATGCACAAGGACATACCAAGCGCTTGTTTATTTGTCACGTCGATATATCGCTCGAGGCTTAATGTGGTAATTTCTAAACAGTCATGAAGTATTGAGGTTGTTGAATTTCCACGGTATGTTGGGCAGTCAGTGTAAGATACGCATACATCAAAACAACCAGACGCCAATTTCACTAACATCACAAGCTGTGTATTCACACTGAATTTGGTGTGAATAAACCTTTAGGTAATATTCCAGTATTACCCCTCACACATTCCTTATATTAAGAAGGTATTTAACCCTCGCCCGTATAGGGGGGGGGGGCAACCCCGTAAGGTTTTTGTGTATTCCTTCCAAACCGATGAACGGATCGCTCTGAAATTTTCAGTACCCTCTGGGGCAACCTTTTGACGACTTTTGTGTGAACTTTTTTGGGAGGTCGTGTCAGGTCACGGAGTTTCGAGGTCATAAAGGGGAGCACCTCCGACCAGTTTTCAAGAAATACGTGATTATCGCACCTAAGCATGATATTGTTGCCTACATCGACTGGTATTATGTGACCGGTAAAAGTACAGATGCCCAGATGGGCTCCCATTGAAAAATAATGTTCCAAAAATCGGTGACCTCGTTTGACCTTTCGACCTTTTTTTTATAGCTGACCTACGGTAATTTTTCGTGCTGAATTAGAATTCAGCGTCCATTTTACCCTAGGGAACTTTAAACTTAGAAATTGGAACCACTTTTCAAAAAGTTGGATATTTGGGGTCACGGCTTTGACCTCATTTGGTGCATGACATATTGGTCCGATCACATCGTGTGACATGTCGTTATGTTCGCAAGGTCCCAATAAACATATTTCCGGCCATTTCGTGCATATTTAGACAGTAGTTTCGATATAACTGACGATTTTCTTAGGAAAACAAAAAACAAATCAATTTTAGACCTTTGACCTGACCTGGAAGGTCAACCATTGACCTTAGAAGGTCATACTGAATTCCAATCGCGCTATCTCGGCCAGATCTATGACTGTGGTCTTTGGTTCGTTTTCGTAACAAGCACGGTTTCGAATCGCCAAGGTGGGTCGTACCCCCCCCCCCCCTATACGACCGAAGGTGGTAAAATGCCGAATACTGGCGAGGGTTAAGTCACGGTCAGCTGTCTGCCAGTCGGCTATTGGTGACTTAATATTAAAGAAGATTAAATATAAATAATGAAATACATCTTATTAAATTAAATATAGTTCAACAAGATTACCTATAGGTGAATTCACACCAAAATCAGTGTGATTACACAACTTGTGATGTTAGTGAAATTGGCCTCAGGATGATGGATCTGTAATGTGGTAATGGGGACTGCAGAAAATGCATGACAACAACTGAGGAGCAGTGAGGTCGTTTCAACTGTTCTGGTAGTATTGCCCATCCTGCTGGTGTTGTTTCCTTGCGTGGCGAGCATAAGGTGCACCTGAATCGTTTCAGGTGTCCATGGAAATCGGTGATACGAAACGCGACCTGAAAACCCTGCCCGACTTCCTGAGCGCAGGCAGATCCAAGATCCTGGACGCGAACATCGGTACCGATCCTTCCCGGTCCTGTTTTACTTTGCTTGAATCTTGACCCTCTGGCGATCAATTTTCAGATTCTAGTTATGGTATCCGAGCATAAAATAACACAAAATATGGCAGCACTGAATTTTACGGAATACTTTAACTGTAAGCACCAACTAACTGCAGTCCTACCTCCCTTGCTGCAGTCTCGTTTTCCAGTGCTAGTCCTCTTACCCCGTGCTAGTCCTCTTAACCCGTGCTACAGCCCTTGTCTCCGTGCTACAGCCCTTGTCTCCGTGCTACAGCCCTTGTCTCCGTGTTACAGCCCTTGTCTCCGTGCTACATTCCTACCCCCCTGCTTCAGTTATGTTATGATGGACTTTCAATGCCAAGCATATTACCTGTTTCTTAACATGTTAAATGAACGGTAGCTATCGGTTTGCAGATTACCGTGGGCGTAGCCCAGTAGTCCATTTCCTTCCGCAGATGTTGCAGACAAATAGACACTGTGGGCACTTACCCACCACGACCAGCGTGCTTTTGTTCTAAGCTAGATTTAGATGTGGTACATAGCATTATGTAGTCCAAATCCTTTAAGCTTTCAGAGTTACTTAGCGTAAAGTTATCTCCCTCTTATATTTCGCCTCATATGTCAGGTGAAGCAGGTCAGTGCCCGAGCGTAGTCGACATTCGGGTTTCACCATGGTCTTCAGAATGTTCGTGAAGCAAATGCAGTTTCGTCCTTCACATCGGTGATGTGCACACTACCAGAGTAATAATACGCCCGTGCCAGAGTCATCATACACTGGCGCGGGCGAAGGGCAAGGTTACGGATCAGGTCAATATCAAGTACATGAAGATATGTGATGACCTGTAAAGCTGATGATCTCCGAAGCTGAAGTTCAGAAAAATGAAGTAGGTGTCACAAAAGTAAAGCCACACGTTTCCCCTCCCTTCTTTGGTAATTTTGCGGAATGCATTTTGTTCCTGGAAATTGACATTTTCTTGCTAAAAATCCCAAAGAAGTTTGGGTGTGCTAATCACATGAAAATTCAAAATTGCAGTGAAGAATGCAAAACTGTCCATTTTATCGCTTTGTAATAGCCCGTTTTTAGTCTCCAGAGCACCTTTGATATACTCTGATATAATTTTGCGATATTTCAGGTCATATCTCAATAACCTCACACGATATCGACGTCAAACTTGAATTGTTATTAGAGGATGTGATTTCCCATTACACGTCTTCATTATTTTTCATAAATTGTAATTATTATTTAACTTATCAGAAAAGAAGTTTCCAAAACTCGCCTGACCTAAGATCACTTCGCATTGAGGCAAGTCGTGAACTGACTAACCGGGGATCATACTATAGCTCATTGCTTAAAAGATGATGTGCGCTTATAAATTGACAAATCTATGGCAAATTTCAACGCGACCTTTTTAGCGGTTTAGGAGCCACCAGAAAACCTCAGAGGGGTCATATTCGTGGGATAATAAAACGCTGCACTGTAGGAGTTGTTAAGCTGACAGCTGCGGCCTGGATTGGATTTTGGTGTAAGCTGTGAACTTGGGAAATGCAGTAGCTCAGAGTTGTTTCCATGGCATGTTCCGTGCGTGTCCGCGGCATTTTCTCTGCTGCCAAGTCGATCTCTAAACCCCAACGTCTGCCGTGTGCTATTGCAGGCATCTGGACGGAGAAGGACCTGCTGCCCCGGCTGAGGTTTGGCCCTTATGAAGGAGACGTCACAACAGAGAAACGTCGTGCCACCACGTCAGGATATAGCTGGGAGGTGAGGTCACTACACTCCAACGCTGTCGAGTAGTGTACGTATTTGGTCCACCATCCTGACCGCCCCATACAGTGGGTACACTCTTGACCCGAGGTTTGGCCACCGAATTGGAAATTGTGCTGAAAAGCTACGCAGCTAAGGACGTATATCCAATTCTTGACATTTGACTTTATTTACATCTTCATTGGCGTAAAATATTAATTTGCCATCTATAAATCTAAGACAAAACGTACAACTAGTATTTAATATGTGCAGCTTTGGGCAGTATTCCAAATGTTCAGGATTTGGGTGATACTCAGATATGAGATGATACGCAGGGGAACGCAATTCTTCACTCTTAACCCAGGCGTCATTAATACATTACCTCTCTTCACTTTGTTGTATAAAGCAAACAAAAGCTTGTTTAAAAACATTCTTTCATACAAGTCCTATGCTACATGCATAATCATCCTTCGCTTTGAATTTGCTGGTGTCCATAGGTTATGACTTAACCGGATTGCTTTCAGAAGACGTGAAGCTAAGAAGCGCACGATCTTATTTTCACCATATTTCGCTTGCATTCCTGCATCTATTTTGATTTAAGAAAAATACTCCACTGCGAAACCCGCAAGCTGGCTAACGAGTTTGCGAAGCTAGCGGCGGGTTTATGTTCTTTTGGAGGCTACGCGGGCATTTACTTACAAGGAAGAGTTGCATGGATATCTCATATATACAGCTTCGCATCTTGTTTGCATATTTTGTGTGAAACTGAATATCGTTGTTGTTATTCGACGCCCAACGAAAACAACATTCCAACAGTGAGCCTCGGGCCCAACGAACTGACATTCCTTCGGGAAAGGCCACTATGCTCATTTTAGTGTCCCATCTACCGTCAGAAAAGTACCGTGTAATTTTTGGGACCGTGAAACATGCTGGGCGGTTGTAGTTCGTCAGCATACCAAACCATTGATTAGTTGTTGATTGGCGAGGGCACCACGGTACTACAGTGATAGTACGTGCCGTTCTGACTGTTGGGTGGCGAGGGTACGACGGTACCACAGTGATAGCATGCGGGTGTTGCCGTTCTGGCTGTTGGGTGGCGAGGGCACCACGGTACCACAGTGATAGCATGCGGGTGTTGCCGTTCTGGCTGTTGGGTGGCGAGGGCACCACGGTACCACAGTGATAGCATGCGGGTGTTGCCGTTCTGACTGTTGGGTGGCGAGGGCACCACGGTACCACAGTGATAGTATGCGGGTGTTGCCGTTCTGACTGTTGGGTGGCGAGGGCACCACGGTACCACAGTGATAGTATGCGGGTGTTGCCGTTCTGGCTGTTGGGTGGCGAGGGCACCACGGTACCACAGTGATAGCATGCGGGTGTTGCCGTTCTGGCTGTTGGGTGGCGAGGGCACCACGGTACCACAGTGATAGTATGCGAGTGTTGCCGTTCTGGGTGTTCGGTGGTGAGGGCACGACAGTACCACAGTGATAGTATGCGGGTGTTGCCGTCCTGACTGTTGGGCGCCGAAGGTACGACGGTACCACAGTGACAGTATCCGAGTGTTGCCATTCTGACTGTTGGGCGCCGAGGGTACGACGGTACCACAGTGACAGTATCCGAGTGTTGCCATTCTGACTGTTGGGTGGTGAGGGCACGACGGTACCACAGTGATAGTATGTGCGTGTTGCGGTTATGACCCACCTGCCGCTTGCATGGGAATCAATTGCGAGCTGCTTGTCGCTGGTGGACAGTGTTGGTGACAGGTGGCTCGCTTGGCTGGGGCGGAAACTGTTACTAACCATTTGTCGTTGATCTGCGTGGTGAATTACCTACGTTATGCTCTAGTAGTTCATTATTGCCTTCTGTAACCAAGTGTACATAGTACACTTGGTACACAACTAAGTACAAGTGTACATTGCTTGTTCAACTTTATTGAAGTCTGTATTTTTAATTGTGATGGCAACACCAGTGCACGATAGAGGTGGATTGCTTGCAGATCAAGAAGTGCCGTCGCGTCCATCACTACGTGGACGCCGGCGACTCCAGCCGCAGCAACTGGCTCAGATACGTCAACTGCGCCCGCTTCGAGCAGGAGCAGAACGTCATCGCGTTCCAGTACAAGGGCCAGATGTACTACAGGTAAGTCCACCGATCTGCGCTATGTACAGATGGATGATTAGCCTCTTGGTTTTACAGCAGCACAGTCAGCGAATATACTTCGGAAGTTAAAAAAAAAAAAAATAAAAAAAAAAAACAAAATTTTTTTAATTTTTTTAAAAAAAAAAAAAAATTCCCCCATTTTTTTACTTTTTTTAAAAAAAAAACCGCTAGTTTGTTGTAGCTAAATGGAGAAGAGTTCCACGGTCCAATTTCAACGAAGGCGTCGGCGTTTGTAGTCTGCTACGGTTTGAGCCGCCAGCGCTGCCAACTGTGTCGGTACACAAACCCGCTATTCCTGGCGCCACGCGCCGCCCGCCCCGCTGCGATAGGGTGATGGTGGGATCAGTGATAAATTATTCGTAAAATAGGGTGGAATGTACCATTTTCTGAGCGCTGAATAGACATCCTTTCCAAGGAAGCATCGACATCGTGCTTCTTGATGGGTGCTTATGTCTCCATGACTTCTTCATTACGGATTGTGATACACAAGCATCTCGTTGCACAATTCCAGGTGCCGAGATTGATCATAGATCTATGATCTGTTAAACAATGTCATATGTTGAAACCATGGTATTGCAATCGATATCGTTAGCATAGGTATCACCATGTTAGGTATCCACCAAAATTTAAATGGAAAACATGCACTTATCCGTACACTATGGACCCAAAATTGAGCATGAAGGACTGAAACATTATAATTGGCATGCTTCAATGACCAATTTCGACATCCTACTGTACTCGTTTTGACATCTCACATCTAACGAACAACTATTATTTAAACACTGGGTGGGATTACATAAGCCAGGCATTGTTTTGATGAATTCAGCGTCCTGAAATTCATTTTGTGGGGTGAAGGATATCATGGGAGCACGTAAAAAAGGTATCAACATGGTGAGCATGATACGGCGTTCAAATGTATTTTAAAAAAATGCGCATGTATCTTAAAGTTTGATGATAAAGACGCCAGATATCTAGCCGAGTGAAACTAATATTGTATTGCGTATGAATGCTTTTCTATTTTATAGGAGTCGATTCAGAGCGTTAAAGCGGGGTTATCATTCGACGAGGGTGTCTAGGGCGTTGATTTTCACCTAAATATCGCAGGATCAGGACATGGGTCCATTATACTCGTCTTGTGTGTGGAAATCGGCTGGCTTAAACGTCCGGTGCATGCTGGACAATCGGGTTCAAAATAGCTAGGTAAGTTTATTTTCGGACAAGCTACAAATAACACTCGCTTAAGTGTAATTGGTGACATCTCTAGACGAGCTGAGGCCGAAAGCATAATATGTAGATACCTGCAGAACGTATCGTTGGTGGCATGGTCATAGATACATTATTTCTCTGAAATATTTCTGGAATATTTGATTATTGATATATTGAAATATATCTTGAAATATTACTTGAATATGTTCACATTTGAAACATTAATTATCTGTGAAAGTCCAGAAAGGCTCAATTTTCCACCATGGGTTGGGATTGTTCATGGATAATATTTGTGTCTACGGAAAACCCAGATAAGCTCCATTTTCCGTCGTGGGTTGTGATGCCCAGCCTTAGATTGGTTGGCTGAATACACACAACATACTTGCTGTTGCAGGACTTACAAAGCCATTCCGAAGGGCTCCGAGCTGCTGGTCTATTACGGGGACGCCTACGCCAAGGAGCTGGCCATCGACGTGCGCTCCTTCAGGAAGGCCCCACCGGCACCGGTCCCCGTGTCTTTATTAGGTGAGTGGTAGTCCGGCTTCATAACTGAGCAAAGTAAGGGTTGGAGCCATTTCAATTGAGCATTCGGTTATTACGATAATAAAGTCGGCACCTGTGTACCCACTCGATCGCCCATCGATTTGGGGGGCAAACTTTCGGTTTTCGGCGTCAGCCCCTCCCCCCCCCCCCCCCCCAGTGGCGTACCTAGGAATTACATCAGGGCAGGAGTCGAACGGATTTGGAGGGTGCCCCTTCTCCCGCTATTTTGGTTAAAAGCACCGGATTTCGACCACTATTTGGCAAAGAAGAATCTGAAGACAAAAATAATAATACAACGTAGTTACCGTGTAGGGGCCCCAGCCTACCTCCACCGTTTCTATGTTACCGGATTTTGTTCTTGCTTACCAAAACGTTCACGTTCTCGTTCAACGTCTTGTACCACGTCAACGTTCATGCACGTGACACACTGGCGGATCCGATTTTGTCAACTCTGCTGTAAGCAGAACTTAGAGCATGGAACCCTCGATGTGTGTAGAATCACTATGCTACCACACTGGCTTCCAAACAATATTTTTTAAAATTTAAAATTGGAGATTCTTCATCCAGACGCTACTTTTAACCTCGGCAAAGGTTACTGCATTTTAATTTAGTTGACTTCGTTGGTTTCGGGGGCCAAAAGGCACCATGGCCCCCCTTTAGCGCTTCGGGGGGCCATGGCCGGAATGGCCCCTCCGGATCCGCCAGTGTAAATACATACCTCCTGTTGCTATTCTTCTGAAAAAAACAGTCAATGTAGCCTGTCTGTCATCTTAGCAACCCCAACACCAACATACGAAACATGCTGCTCAACTGAGCTCAACTGGTCACTCGCACAAACATCCTGTCAAATTTCGCTTTCGAAATCGGCTCATTGGGTCCACTTGCCCGTTACTGGCTAAACAAACTTCATGAACCTATCTGACGAAGGAATAAAAACGCGATTTCGTCATCTCTTGCTGTAAGCAGAACTTCAACAGCATAGAACCCTCGGCATGTCAGAATCTACTCTGCTACCATATTGTGCTTCCAAAAATTAGTAAAAAAATACCTGTAAAATGGAGATTATTTCACCCGGAACGCTATTTTTAACCTCAGCAAAGATTACTGCATTTTAATTCAGTTTACTTGTTGGTTTGGGGGCCAAAGATACTATGGCCCCCCTCTGAAGCGCTTGGGGGGCATGGCCGGAATGCCCCCCGGATCCGCCAGTGTGTGTACCTACTACATATTTGCGATGTTGCATGCTATTTTTGATGGTACATCAGGTAAGCGTTATGTGCTTTTATGTAGGTATTAGAGCTGCCCAATGCATATGAGATGTACTATCCTACCATGAACGTGTGATGTGAAGACGATTAAGATATTGCTGAATGGCGGTCCACAACGTTCAGCACGAGGAACTGTTCAGTTTTTTACACATTGATGGTGTTGGCTTCTTGAGTGCCACTGCACGCATGGTGACTCGGATTCGTGTTATTTAGTAGGTGCGCAAATGGTGATCAAAGGTAGGAAATCGGGAAGTGCTTCGAAGGGCATATCTACGAATATATGAATGCGAGGTACTGATTATTTCAACATGTATAGTTGTATAAATAGTTCAACATAATTTTGCACCTGATGCTTTTCTATGATTATATCAACTGTAATTTGGTGTAATACCAGTCAGAGTCAATCGTAGACCAGCTCAGGTTGAACGCACTTGAATGAAGGATGTGCGTTGTATCATATAATTAATTGTATCAATTGTGTACATACCGAATTAAACTACCTACCTGGTGTATAACAGTCATTGTTTCCAAACGAGCATTGACATCGTCATGACAGGTATCGGCTGTGAAGCTCGTTTTCTGACAGTTGATTATGTGGCACAGCTGACAGGACACGTACTGTTGTGCTGGTGCTGTGAAGATGACGCACTACGGCATGCCAATATGAAAAGCAAACTAGTTTCTACTTGTGATGCACATTGCGCTGCGATATGCTGACAGCGCCGATGTCGACGAGATAATCCTATGCGCCTACAGCAACAAGGATTGTTTGCTGGTTGTGTCTAATGGTAAATTGATACTTTGTCACTTATGTGACGATGCACATATATGGCGTGTATATATATGCATATGCATTTGTATTTGTATATATATATATATATATATATATATATATATATATATATATATATATATATATATATATATAAGCGCACGTATGTGGATTTATGGGCCGGCTGGCAGCGTGGCCGTCCTGCCTACTCTCAGACACTTGCGCCTCCGCCTGAACGGCAGCGTCTCACCCACCAGCTGTGCACCATCACCGCCTCCGCCTTGACGCTGCTCCCTCGAGGGCCTCACGTGTTCCACGTGGTTCCTCCGGGTTCCACGTGCCGCGCGCCGTGTTCCAGGTCGCCGCTGGGCTCTGGTGTGCGTTGCGTGTCGCTGTGGATGGCCGGCCGGCGCAGCCTGCCTGACCGTCCTGCGGCCCATGGGAGGCTGGTGGGGCTGCGACTGCGTCGACTTTGTGCTCAGCGTGCAGATCGGTGGCGGCCGACTGTCCGTTGCGGTGGCCGTTCTCCTCAGCGCCAGCGACACCTATTGAGCGAGTTTCACTCGGCTGTCGCCGGGCGGCAGCACCTGTACATACTGACGGCCGCGGCTTTAACTCGGTACTAGCGGCTCTGGACGTCAAAGCGGCCATGTTATTAATGTTCTGATGGTATGGTGGCTGCCGAGTATGACCGTGCAATACACCA
Organism: Ashinkailepas kermadecensis; assembly: GCA_034440615.1. Taxonomy (NCBI): domain Eukaryota; kingdom Metazoa; phylum Arthropoda; class Thecostraca; family Neolepadidae; genus Ashinkailepas; species Ashinkailepas kermadecensis. The sequence goes on along the minus strand of JAOTOM010004736.1, from coordinate 75,106 downwards.
TTTACATACAGAAAAGCATAGCAATAACATATTCGTCACTGTTTGTCTTGTTGGCTGGTTATCTGAGTTAAGTTATCACTGAACTCCGCTGGCTATACGAAGCCCATTTCGTGGTTGAATCGCCGTTGTTTGATTGATTTCCCGTTGTCAGGATGTGGGGTGTGTATATTTGTGACGCTGGTGTATAATCCAGAATCTGTTACCAAATAGTTTTTTATAATGATCATATGAAATGTAACGCTCAGTGTATTATGTATATTCGGTCGTTCAACCTTCCCTGGCCTCTGCATTGAAGCACGTGTTCTAGCAGTTGATTGTTTGACACAGCTGACAGGGCATGCAATGTTGTGCTGGTGTCTGGTGACACACTACGGCTTGCCAATGTGAAGTGTTTTGTACTTGCACATTGCACTGCGAGATTCTGGCCTGTTGATGCTGATGGCTTGATCCTGTGCGTTCACAGCGAAAAGGATAGTTTACTGGTTGTGCCCAATGATAAATGATGCTTTGCTACTTATTCGGCACAAAAGTGATCACTATTACTTGGTTGGTTGGTTGGTTATTTATGTTCAAGAGCGCATGAACTGCACTGATTATACGACGTCCATTTCTAGGTTGAATCGCCATTGTTTGATTAATTACCCGTTGACAGAACGTCGCGTGTGTAGTTTTGTGACGCTGGTGTGCACCACAGGTGACGTCATGCACTACTGCAATCACTGCGGCTGCGGGTATCTGGAGCAGCGCCGTCTGGAGGCGCACATCAAGCATCGTCACGGCCACATCGGCAGGACCGGTCGACACAAGTGTGAGTGGTGCGACTACTCAACAGATCGCTCCGGTCACATGAGGAGACATCGTGTGACTCACACAGGCGAGCGGCCGTTCCGGTGCGGCGACTGCGGCAAGTCGTTTACTCGGCAGGGCCATCTGACCAGACATTCGGTGCTTCACACTGGCGTTGGATTCAGGTGTGACGAGTGCGGCAAGGTGTGTGCATGTTCTGCTCATCTTGTCGAGCACCGTCGGATCCACACCGGCGAGAAGGTGGCGCGGTGTGAACAGTGCGGCGCCCAGTTTACAATTCAGTCGCACTACAACAGGCACATGAAGGCGCATGGCGGCGTGAAGCCGCACAAGTGTGACGTGTGTCCGGCGCGGTTTGTCAGACGGATGGATCTCGCTATACACGTGCGGACACATACTGGGGAGCGGCCCTATTGCTGCTCATTCTGTCAGACACGGTTCACATGTCAGTCAAACATGACAAAACACATCATCGCCGTCCACACCCACGACTACAAACACCGGTGTGGCAGGTGTGGTAAGGGCTTCGTGCAGCCCAGCGTCATGAGGAGAACACGTGGACAAGTGCACGGGCTGATGGCTGCCGCATGCTGCTGTGTGAACGTCAGTGGTGCTCATTGGTCTGGATCGGACCTGAGCTCAATTAATTTATTCGGCACAATCAACTCTTGCCTTTTTACACCCACGCTGCATGCTTTACGTGGCGAATTCAACCCATCAATTTACCAGTGTTATGTATTGATTTCATATGCCGTGTATATCAAATGCAATATGGCGACGCTGCCACGGTGGTGTGATGTGCAATACATGCTTCAAGACAGCGGTGTTTCGTTACATCTGTGGGAATTTGGCATGCGATTTAACCGCGTGCTCATTTTATCGTCTTCCATGTCAACATGAATGAAGAACCTACTGCACAACGTACAATACGCCAGCAATGTGTAAAAGAAAACCTCCACAGTACGTCAACTAGGTACAGCAGAACGTCAACGATTGATCAGGATATCTATCTCCGGTGCGTCAGCAGCGGCCTGGTTTTGCCCCTCCCCTTCACAGGAACGCTATGACCCTGCGCCCTGCCTCATTACTGGCGCTGCTTCTTTAGGCCAGGCTAAAATTGGCTCCGCCCACTGCTCCGTGACGGTCAGGGCAAATTGTGCGCGACATCCGCGTACGTGCTTGCGTGGAGCTTTTGGTCGTGCGATTACGATCTCTGACCTAATCGGGGCGTAAAACCGAACCGCGCTCTGAATTTCATAGATTTCAGCCAAAAGTAACACCAGGAAGCCCTGATATCCCCTCCCCATTTCTCCCGGAACCTTTTAACAAGTCCACTGGCGGAGTCCTATGAGATCGGTTACGTGGTATAAAAATTGCATGTATCTATGAGACTACCAAACGTGGGTAGCGTATGGAATGACCCGAGGGGTAGCTTCTCAGGGCTCCATGCCAAATCTGGAAGACAAGATTATTCCATGCGTAAATAAACCGCTCAACGTGTACCTTCTGCCCTATTTACCCGGCACCCAGCTGTACCACGAGTGTCCAGAATACCCGGCCACCCTGTCCACTCGCCGTACTACCCGGCACCCAGCTGTACCACGAGTGTCCAGAATACCCGGCCTCCCTGTCCACTCGCCGTACGAATAAAAAATGGCTGAAGCGTAAAACGTAGGTGATGAAGAATTGCATTTCTCCCTAGTTTTCGGTCATCCTAGCCGTGAACCAGGAGGGAGAAAATGGCGCTGACACCCAGGTCCCATCATTTTCACCACTCTTCCTTCGACTCTGCGGTTAAGTGTCGTTTTAGTTGGGAAAACGATTTCATTGGTCTAATCTGAGGAACTTAAGAAAAACCACATCGTTGTTGTTATTTCCACAGCTTTGTTTCACACATGTTGACTTACCATGTGCAGGCTGTCTGCCGCCATTACGTTTTGCTGCTGCGTGTTTATAGGCCAGGGTAGAAATAGGCTCCGCCCCCACCTTCGTCGTATGGACAGCAGGGGCAAACAACCGTATCCAGTTGAGCGATAACTGTCCGTCCACTTGAAAATTAAACCCTCTCCAAGAAAACGACACGTATCACCTCAACTTTGAGACATTATATTATCATTGTAAATTTTAAGTGCGTATTCTAGTGCTGTACTTCATTTGTTCAGGTCGGGCACCTAAAGTGGCTGTTTCAGGTGTCGGTAGCAATACCGTTTCTTGCTAGCCCACAAAACTCTAATACATCTTGCAATGAAATAATACTGCTTCATTGGCGCAACTAGAATTTCCTTAAAGGGGCGACCCGAAACAAATGTTATGGAACAGAGAACGCTTTCGGCGCGCAAATTTTTGGTTTCGCGTGTTGAAAATCTCAAAATTTATTGTTTGATCCAGTGTACTTTTGGTTGCTATGGCCCCTCCCTTGGCTGCGCTTCTGTACTGCTTCCAAAAATTGCGTAAAAACGACATCCCTTAAGTAGTGGACGCACTACATTGCACTTCCGACGATGCAACACAAATTGGGGTAAGTACGTACGTTTGTTTGGTCAAACAATACACTTCTGATTAAGCTGGTGCCTAACCGATCCGTCTTGCCCTATACAACACGGATGGCTTCCTTTGAAGCTGCCACATTTAAGAGCAACATTCCAGTCAAGAAAAAGTGCAACCGAACTCAGCCACAGCCATGCACATTCAAACAAAAGACGTCATGTATTGTTGCTGTGCATGATTCATTCGCTCCATGATTCATGCGTATGCAATTTTCTCTGCATCATAGCTCATTAACATGAGGAACGTTAGATGTATGTCCCATGGCACAAGAACTTATGTTCACCGGAAAAGAAGACCAACGTTTCAGCTCAATGCCTTCATCAGAATCATGAGTGAGAATAAAATAGTGTGCAATAACACTTAATCTAAGTTGTACAGTGACTATTAACAATACCTATATATCTTCGTCTAACCACGTACTTCATCGATATGCGCACGCTTCTTGCTTCTTATCGATCCTCTTCGGGTCAATTTTGCAGAATAACGAAGCGATCTGATATAAATTTTAAGTAATTGCATTACAAATAATTTTTATATGTCCACACACAGAGACGCGGCCAAGGGCGGGGGCGGGGGCGGGAGTCCGCCCCTTTAACATATAAAATTGCACAAGATCAAACAAGACATTTTGGAATTCACACGGCACCAAACTGGAAATTTTCGGCACGCTTCACGCGCCGAATGCATTCTCCATACCATCTTCTTTTTTTGGGTGGTGGTGGTGGGCGGCTACCCCTTAGGAAAATCATGGCTCTCCTGTCCACACATCTGGGGCTATCAAAATCCAGGTAGTTATTGTAAATTATAACGTGTGTTATCAACCTGGCCTCAAAACGGCTCTCCAGGGTTTCCTGTTACTAAGTCAACTGGATAACGTCTAGGCCTCATACCATTCACGTACCCATCATTTCCGTCGGGGAAAAATGTCAGCAACAGTATTTGCCTTGAGGGGCCCTCGCGGACCCCTCAAGACGTCGGATCAAGGGGCCCGCAAGGACCCCCTGGACCGACGTAAAGGGCCCCTAGAACGACGAATGGACCCCGGGCTGATGGAAAGGGTCCCGGGCCGAACAAGAAGGTCCCGAGTCAACAGAGAGTGCCGTCGGGAAGATGTGGAGGGCTCAAGGCTGGGCCAACGTGAAGGGCTTCTAGATCGACGGAGGGGCCCCGGATCGTTGAAAGGGTCTCGGGGCTGACTGAGAAGCCCCAGAGCCAATATGCAGGGCCCTGACCTGATGGAGAGAGCCGAAGCTTTTCAGCAGACACCTGGACTCTCTTGGCTCTCTTGTCTCTCTTGGCCCAGGGCCACAGACCAGCCTTGGCCCAGCCAACAACTAGACTCTCTTGGCAACCCAGGGAGACGAAGCGGCATTGTGTTCAATCAGCCGGAAGCGGAGGTGTTCCGAAAAAAGTGCCACGCATTTCAGCGCAGTGGAATTAAATTTAACTCTGGCAGTGCGGGAAGGATCAAGTTGCCCTCGCCTCCTGATGTTCCCTGAGATGGCTCCGAAGCCGTTTAAGACAGATGCGCAGCCAGGAGGGAGGGGACCCGCCCCCTAGCACCCAAAAATACACTAGATGAGACGATACATTTTGATTTTTTTTTATCACGGAAGACCATAAATTTTCTGCGCGTTTCGCACGCCGGGAGCTTTCTCCCTTTCATCACATTTTCTTTGATCGGTCCAGCTTATATATCTTGTATCCTGGCTGCGCCACTGGTTCAATATATCGCTTTGAAATCCGCATTCCTTTGAACAATTGACGAGCATGCATTTTGTCAACAATGGAGATCAATTGAGGTCACAGAGTGCAGTCATTGAGGAAAGTTAAAGTCAGGTCGCAGACCCGTCTCAACGCTGTCGTTAAGTGTAGGTACATTGAAGCATTTAACACGAGCGAACCGTACGAACCACAGTTTAATGTTAGATATGAGTGTATACACCAGTGGATATAGACAAATGCAAAAATGCAAACAAAAAATGTCCCGAGGTCGGGTCATATAGTCAAACGGAGGTGTAAGCTGGAAGCATGCTATTTTCATTAGTCCATGGACTAGTTTATTTGTGAGAATTTACCCTGAATGTATGTAATGACAAAGAATGGGTTATACTATTCTTGCACATTTCAAATCAAGACCAGCACTCGGATATGACCTGAAATATTCACGAGGGCACACTCATCACAGGCAAAATACGGACTATTGCGACATAAAAAGAACAAGCTCTGAGTCATTCAGCGCGCTAATTTCGGTTCTTATATGCATAGCGTTAGAATGCCCGGCGTGCAAATTTTTGATCAAATGATTATAAACTTACGGGCAAAGCAATTTTAGAAGAAAACATTTTTCTCGAAATTCTCTATTTTTGTTAGTTTCATTTCTAAGTTCTAACACATTATTTTGCGTGTCTCACCATCTTTTCCAGAGTGCAATCTGTTCCGAAAATCACCGGCTTGAATAGGTCCTTACATATTTCCTGATACTTTACCTTGACCAGATATGCTACATTGACCATTGTAAGTGTCATGGTCTTTGACTGTCTTCAGTTTGCAAATCACTGATCTTGAAGCAGGAAATCGTATTTGTTTCACGACGAGAGCCGACAACTCGAACGACGACAGGGTGACTTCCTCCACCTTGACATTTACCTGTTTGACCTGACCTGGCAGGCTAACCAAAAGAGATGGATTCAAATGTTCCAGGTGACTCCGAAAGCTCAATGATCGAAGTACATCATGCCGTGCACCGCACTTCTCTATCTAGTCCAGAAAAAAGTAAGTGAGGTCAAATTGCCACCAGCACTGTACAAGGTAAGGAGTTCTGCGACACTGCGAGTGCCAAGACGCGTGCATCGTATTTGGAGCAAGAGCCCGCTTTCGGAAACCGGTCCTCCAATGTCACCATAAGTGTCTTGGAAACTAGTCTGCTTCTGTTGAAATTGGCTACAACACCCTTGCCGATATTGCGCTTCTGTTGAAATTGGCTGCACCCTTGCCGATATTGCGCTTCTGTTGAAATTGCTTGCGCCATTTCCGATATTGCGCTTCTGTCGAAATTGGCCGCACCCTTGCCGATATTGAGCTCCTGTTGAAATTGCTTGCACCCTTTCCGATATTACGCTTCTGTTGAAATTGCCTGCACCCTTGCTGACATTGCGCTTCTGTTGAAATTGCCTTCACCCTTGCCGATATTGCGCTTCTGTTGAAATTGCCTTCACCCTTGCCAATATTTCGCTTCTGTTGAAATTGGCTGCACCCTTGCCGATATTGCGCTTCTGTTGAAATTGCCTGCACCCTTGCCGATATTGCGCTTCTGTTGAAATTGCCTGCACCCTTGCCGATATTGCGCTTCTCTGACGAGTAACGTGAACGTATCTCAACCAGGCGGCCGCAGGGGCCACACCCCCCCCCCCACGGACACCGGATCCAAACGTCCAGTCGGCACCGCAGTGTCCACCACGGTCCACACTGCATCGACCGTCAGTCCGGCTCACTCCGCCGTGCCCCCCCCCCCCTCCCGAGACCGCCCTCGGTACCGCCGAGCATCGATTTGCCGCCGGAGGGGAGCCACGCGCCACGCCGGCGCGCGTACGTCTGGCGGGCCGGCGTGGCGCGCCACTACGCGCCTGGAGCCGCGGAGAGACTCGGGGCCGCACGCACTCCAACAACGCACTCCACCTCACCCGCAGGCTGCTGAGGTGAGTGCTCGTGGGGACGGGTTTTTGGATTGCAGACGCCCGCCTCCCGGTCTGGTAAGTTGCCGCAAATCCAGCAACTTGCTGTCGATTCGTGTTTGTTTTAGAATCACAATTAAAGGCAATATAAAAGTCTACGGGGATCCAGGTAGACAGTGATGTTGATAACCGCCTTTGGGGAAAGAGCTAGCTCAATACCTATGTAACGGGAAAGACGGTCCCGAGTTTTTCCATGCATTTTGAACCGTTGGCACCATGGCTTTAAAGCTTCATGACGTTGCTCATGTATTTCCACAATACATTCTGTAAAAGCAGTAAGTCATGGCGTTACCGGGAAGGAAGAAAGGAAGGGATATGCGGAGTCGTATTATGTCATACTTACCGTTTCTATCGACGTCTAGTCAGGCCCTTCATAGTTCACTATGAAGTGTTCCTCAAATACCCTGGTGTATTTGTGGGTCTCTCGTAAGAAAACTGAGAGCAATAGGTGGCTCTTAACTTCGTTCGTAGACATTCGTGCCGTATTACATGTCTCAAAAAGTCAGTGGCATGTCCACGGCACCAAAATTGGTGGGACGTCTAGAAGTTGCATGCAACAAATTGAAGGCTTGGGCGTGTGAGGCAGTGCAGGTGTTTATCTCCTTTAATTTATTTTTAAAATGAGTACATCGGGAGGGAAGAGGAGAGGGCGAGGAGGGAACGCGGAATGGAACAGAATGGAAGGGGGGGGGATAATATATATATATATATATATATATATATATATATATATATATACATACTTAAATGTATTTGAGAACAAATATATTCCCCATTAGGACACGAGGGCATTTTGGTAAACTTGATGTTCTGCAGGTGAGGTCGATATCTACGACACGTACAAATATCCTAGCCGTCTATGAGTGTTCACTAAGTATTACATGAGGAGCACGAATGGAACTTACTCGAGCAACAGAGCAAGATTTCAACTATGAGATGATGCATCCTGTAAATTTTCTACTAATTATGTTACGCGGAGTTCTAACTCTAAAAGGAGGATCCGGAGTTGAATTTAAATTGTATTAGGTAACGGAAGAGGTTTTTTGTGTGGTTACACATCACATTTGCACTTCGAAGCCATCGGATACAACTTTGGAAGACAACCAGCCACCGGGAGGAGTCGAACTGCCTCACACCGGCGGTCAACGACTAGCTGTTGAATTACACATGCTGGAATCTGCGGCTCTAGCAGCGTTATCAGTATGCAAATAACGTCTGACTCGCAGTCCACCTGAATGTCGATAGTGGTCATTTCGCGCCGCAATCGGGCAGGATGTGAGTCGTAGCGACCGGAAGCGGCTGTTTGTTGAAAGTCGGCGTCACCTTTTGATGTTGGCTGCTGTGCGGTCGCCGCGACAGGTCGTGACCCGGATCCCGTCGTCTGGCTCGGACGTGAATCGGATAATTATCGGATCATTATTATATCCATAATTTACCATCGGCCGCTATCCGGTAATTTAAGCGACGGCGACCAATGAGGAGGGGGAAAGAGGGAGGTCGTGCCGCCCCGGGGAGCATTCATATTCAAGGTCCATTTACTTCCGAGGATGACAACTTCCAAAGCTCACGACCTCCAAGGATCATAACGTCGAAAACTGAAATAAAGTCCCGATATGACCCCGAGTCTCCGACTCCCCTCATCTGAATGGTATACAATCGCATGTGAAGTTTTTTTTTCACGGAACGATCTATAGAAAGGAGAGACAATTACAATTTGTCTCGAAAATCAATTTCTTCCCTAATTCTGTATTCAGCCAGATTTTTCAGGTATCAATGTCAGTTGCACCCACAGGGAGAGCGGGGAGGAAACAGGGATCACAGGGAAAGTCGTCCTGCCGAGAATCAAAGCCGGAATAAGATTCTGATCCAACCCGTCCGAAGTGTGAAGCTGTCATAGCTTTCGGGTCACTAGTAAGGGCAGCTATCCTAGTCCTAGTCCTAGTCCTAGTCATAGTCCTAGTCCTAGTCCTAGTCCTAGTCATCGTCCTAGTCCTAGCCCTAGCCATAACACTAGTCCTAGTCATAGTACTAGTCCTAGTCATAATCCTAGTCCTTCGGATGATTTTAGCAACACCATTGCTGTGAGTAACGTGGAAGTATTTGACATTAGGATGGGTCCATAACTCCGAGGGCGGCCCCTGCCCCTGACAGCTGCACTGTCGTGGTGGTGACACATGGTACCGACATGGGGACGACCCGCCCCGGACGGCTGATTCACGTGTGACGTCAGCGAGCGATGGAGTGACGTCAGTGAGTGACGATGTGACGTCAGCGAGTGTCGGTGTGACGTCAGCGAGTGTCGGTGTGACGTCAGTGAGTGACGATGTGACGTCAGTAAGTGACGGTGTGACGTCAACGAATGACGAGGTGACGTCAACGAGTGAATATGTGACGTCAATGAGTGCTGATGTGACGTCAATGAGTGATGCCAGCGAGTGACTATGTGATGTCAGCGAGTGACGATGTGACGTCAACAAGTGACAGTGTGACGTCAGCGAGTGACGAGGTGACGTCAGCGAGTGGCGGTGTGACGTCAGCTAGTAATGTCGTGACGTCGGCGAGTGACGGCGCTCATCACATGAACCGAGACATGTCGACATGTCTGTGTTGACATGTCTGTGTCGATATGTCTGTGTTGACATGCCTCGACTCGTGTGTAAGCATTTCACGTGTTGTTCTTCGGGTATATTTTTTTTGTGTTTGCACAAGGCTCAATGTAGGCACACGGCGTGCTTTGTGAAGCGCTCGCCTTGGCCGGGTCCTCAGAGGGTCTTTTGATGGTTGGAATCATTGAGCACATAAAAGGCATGTCAACAATGACGGGGAGACTTCCACCCACATAGGTAAATACCACGGCACTGCGGACCCAAACTGCGCTCTGATCAGGGGTGCACCCGTGATTTTCTTAGCCGGCCCGACCCAAGAGTTGTCACGTCACAGAAGGGACGCTTGGAGCGCGAATTACACCCAACATTTTTCATTTTGGGGCGATGCAAGTCCTGAACCCTCTAATTCGATCTGGTAGTATCTCTTTAGTTAAGGAAAGCAACCCCCCCCAACCCCCGTTGCCTGCGCCTCTGTCTCTGAGCGGTGGTCACACAAAGCGCTACCCCCCCCTGCTGTGTCAGGCCAACAGCCTGGGGATCGATACCGACACTGCCGGCTCCTGTGCGAGTTGGTAACTCAGTTTCCTGTCTGCCGGACAACATCACCCATATTGTGAGTTCTTTGTCTGGAGATGTGGGAACTGTGGGATGGTGAAGCCCGCAGTCACGCTCGGTCCCAATGATAGTGAACTGAACGCACTGGCAATAGTTAGATTTTGAAGTCGCTGAGATCCAGTTAAAATATTAGTGTTTTACTACCACGTCTGCTAACCAAAACTCCCTAGCTCAAGCCCTATAATTAGATGAAATTACCTGATGCATTCATTCACCGGCTTTCAGATATAGGATTGCCTGCATGATAGCATGGGAGTTGCTTTATAATTGCCTATATTATATGCATATCAATATATCTGGCAATCCATTTCTTGAGGCGGATCTCAGCTGCATTGGTCCCTGTGAGCGACCTCATTGTAGGTGTGATTAAGCACAAATAGTTAAGCCAGCATGCATCGTGGTTGCTTGGGCTACTTCCACGCGGATGGTATGAATGTGCATCATTGCATTGAGGGAATTCTTCCGAAATTAGTCCGGCCAAGCAAACGTAGTCTAAAAGCTCAGTAGGTTTAGCGGCGCATCAACTGACCTGCAATATCAGTAGACAACTTAGGTACTCTATTAGGGGCACCACACGAATGTGCCAGAAGTGTTCGGATATTTTCCAGATCGCCCACGCGCTTGCCGGGTGTATTTGGTATTTCGTTGCGTTTTCGAGCATTGCATTCGGCCTATTGGAAGCCAGGTTTTTGTTACAGGTGATTTCCCAAAACTAATGTTCTCCACTTGCCACAATTTCGGAAGAAGCCAATTAACAGGGAGTACATGACTAATCTCGGAGCTGGCTCTGACGGACACCGAGCCAAGACATTTTATGACGAGAAGCAACTTTAATATTCGTGCATAACGCGCTCGATACGATTTTTCTTCGCAGTATTTTGGATAACTCTCTTGCATATTATGTTCAGTGCACCCACTCACTAGACACACGCCAAATGCCCATCATGACGTCCATTTTGTCGGCACCGTTGCTGTACACTCTTGATCACGTGATTACTCTCAGGTTTCCGCCGTAGCACGTGCTCACGGCGGGGCTGTCCCGAACTTTGTCGCGCCCGGCGAACAGACGACTGCTCCGGCGACACTGGGCGGAACCGGGGCGGGGAACCGGGAACCGGGGCGTGCCGCAGCACCGACGGGCGGGCTTAAAGGCGGATCATGCCCTTGAGGCGATGCCGCCGGCGCCGGTCGGTGAGCGGCGATCCCGTGGCACGGCGAGCACGCCCCAGGTGCTGCCCTACTGGGAAGGAGCAGCCGAGGGAAGTCTGTCCAAGGTCATGCTTTAACCAAGGGCCCCTCGCACTCGTAGCGAACAGTAGTTTTCGGTGCCACCCGTCATGTGGCACATGGTGTCACAAGATGCCACTAGGGGCCACAAGGTGCAGAAAGTTCGCTCATGAGGTGCCACAAGGTGCCACATTGTGCCATAAGGTGACGAAAGGTCGCTCACAAGGTACCACATGGTGCCAGAAGGTGACGAAAGGTCGCTTATAAGGTGCCACATGGTGCCATAATGTGACGAAAGGTCGCTAACAAGGTGCCACAAGGTGCCACAAGATGTTACAAGGTGCCACAAGATGCTACCAAAGTGCCACAGGATGCCACCAAAGTGCCACAAGGTGCCACATGTGCCACCCGTCGTGCCACCAAGGTGACCCGTCAGCACGGGCAGTCTGCTCTGGTAAGGTTGCTCACGACATTCCTGGGTTGCTGCAGATGTTAGCCCATGACTCGGGGGCGCGAGATGGGGTCGCAGTGGATCCATGGATCCGTTCCGATCCAGAATCCACCGGCATTCGGCAAGGGTATCGAATTTTCCCCAGCCGAGAGCCCATCCGGCCGTGTGGGTGCCATTTGGTCGGCGCGATCCACGGGCAAAATCTACCAGTGGTGGTGTAACGACGTGAGGCTATGAGCTGTGGAGGTTATGAGCTGTGGAGGTTATGAGCTGTGGAGGTTATGAGCTGTGGAGGTTATGAGCTGTGGAGGTTATGAGCTGTGGAGGTTATGAGCTGTGGAGGTTATGAGCTGTGGAGGCTATGAGTTATGGAGGTTATGAGCTGTGGAGGTTATGAGCTGTGGAGGTTATGAGCTGTGGAGGTTATGAGCTGTGGAGGTTATGAGCTGTGGAGGCTATGAGCTGTGGAGGTTATGAGCTGTGGAGGTTATGAGCTGTGGAGGTTATGATACACCTCCGTCCTCAGCCACCTCAGTCGCCGCCCTGCCCGCTTTTCCTGCCGCGGACGGCACGGGTCAATCCGATGTAAATCGGTACACATTTGGCGGCGCAGTTTTTTTTCTCGCGAGTTCAAGTGATGTACGAGTTCAACCGGCGCAGTGGCATTCGCGGCGTGGCGTGGCGTGGCGTAACAGGGCCGAAAGGCGTAACAGGGCCGAAAGGCGTAACAGGGCCGAAAGGCGTAACAGCAGCGGTGCAGCGGCGTCTGAACCACAGACGACTCTGCACTGCTGCTGACCAGACTGCACGTGCGCGGGGGGGCGGTGTCGTGTGTTTACACGACGTGCACCTACACCGGCACGGCGGCCAGAGGCCGCCGCCAGGACGGCACGTCGGTGGGGCAGCTGAAGTGGCGGATCCAGGGGAGGCGTGAATGCCGCTAAGAGCGTACCAAGGATATGAAGGTGTTCGGGATTGGAAATAACACGCCAGAGCTAATTCGGTCGGTGTGATGGTAGTCTACAATTTGTACCATTTTGTACATAGTAGCAAGGACTGGATAAAACTAGTCAACCCCACAAAGTGCACACAGTTAAATTGAGACGTTTTGCGTAATTTCCTGACATATCGAAGAAATTCTACGCTTGTCTTAAATGCGTACATTATTTCCCGGAAAAATGTTAAATTTCCCATAAAATGTACAGTAATTGTTACAGATAACATAGCAGCATTTCAACATGCTTCCGTGACATTTTTACTAAAACAGCTTCAAAACGAGTCTTTTCGGCCAATAGAACTAGGTGGTCAGAATATTCCAGCCGGCTGAAACCACGTGACTGTATGAGCTTGCCGACCCTCAAATTCCGAGGTACTGGTATGTATCTCTGACGTCACCCAGCTGCCCGCTCATGAATGTTCCCAGCTTCCGGTCAACTCCCGCAGCTTCCGCCAATCGCAGCCGTTTCATGCGCACTGCAAAGCTATTTTCTCAGCACGCGTCATTTCACACCTAAGCACGAGGGCTGCGAGAGCTCCAGTCGTGTAATTGAAGAATTCCGAATTCCGGGTTGGAAATGCTGCGCTGTTCTCGATGTTTGTCACTTCCAGAACATTCCAGAACATCCAGAACATTCCAGAACATCCCAGAACATCCAGAACATTCCAGAACACCCAGAACATTCCAGAACATCCAGAACATTTCAGAACATCTCCGGAAAATTATCGACTCCTTCCGTCGAAAGATTTAATGGAGTTGTTTGTAAACAACAGCAAGCTTGTTGCTGTTTGATTAGCACGTCCGAAGTTGACCGCAATGTACAAAAAGCAGCTCATGATGTCAGACAAAAACACCATAATTCTGCTCTCCGAATACGAATGCTCCAAAACAGTTATCCAAGTCCAGAATTCAACATCAGTCGGTCCCGGTTCAGAGAGGTTGCTACACGCTGAGTTGTTCCGTTCTATTTTGTGGAATAGTTTTTCTGGCGATGAATAACTTGCTCGAACCATTTCAACCTTGGAAGTGTGGAAGTGCGCCTTCCTATGGTGAAAGAAGGTCTGATCAGCTATCGGTGTTGCCAAACGGCTTTACTTGTCAAGGTTGTCATCCATGGCCGTCGATTTTTGTTGCATTACTGGAATTACTGACTGGTGTTGCATTAACATTATCCCAAAATTCACGGGCTTCCACCCGTCGGATACATTACACTTCTCCCGTCCCCAGAGCCCCCTCGCGTTTGACAATACGAGCCCATGCCTGGATCGGGGTGCACCGACACCAAGATAAAAATCGGCCTTTCCCCAATTCACAATACCTGGCACCTCGCGGCGGTGCTACGTCTCGCCCGCCTTTGATGTGCCGTCGTCTGCGCGGTGCGGCCATTGACACCGCCCCGCCCCGCCCCGCCCCGCCCCGCCTAACGCAGTCGACGGCCGTCGGTGTTCACTGCACGCGTGCCGTGTGCCCGCAGGCGACGCGCGCAGAGCAGAGCGGACCACGACCAAGGCCGCACGGCGGCAGGAGTGGCCGAGGAGTGGGCAGCTGCAGGACGGAGTGACGATGCATCGGGAGGCGCGCCGAGACTCCAGGGAGCGAAGAGCGATTTGAAGCAGCGAGGAGTCCCGAAATGAGTGATGAGTTCAGGAAATGAACGACGAGTGGAGGAAACGAGTGTGGAGTGTGGTGGAGTGTGGAGTGTGACAGTGTGACGAACGCAGTGTCGAGGAGCCTGGTGGAGTTCGCGGAAGTGTGACTGAGTTAATTGTAGTTCGGAATGTGGACAATGAGCTACGCAGTGTAGTAGTAGTAGGTGAAAGTAGTGGTGGCGAGCTGGAAGCAGCAACATCAAGCCAACGCAAGCAACGACTAATTCACGGTCGGATTTCACGTCAAGTCAAATCAGGAGTGGAAATCAGTGTAATGTAATGTAATGTAATGATCGCCCGACTGGCGGCCGTCGAGGCTGAACGAATTGATCGAGTACCGGCCACCGACTGCACCGGAGATGAGATGATCACCACATGATTAGATGATCACCACTCCGATGTGATAACCGATCGGCTGCCGCTGCCGAAGGCGTCGGCGACGGACATAAGTGAGCGGCGCGGAAGCGGAACGTTTCCGGTTTCCGGTCTTAGACACCGTGCTGCCAGATCTGTGCCAGAGGACGCACGCGCGCTCCAGATCCACGCCTGCCGTACGAGTTCCAAACCTGCTGCTGCCGCTGCTCGCTACTCTACCGAAACCGGTTCCGGTGTACACCAAATCTACCGCTGGCGGGCTGCCGACCGCTGCTCCACTGCGAGCTGTTGAAGGCGGTGCACGTGCGGTGCCGGCTGCTGATTGGTCGCTCGCGGCGCCTCGGTAACCCTGGGGTGAACCGGCCGGCGTGACCTTTGACCCAGTGCGCGTGCGGCGCGGCGGCGGACTGGAGGTCCGGGTCGGAGTGTTTTCAATGTGGTGGCGAGATGGGCGTTTCGACGTGCTCTTTTTTTAGCCTGAGTGTGCAGTGAACCTGCAGTGCGGTGAGGAAAAGTGAGGTGAAGTGAGCTCAAGATGAGCTTGGAGGAAGTTGACGACCTCTGTCTTCTCGCCGGCGGTGTCAAGTTCAGGGACGACAAAAAGGTGAGCATCGTCATATAATCACGCCATGTCGCCACGTCAGCAGGGGCTGATCGCAAAGCAGGTGGGGGGGGGGGGGAGTACGTAGGGAGTATTTGGCCCATTCCATGGAAAGCCGACGCCCCCTTCGACTGGAAGAATGCGCTCGTACATTTGTAACACATTCCAGCCCCTACAGGGACGCTCGAGTGCACCAACTTTAATTTTACGACCGAAGGCGCCCTCTGAGCAGAAAAGGGACACTCGAGTGAGGAGTGTCCGAGACACCTTGAAGTGTTCTAAATCGGTGGCACCCATCCGTGGGAATGACGTCTCTTCAGACGAGTCTCCCTCCATAGAAATTCCTCGATCGGCCCCTGATGCTCAAGAGCGATGGACACATAATTTTCGCTTCACACTCCGCATAGTTTCACAGCCCTCACATCTTACGCAACGAATGTGAGCCGCGTGCAGCGATTCGAATCTCGGACAAAAATTCGTCGCTAAGTTCGTGATTACCTCTTACCTCGTGATTGTTCTCACGGCCAGCAGTATTCGCTCCCACTGCGCCGAACCTTGTATGATCACTGAGTGGATAATGATAATCTGGGGCCCCATGTTGCGTTGTTAGTTATTTGCAGAGGCGTCAATTTCCGAAGGTATGGGGAAGGAGCAATGCGTGGATGCAATGGAAGGGCCGAAATGTTTGGGGGAAGAGGGCGCCCTTAGCGCACCATGTACAAAATAACTTACTGAGGGGCCAAGCCGACATTGGGGAGGAGGTCAAGGTCAAAATGTATCAGCGGTTCTACTCCTTGTCTTTTAGAACGCTTCGTACATACACCGTGCAAGTGGCTGGACGCGCGATAAGTTTCGATAGTTGTATCGAGCATCGTGACAGTTCGGGGATTTATCTGCCTCCGGTCAGTTCTCTGGTCCCTGACCTCTGGTCTCTGGTCTGCCTCTGGTCACAGGTTCCGTTCTGCCACGGAGAGGAGTCTGGGACATTTGTTTGGCAGCGCATGCTGCTGTGTTGCTCATGCGACTACGCGAGCCCCCGCGCTGAATGCAACTTGTAAGGGGCGAAATGCCAAGCGGCAAGCTGGACTCGAACCCGAGACCTTGCAGTTACGACACAAACGCCGCCACCCACTAGGCTATCCGCTCCTTTGGCCGTTCCTCGCCGGTTGCAGCTTCATTGCATCAGTCAGAGATGCGGTGCTCGGCGATAGTCCAGTGGTTCAACTGGTTCCAATGGTTCCCAATGGTTACAGTGGTTCCAATGGTTCCAGTAGATCCAAATGGTTCCAGTAGATCCAAATGGTTCCAGTGGTTCCCAATGGTTCCAGTGGTTCCCAATGGTTCCAGTGGTTTCCAATGGTTCCAGTGGTTTCCAATGGTTTCAGTGATTCTCAATGGCTCTAGTGATCCAGTGGTCTAGTGATACCTGTGGTTCCGGTGTTTGTGTTTCAAGTGGTCCAGAAGTTCCAGTGGCCCTGTGGTTCCAGTGGTTCAATGGTTTAATGATCCAGTGGTTCAATGATACAGTGGCCCAATGGTTCAGTGGTACAATAGTCCAATGGTCCAATGGTGCAGTGATTCAAGGGCCCAACGGTACAGTGGTGCAATGGTTCAATGGTACAATGGTACAGTGGTACAGTGGTTCAATGGTCCAATGGTACAGTTGTCCAGTGGTTCAATAGCCCAATGGTTCATTGGTATATTGGTTCAATGGACCAACGGTACAGTGGTCCAATGGTCCAGTGGTTCAGTGGCTGAGCTGATCCCATGACTCAGGCGGAGTCTGCGTCGCATTCCACCCCCCTCCCCCCCCCACGTGGGCCGCGCCATCTCGAGTACCGCTGCGGAGTGCTCCTCCAGTTTCCGACCCGCCGCCGAAGTAGGCGTAATCCCAGTGAGTAATCCCAGACGGCTCGTGCGATGAAACTCTCAAGCTTGCTCAGAGCCGAGTCCATAAAATAACTCCCGGCTGCTCCAGCAGAAGCACCGCTTCTATGTGTGCCAATTCACCGAATCGCGCCCCAGCAGCGGCGTAGCCAGGAGGAAGGTGGGCAAACGCCCCTCACTTAAAGCACCAAGTTCCGTATTGTTCTCATGGTTCAACCCAGAACTAGACTTGATCCCTTTCTTTCGCATTGGCTTTCCCGTTCCCTTCGATAATGCTGGCTGCACGCCTGAACTCCAGCATGGCGTTACCATGGCTGCTCCGTGCGTTGGGATGCGGTAGTGGGAGATGTTGGTGATTGTGGGAGGTGTTGCGGCAGTGGGAGATGTTGCGGTAGTGGGAGGTGTTGCGGTAGTGGGAGGTGTTGTGGTTGCGGGAGGTGTTGCGGTAGTGAGGGTGTTGTGATTGTGGGGGAGGTGTTGTGGTTGTGGGAGGTGTTGTGGTTGTGGGAGGATTTTCGGTTGTGGGTACTGATTGCTCCAGTGTCGACTTTTGCAGTTCCAACATCCACTGTTCTGTAAATTTTCACATCTTAACCCGTCTTGCAACACCAATTCTTGAAAATGCTCACTAGCGTTTCGGGGGGGGGGGGGGGGGGATGGGTGGATAGCTCTTCCGAAGTGACCGGTTTGTAAACAAAATTTGCGGAAATATAAAGACCAGGCATTCTAAGCTCATATCTCGCGCCGTTGACATGCGCCCCCCTAAGGTTTGCCGCGTATAGTGAAAGAACGGCGCGCGTCAGCGCGCCAACATTTGGCATACCTTTTCCCACATCAATTTGGCATGTTGCGTCAAAATTTGAGGTCAGGTCATCTAGGGTCAATGGGTTATTCCAGGTCAAGTGAGGTCACCTCCAAAAACGTTCAACCAGTCGTCACGCTTTAACGGGTGAAGGTATTTAAATGAAACTTTCAGCGTTTGCTTATCTTTATGGATGAAACAAAACGCACCAGAGGATTTTTTCCGTTTTTGATTACTGATTAGTTTTGTATATTTGCCCATTAGAGCTAAAATCGAAGATGGTCTAAAGTAAGCATTTTTATCAGAGCAAAATGACTTCGAACAACGTTTTTCGGTCTGCTCTACCCATTATAAAAATACAATTTAAAGAAAATTGGAAACTAATTCTTGGGTCAGGGTCGGCAAATATTTTAGGGCAATGGTCGATTTCGCCTTCCTTTTCTGATTCCAAATAATTTTTCTTCTTCAAATCTCTCCCAAAATGAACTCCCCAGAGCCAAAAACATGATGTAAGTCGTGAAAACCTAAGCCCCTTAGTGACGTCACTTTGGTGGGGGGGATACAAATTTGGGGGTGATGTCGGATCATACTCGTCGAGCGCTTTCCGATGACACCTCTTTGGTTTTCGTGCTTCGTGCGACGCTTAGTTTGGAGATTAGAGGAGGGGTTTGTATCACCCCCCGAGACGGGGTGTGAGGATATGACCGGAAAGACGGGGAGGGATATTATTTGGAAATTACCTTTGCACACGAACCTCTTCACATTAATATCAGTGGTGTGTAATTAGCCGTGCTGTGTGCGTTCTTTTGTTTGTGCGTTTTTGTTAATAGTTTGACCACAGAGCGAAGTGGGAATGCGTCTGCCAGTGGGTCCGCCAGTGTGCCAACACCAGCCTGCGACTGACAGCAGCCACCAATGGGCACCTCTGTCTCTCCGTTCCAGTGGAAGCTGCAGCAGCCAACTTTGCTCGTGACCTTCCACTAATTGGCACCTCTCTCTGTTCCAGTGGAAGCTGCGTCACGCGACCCTGAGACGCCTGTCTCCAGTAGCCAGTGAGTACTTGCACACACGGGCAGAAGTTGGGCATTTCTGAGGGTGCACGTGCATCTCAAGTTTGAAAATGTACATCCTCAGCTTTGACGGAGAACATCCCACCTGTTGAGAGCGCCAATAATTGAAAGATTATGCCTGCTATGAGTGGCACCGGAACTGTCTGAAAATTGGAGGGGACAGCCGTTTTAATTCGATTGTTTTAATGCAACTCGCCTAGGGTCAAACATAAGCTCGTCCAAAATTGAGGAGGGTGATGATGAGGGCGGGGAAGGGCGCGCTGCCCCCTCTGTTCTAGCCCCTCCCGGTTCTAGCGATCTTGTCTACGATTTCGTTCAAACATTCGCACGATGCGCGAAAAACGATGCAAAGCTTCCGGATAATATTTGGTTTGAAAACGCAAATTCACGCCCACCCTAGGCAGTCATTTTCGGGAGGTACCCCGCCACTTCCTCTTCCGCTCAAGATGATATTACCTCCTGATGCCTGAGAGTCACAGCTGGTCTGCAGATCCAATCGCAAGTGCAAAGATCCACAAGTACCGGGATACAGTGCAATTGGCTTTGGTCTAGCCCTGCCTTCCGCCAGTGGTTCTAGCCTTACCCATCCGAATGTGCAAGAGTAAGACCGGCGGGCAGAAGGCTTTGACGTTAAAAAATCCGAAAATTAGATGAAAAGACGAAAGTTGGTTGGTTATTTGGGCTTAGGGGCGCATCGACTGCGTTGGTCATACAGCGCCCATAAAATTGAAATCTCGTATCTTTTTCTGTTCAGCATCCTGACAGGACCAGAAGTGTTCACCTTCGAGAGGACCACCTCTAGTCTAAACTTTTCCCTTGAGCCGGCTCTCCTCCATGGCATTGCTTGCCTTTTCGCGGGAATCATCTAAGCCTCTAAATCGCAGTAAAATTTGGTACATCTGAAGCTTCCTCAAGGCGCGTTGGCTTCTTGTTAGAGAACTCTCAAAAAGTCAGAGTACATTTTAGTTTTTCAGTTTTGATCGTGAAATGTTTCTGGCAACAAAAAAGCATACTCTTTGTTCGCCCTTCTCCAAAGCATTTTCAGACTTCGAAACATCCTGAGCAAAAAAAATCCGCTCCCTCTGTTGAGAAACTGTTGCGCTTGCAAGGTGTCATCTGAGACGCTCGTTGTCCGCCTGCGATTGCTTTCATCGCTCGTTATTCCAGCGCAAGCGCATCCGACGCGCCAAAATTAGCCGCCAAATCGGACGCGCCAAAATCAACCGCCAAATTCGACACGCCAAAATCAACCGCCAAATCCGACGCGCCAAAATTAGCCGCCAAATGCGGTGTGCGGCACTTGCCACGAGGAATCTCGAGCGGAAGCCCTGTAGTGCATTTGCGGCCACACCAAATCGCCCCGCTTATTTCATCATCATGTCCACATTCCGCATTCCGCGTGTCGGTCGTGGTGGCAGTGGACTTGTGCTTCAGGGCGCGTCGACTGCGTCTGTCATTTTACGCCCACCGCGCGTCGGCAAGCTCAATCGAATGAAGCCACTGCCCAATTAATTCCGCGGCCAGACTCATTCAATTAGGGCGTTGTTCCACTCGCCGCCGCACATTTGCCACACTTGACAGTCGGCGGCTGACGTCAGGCCGACCGGCCTGCAGAAGTCGCTGCACGGCCGCCCCTGATGGCCCCATGGGGTCATTACGGGGTCATTACGGGGTCATTACGGGGTCATCACGGGGTCATCACGGGGTCATTACGGGGTCATCACGGGGCCATGGGTCATCACGGGGTCATTACGGGGTCATTACGGGGTCATCACGGGGTCATTACGGGGTCATTACGGGGTCATTACGGGGTCATTACGGGGTCATTACGGGGTCATTACGGGGTCATCACGGGGTCATCAGAGCATTGCGCTACCGTCAGCCGACCTGTGTGGTTGTACGAACAAACAACAAGTTGTACAAACAACAAGTTGTACAGCCACAGCAAATACAACCAGCGGCTGGCGGTGGGTGTGTCGGTGGGCGTTGCTGTCGGCCGTGGTGGTGTTTGATGGTTGGGATTTTTGTGGGGGCTCGTTTGTGCTGCGAGCGACACTTTCATGGCACAAAAAGTCGCACATAAGAAACAATAAACCAGCGTAGGATGGCCTTGAACTGTATACGTTTTTAAACTTTAAAATGAGAACATGATTCATGAAGCATGACCTACGCTAATTTTGAACTGTCTGCCATTCAATAAACAGTTAGTTGTTTTGCAGCGCATGTTGCTGTGTTGATCATCCGACGACGCGAGCCTCCCACGCTGAATGGAACTGGAAGAGGACGAAATGCCAAGCAGCAAGCGAGGCTCGAACTCGAGACCTTACAGTTACGACACAAACACTTCAATAAACAATGAACAGTTTCATCACTGTGATGCTATCGGCGCACACAATGCATTATCCACGCCAACTTAGTCGAACAACACGATCAACATTCACCTCCATCCATGAGACTTTTGACTGTTAGCTGTCACGCCTCAGCGTTTTTCTTGTCGACGACGGATGAGAAGTAAAGTTGAAGTCGTTTCTTTCTGTGGAGCGTCATGGAGCCAATGTAAAACACGCCAAAGTTGGGCAAGTTCGGCATTGGGCCAATGTAAAACACGCCAAAGTTGGGCAAGTCGGGCATAGGGCAAATGTAAAACACGCAAGAGTCGATGGTCAGGCTCGGAAATGGATGTATTAGTGGATGCGTTGTTCGGATAGCAAAAGTAGCCGGATAATCCCGTCTTGCACGTCATCACCCGACCGGCGTGCTGACCCGCCCAGAGGTCACCCAGAGGTCACCCAGGGGTCAGCCAGGGGTCAGCCGGGGGTCAGCCAGGGGTCAGCCGGCACGGCCAGGGGGCCGCGAGGCGACCGGTCGGGGCCGTATGGTCCATCAGGCCACAGCAAGCAAGCAGGATTATCCGTCCACTGGTTCCCGCCGGAGCTTAAGTCCAGAATGGCCCGGTGTTTCCAGCGCTGAGCGGGGTTCACCGCCTCCGTCGGCGCCGCCGCGCCACTGGTCGATACTGTACCGCACTGCAGGCGTGCGCCAACACCGGATCAGGTCAATGACCCGATCCGGCGGTGGCCCGGGATGGCACGGGCCGCCGCCGCCGCCGCGGCGATACGACGTAAGTTGAAGCCGAAGCCGAGTAAAGCCGCAATAGCCGAAGCCGAAGTTGAGCCGACGCCGGGGCGTCTCTCCGATTTGCATGTTGCTTTGTGTGCGAACGAGGTGCGGGGATTTGATGAGTTTCCAAGCTCGTGTTTGATGGTAAAATTTATGGCGAATATTTCCCAGGAAAAATAAACATGTTAGGATTCGGCGAGAAAATCGACGAAATCAGAAAATAAGATGGTATTTTGCATGATCCACGAGGAAGCTCTCGATAATAATGAGCCGTTTTTGAATTCATTGCTGTTGCGGCTGGAATCCCACATGGGAAGCGCCCGAGGTGGTTGCAATATCACTCATCCCCAGACACATTCCAGACCTCCCAAGCCCCTCCAATAACCAACCACACTTCATGTGAGGTTTAATTTTATATCTTGCCAGTGTCTGTGGAGTGATTATGATTTGGACTTGCACTGGGTGCTGCATTTGCAGTCCGAGTGATCAATTGTATGCAAGGCATGGAGCGTGGCCATTCGAAGATGAGCGTGAGGACGGCCTACGCTGTTCGACACTGAGCGAGTGTTATGCTTTTATATGCGTTCAAAATACACGCAATGTATGTGGTCACCTGCACTCTGTGTACAGCAGTGGTGTGCTCTTGGAGCGTTGCAGGATAATCTAAAGGCTGATAATATTGGCTCCGGGAGGGTGTAGCTGGACTTACTATTTTGTTTGTTGTTTATTGACACACAAGTAGCGGAGTATTTTAATATTCGTTGTGCGTACCATGTGCGAACACGTCGGCGAATTTGACGCCACGCCCACTTCCGGTCCCTCAGCTTCGATCTGCTCAGCGACACTACCGACCTGCGAGTGAAGAGTGTGTCTTCAAAGGAATGGTAATGCCGGCGATTGAAATTCTAGCAGCCTGTCTGGCTCAATTCGACGACTGAGAAAACACACTACGCGGCGAGTTTGAAGACGAATAAACGTAGCGCGTGGCGGATCTGGCCGACAGCCTTCGCACCGGCGAACTGTATACTGGACAATGCGGAAGCTATCAGGTGAAGCCATCTGCAAGTGTGAGCCAGAACCGGCCCGCGGGTACCGACCGTGTGAAGATTACCAGGACGGCGTGCAAAACTTCCGCCAGAATATCAGGTCACGGGGGGTGGGGGTGGGGTGGGGGTGTGGGTGGGGTGGGGGTGCGGGTGGGGTGGGGGTGTACACCGTGCTATTGTGGAGGAGACTTGCAAAGCGACCCGGGTAAGTCCGGATCAAGGTGTGTATCCAGGCCGGCCTTGCCCGCAATGGAAGTATTCGGAGGAGGTGGCGGGGGCAAGAGTGAGGGGCCATCAATGGGTTCGTATCTACTTGCGAATAATCCGTACCATCTTGATGTAGGAAAGAAACGAGAGGTTGTTGTCACATGGACTGTTCTGAGACGACCATTTGTATCGACGTAGCGCCGAATGTGAATACTTTCCGGTAGGCAGTGCATGCGCCCGCATGCGCCCCTACTTTCTGGATCGGAAGGGAGACGAAGCAGCAGACCATAGACTCGGACTCGTCGTCGGCATGATCCGCAACGATATGTGTACTAAATACGTGCATCATATGCAGTGTCGAGCAGGACCAACGTACCCTTACTACTGGTGTGCTGGATGAAACCGGCATGGCTCGTTTTGGACTGCGCAGATGGCCAGCGGACCAGAACGTCACTAGATGACGTCATTCGATGAAGTCACTCGATGACGTCACTCGATGACGCCTGACGCCGGTCACGAGCTAGCCTAGCCCAACTTAGCAGGGGTTGGGTCCCGAGCCAGAAGCCACCAACTAGCTCAACCCAACAGGAGTTGGTGGGCCACGAACTAGCCCAGCTCAGCAGAGGCTGCGCCCTGGGTCCTGGGCCACGAACTGGCCGAACCCGGCAGGAGTTGGTGTGCCACGAACTATCCCAACTCAGCAGAGGTTTTTACGCTGGACCGCGAACTAGCCCAACTCAGCAGGGGCTGGGCCCTGGGCCCTGGGCCACGAACTAGCCCAACCCAGCAGGGGGTGAGGGTGGCCACCGGTGTGCACGGGCACTTTCTAACTATTGGGTCGTTAAAGGGTCGCCGTCGCTGGGTGTTGCCGGTCGTCTACATGCGGACCGCGCACCTGCCTCTCCGGAGCGGGAGCGCCTGCAGACAATATCCGCTGACGATGCTGTGTAGTCGAGTGGTGGTGCCAGTTTGTGGACTGACGAACCCACCGACGTTCCGTCAGGCGTTCGGGGATGCCACCGGTTGGCATTCATGAGCCAACAAACATATATGATGTGGACAGTCGGTGCTGATTACCACGGACGAATGTATGCTGGTGTATACTCGGTTTCATTATTGCTGAAGGAAATCCATCCCCGGCCGTCCCAAATTGCTCTGGTGGCACCTTTCGCCGGTTTGGCACCACCACCCACCCGCTCCAGAGCGCGTCGGCCGATGGAGGTTCTCCTGGCCGGATGAACTATGGTCACTTGAGAACGTGAGCAGAATACCTCTGGATATCCGCTGGCGTATGCAGACTCTCGCGTGGTGCAGGTGCCAGGCACGGCCTTGGAGCCCCTAGGCCTGTGCACCGGGAACCAACAGGTCTGGGCCCTTGGAGGGGGTGGGGGTGGGGTGGGGAAGCCTTGGAGTCACTATGCCCTGCGGCGCGCAGTCTTCAACATTCCGCTAATGGGCTACCGAGGCACCAACGTTGGAAAACATCCGAAGACGATTTCTTCAAAGTGCGCCTCATTTGAACAAAGCTATCGTACGAAGCGTCAACATGGTTGGCGTCGAGCCGCAAACATATAGCACTGGCACTGGCAACTAGACACTAGATACTATGTATATTGTACTAGTATATACTATGTATAGTGTACTAGTATATACTATGTGTACTATATGCTAGAAACTATGCGAAAGACAAGCAACTGGGCCCTCTTCTCAATCATCTCACCTGAAGATCAGCGATGACGATCGGGGTGGACACCAGAGCCATCTCGGAATAGCCTGCTAATTTGCATCACACATTTTTGTTTCAAACCCTGAACTTAATCTGGCTTAGTCGCCGCTCAATTAATTAAGAAAAGGCTTTAAACTTTGTGATTAGTGCATTTGTCAGCCGTAACAGTCCTCTGATTACTAATTACTCTCACGCTACTTATCAAGTTTCTGCAAGCGTACGCGAACCAGATTGCTGTCGGTGCTGTTCCTGCTGCGGGCACTTTTGATGGCGACTCGAACTGATTCTGGCATTGCTTGCTTCCAACGGAACGGAGCACGCCGGATGCCGTTCGTGAACGGTGTGGTTGGGGGGGGGGGGGCAGCTGAGGTATTTCACATTCGTCCACACGCCCATCCGTCCACATTCGTCCACCGTCCACATTCGTCCAACGCCGTTGTGGGCGTGTCCGTTGGAGGGTGGCAGACCGCCGAGGGCTGCATCTCGAGTCTTGTTCAGACAGTTGTGTTCCTTTACGCCAGCCGCTCGGATAAAATACGTGTGGTATTTATGCCCTTTAGCACAAGATGGGATCGATGATATTGTTGTCTTCCGGTATGGCTGTTGCAGGCGTCGCGCTCAGCACTTCCAGCACTGCACGCGCCCAACACTGCAGCACTGCATTCCTGCTGCGCGACATCGCTGCACGCGCTCCGCTTATGTGTAGATGCCGATGCCACGATGGGTTTGTCTGCACGTGCGTGTTTTTTTTAAACAATAAATTACAATGCACTGCTTGTTTGTTCTTTCTTTGGTTGCACGTTGTTTTGTAACGTGCAGCGGGTGGTGTATAAGGAACGGATGCCGCTGACGTTATGCACTACGTTATGCACTGTGTACGTTAGAATAGAAGAGTCAGCTGGCCAGGTGGGATTTCCCGTGACATTTGCTTATCGATGTCTGTTGCATTACGTGCAATGTGAACGAGTAACCGGGAATCTGTGATGACGTTATTTATGTGACGTCATTTGAATTGCGTCATTGATGTGAATTCAATCGTCTCTTGCTAGTTGTTCTTGACAGCGTTGTTGCGAGCAAATCAGGGAAGTGCACCATAATTTTGTATTGCAGTTAATTTGGAAACAAAGAATGTTGATCATTTCAACCAGCGTCTTAAAGTATTCGTTATTTGATTGTTGATAGTGCGAGATACAGCGGGAATAGGAATCGGATTCCCAAAGGCATTGATGCAACCATCGCAGTGGCACATCATTTTCTACCTGTCGCACTGTCTGGTGCATGGGGAGGGGGGGGATAATTTGTCCACCCGGCCTCCTGATGATGCAAGCTCCATCCATGAACTTGAGCTACTTGAAAACAAACGTCATTTCATTTGACCTTCCAGGTCGGGTCAAGTCCCGGGGCGCAGTCGGTTACCGCGAAGTATTCGTCGAAGTTTTCAGGCTCAGAAGTCTAAATTGCACACAACATGCGTAAAGGTCGACGACACACGTAAAGGTCAAGTCAAGGTCAAGTCGACGACACACGTAAAGGTCAACGGACGACACGCGTAAAGGTCAAGTCACCGATCAGTTCAAGGTTAAATACCTGGACATATGCGCACTGTCGACTATCGTTACTGACTATTACGGACTCCACACCGTTCGCAAGGCGTTAAGTTCGATAATCGCGGGAAACCGTTCGCAAGGTGTGTTTCCGTCGACTGTGATGTGCACACTGACTACGGCCCGTGGAGCGCTCGGGGCGAGTACATCGCCAGCTGTCGAAAACCTACGAAACGAGAGCATGGGAATAACGTCCAAACGTACAAACGTACACACGTCTACTAAACGTCCAAAACACACCTGACGGGGTGGCTTCTGGCCTTGGAGGGGATCGACCGACCTCAGGAGTAGCGAGAGAGATTATCACAGTCCAGTTTCGTCCGTAACACAGACGATCACCGAAAGAAATTGTGCTCAGGGAAGGCTAGCGTGTGACACCGAGCGAGAGAAAGTGTTTTCCGCTCCTCGGATAATTTTAAGCAATAAATCCGAAAAGTTTCAAATATTTCTTTGAAAATTTTCCACTAATTTTCAAAGACCATGTGTATAGTGACACTGCCGTGATCAGAAACCTCGATTATAATTACCTTTGTTGTGACAGTTTTGCTTCAGAATAGCCCATACTACGGTTTTCAGAGGCCCTCTGATATGTGCATTCTATCTACCTATTCGATATCTATTCTATCTATTCTATGTCTATCAGAACTCCAGGACCTTAATAGACCAGAACCCAATTTTATACCATGCGCCTTCATCAATTGTCGGACGAGATGCCAAATTTTAATGCGATATCTCTAACTGTTTAGAAATACACCACAAATCTGAGGAGTGTGGGGGTGGGTAGGGAAAATTGCACCTCCGCATCAGTTAAAATTTTAACAATCACAAACATACTACCAGATTTCATGGGCGCTGCGTGACCACTGCAGTCGATGCGCCCCTAAACCCCAATAAAGAAACAAATAAACAACTAACATATTTCCTCCCTGGTGTGTGGAAAGGTTCAGAGTTGAAGAAAACGAACAGCTTCTTCATATCTGCGAAGCTGGCATTAATTAAGCTTAACTGTCAAGCTGAACGATATCGGGATATGCGAACCGAGGTGCGTGTCGCATTTCCAGCCTGACTCCTGCGCACCTGTGCAGATGCGAGACACAAAGATGCGCCCACTAGCTGGTGAAATTAGTTGTCTATTTCCATGCACTCCAGTTATGACATGGGCGGCTATTACTGTTCATTCCAGTTAGGACAGAAGTGAAATAAATACTCCCGGTGGATTTCAGCGGTGGATTTTCTGGCGGCCAGCACGAGCTGCCGGCATTACGTACGCCGCTGCGGCGCAGATCCTGGCGACGGGAAACGACCAATTGACACCGGAGTGGAGTGGTGACCGGCGACGGGACCGATGGCGCGTGGACCGACACAACGACGCGGGCGCAGGTTGTGGCGCGCGACGTGACAGGACAGCGCGAGATGCGCACGGTTAGAGATGTGCATGGCCGCTGCGTCACGTGAGAAAGGACGCGTCAGTGCAGCGGTTGGTTGGTTATTGGTTTTACGATACGTCGACCGTTGAGTCATGCAGCGTCGCCAATCTCTCACGCCGATTGGCCGCGGGCGAAGAGTAGCGACAGGTGAGACTCGAACCCACAACCTTTCGATTGTGAGACGGGCAACTTACCCCTAGACTACTCGTCCCCTCAGTGCAGCGGTGGTGAGAGGACTGCGAGGGCTGGGTGTAGGATTACGCGCATGTGTGTATGATAGGTTTCGCTTGGTGTTGATGGGTGGCTGATTGGTTGCGCACAAAGTTGGTTGATGTTGGAAAAGTTTGCTGTGGCTGAGGTTTCCGTCGGAAAAGTTCGCTGTTGCTGAGGTTGGCGTCGGAAACGTTCGCTGTAGCTGAGGCTTCCGTCGGAAAAGTTAGCTGAAGCTGAGGTTGGTGTCGGAAAGGTTCGCCACGGGATGCTAGGCACGGACACGGGACAAATGGGAGGGGCCGATTCCGAGTTGATTGACGATTCACTCGGCTGGCGCCCTGTTTGTGTTCGTCACGTGGTCTTTATCTCGCATCTGACGCCTCAACCGCGCAGAATCCAGCTTTGGCGCGGGGGCCCGTGGTGCGGCCGTGGTGGTCGGTGAGTCTTTCCGATGCGGTTTCGCGGCTCGTTGACCGCACGTGGTTTCGGCTTCTTCCCGACTACTCAGTTTGACAGTTGTACCGTTACGTAGCAGATCAGCGAACGTAAAGGTACCCCCGTGGGTCTTTTTCTTCTTGCGATCACGGAGAAAAGGAACACTCCTAGTGGAGACGATGCCAAGTTTCTGAACCGAAATGATTTCGATGTTTTATTTAAATCCAATCCAACCCTGGGCAATCCTGAACACGTGAAATTATCGGCTTCGTCCTGATATCTACCGGTGAAGACAAGTGTCATTCACCAGTTCACCAGGGTAGGGTCCAGGGGGAGGGGGACACTCGTCTGGAGGTGTGCCTTTTTGTCGCGGGAGGTGCGGCTTCGGGTGAAAACTTCAAGGTCACCCAACCGTATTGGAGGCGCGCCTTTTTCCAGTCAGAGGGGCGCAACATCTCCATGGGGAGGGGCGCATGCCCCCGTGCCCGCCCCTTGGATCCGCCCCTGTCATGCACCAGTTTACGACAGCGACATCTGGCTGGCTTCGTTAACGAACAGCTGTTTTATGGCTCATCTCCCAGTTCCACTGGGTCCGAGGGCGACAGTTTTACAGGGAACATGACAGGCGAGGGATAGCGGGCGACAGAGGGTGTTCGAACGACTGCCCCTGGTATAGCATGGCCTTTCATTACGAGCATCCGGTCTGGGCCAGGTGAAGACCTTCACCTGGCGGGTTCAGAAACTCTGTGGACTCGGTGGAGTTTTGACTGGTGAGGCGTGGTCCAACGCGGGGTCCAGCACCGCAGCTGACATGTCAAACAGCCATGTGTGAACGCTGCTCACGCGGATGACCATTCATGTGCGGCCAGCAGCTGCACAGTGACCATTACATTCACGTGACCATTACATTCATGCGCCGCCAGCACGCGTCGCAACCATTACATTCACGTGACCATTACATTACATTCATGTGCTTTAATCGTCTACCCGTACCGATTAACCATCCAGCTTCTAGGAATGCATGCACCACCAGTGATGCATTTACCATGACTTTAACGCACCGGCCTATTTCTCGCCGCACGTGCGGTGCGGAATCGAGGTCACGTGACGATGGTGGCCCGGGGGCGAAGGCCAAGACCAGGTCGGATCGATACTGTGGAGCTGATATGGACCTCGTGTGTCGACGAGGCGTAAGTGTGCCCACGCGAACCGGGTCCTTATTGGCCGCAGATGCGAACACAGAGAAGTCGGTGCATTTGATACTTCGCTCGAAGATCGGGAGATAATCTGATTGATGCTACCGTTAACCACAGCGGAGGTGTGTAAACAAACCAATGTCAAATTTCGTAAACGATTCAGCAACATCGCCTCAGCAGAGTAAACTGTTTCTGCTTGGTAAAGACTACGATGAGACGTCGATCATCTGCAGCATCTAGAATGTAATAGACGGCAGCTAGAATAGACAGTGGCTGATGTGCTCAGTCCACGACCACATTACTCGCTCTCCGCTTGCGTGCTATTCGCTTCCATAGTTGAAGACTCGAATAGCCCTCCTTGCAGCCAAGAATCGATGACAAAGTGCAAAATATACCTCCATTTTCTAAGGAGTTATTAGTTTAAAGCTGCCACGTTATGTCTCTGACGTTTCCTCCATGCATCCGGTCATGAACCGGTCATGAACGGTCCGGTCATCATGACCGGTCATATTTAATGTCCGGTCATGTTTCCAAGTTCTGACGCTTGCTCTGTCAGGTTTTTCAACTGCAGAGTATCTGCAACGAGGAATAGAAACGTTGCGCGTTGATTTTGCTGTCGGCTATTACTTCAGCAGGATACCATGTGGTATTTGAAAGATCTGACCTTCGTTCTGACCGATGTTTTGTTCTCATTGTGTAGGAATCCGGATTGTGGAATTCGGATCCGGAATGTAGGACTTGTGTTTTCATTGTGCTGGAATCCGTGGACGGTTTAATTTTCTGTTCAGTTTATTTGCATTCTGCGTGATTTTGTAGTCACGCTAGGCCACAGCAAATATATGTGTAATACACGACTGTAGTGTACGGTTCCGGCCATTTTGAAGATGTCTTGATTGTGGGGCTCCTTGAAATTCATGCCAAGTAGCCGCATGCAAGCTCTTGGTGCGTCCACTCATCGCATCTGGAGCATCACCATTATTGCGTGTGCAGCTCATCGCCCATGCTGCGTCACCGAAGGATGACGTCACCGAAGGATGACGTCACCGAAGGATGACGTCACCGAAGGAAGGGCAACAGTGGGAGTTACATGTTCAGGCAGGGACCAGTTTGACCCACTGGTAGCATCATCCCATTTGCCATCGCTGTGTGCGAGCAGATTTAACGATGTAAAGGTCAGACACGCCGTCGCCTCGGGCAAATTTTGCAGCTCAGTGCTGGCGGCCACGAGAAAATAGCTCGCTAAATGGCACGCGAAGTGGCACGTGGTGCCAAACAACGAGAAAACGAGGTGGCCTTGACACGGTTTAATGTGCTAGAAGGGGCCTTCACTCAGACACTCTGGGTAGAATCAATTATCGATGTCAGTGCTGTCGTACGTGGAGATGGGCAGTTTTCACACCTTCAGGTGGGAGTCTTCGCGTCTCCAGGTGAGAGTTCTCGCACCTCTAAGGCGGGGGGTGTCGCACCTCCAGGTGAGAGTTCTCGCACCTCTAGGCGGGGGATGTCGCACCTCCAGGTGAGAGTTCTCGCACCTCTAGGCGGGGATGTCGCACCTCCAGGTCACCTCGGGTCAGGTAGTTGTTTTCAGCCCACGCCGGATCTGTCCAGCACCACACCGGCGCGTGTTTGTTCGCTGATCACAAAGCGCGCGTCTTCCGCGCCGGCTGGCACCCGCCGGGCGGACATCCGCCGGCACAGTGGCGGATCCAGGTCGCCGCTCACGGGGGGCGCCTGCCCGGCGACGGCGTCGCGACAAGGCAGCGGCGTGGAGCCGTCCGTACACCGAGCGGTCAGCTCCAGGTTCGGTGTTGTGGTGTTGCGGTGCTGTGGTGCTGTGGTGTTGCGGTGCTGAATTTTGAGATGCTCGGTTTGCGGGAACGGGTTGTTTGCACCCCGCTACAAGTCATGTCAGATTTGGACGACATGAAGCGACGTAGCTGCCCAATATTTCTTCGCTTCTTTTCTCTCCTCTCATCTCCCTTTCCATCTCTTTCATTTTATGAGTGGGCTTAAAAGCAGGGGAATTTGCGATAAAGGTCAGTTGTGTCATTGAGCGTAACGGAGCTTTCAGTCGATGGATCGTTTTACTGCAACGCCGACCGATCTTCCAACATCCGGTGGTGCAGCAGACGGCGCCGACAGTCCTAGAGCGGGGCTCTGTCTGCCCTCATAACGAAGCAATTCACCGAGGCTCATTTTTAACCTTCAAGGGTGACATTTACGATTAAACTATTAGACGATGACAACATACTTCCATTGTTATGCTAGGTCAGGCCTCATATCGTGCATGTATCGTGCGTGTTGTCTTGCGGCCTGTCCTCGCGAAGTCTGGCCGGAGCTGCGCGCGCGACCCGAATCCCGGATACGCTGGCGCCGCCTCTGACACACGTGACGCGGGCGCCGAGTGGTCTGGCGCCGCCTCTGGCTGGCAGCTGGCGTGGAGCGGGCGCGGGAGGGAGCCGGCTGCGCAGACGTGGGCGGTGCGAGCCGCCGAGGGGTGTCGTTCGGGCGGCGCGAGCCACGCAGAGACGTGCGGGCGGAGACGAGGGCAACCGGCACGCGTCCCGCCGCCGCCGCCGGACGACTCGATTGGCGGTGATTGCGTCACGATTGTGGCCGCGATTGCTACCGGTGATTGTTACTGTGATTGTTACTGTGATTGTTACTGTGATTGTTACCGTGATTTCGGCCCCAGGCCGCCCTCCTCCGACTCGCGTCACAGGCGAAGGTGGAGAGTCGCCCGGCGGGGGTGGAGAGTCGGCCAGCGGAAGTGCCACTTTAGATCGTCAGCAGGAGACCCACTCGGCGGCCAATACTCGTCCTCTGTGGCCACTGCGAACTGTGCGTGCTTGAGGCCGCTGGCAACGTGGTCGCCGAGATCTTGCCGGCTTACGCGAAGCGACGGCGTCTCCGAGGTCACTGCCTGCGAGACGTCATCCCCGGGATTGCAGCGTCAACGGCTAGACCGAGGTCACCGAGGTCACCAGGTTGTCTGCGAGAGCGAGGCAGCAGCGTCCGCGCAGCCGCGCCTTCCGCGAGAAGCGCGACGACCGTCTCGGCGTGGTTCCGGCGCGTCCCTTGGTTGGCTGCATTGGTTGTGGCCGGAGGCGCCAGTCACGTGACGGCGGTACCCGGCTGGAGGTGACGTCGCAGCAGCGGCTCCACGGCACGGACGGTGCCGATCGAGCGGCCGCGGCGCCGCTCCGACTCGCCGTGTGGACGGGCCGGCCGTAGTGACGTCCCCTCAACGGCGACACCAGGCGGCGACGACCGAGTGGAACACAGCGACAACGCCGAGTGAAAGGCAGTGAGCGGCAGAACGGGACGAGCACGCAGGCGGCGCTCAGCGGCGGTCACTCCGGTGGTGACGTCGGCAGCGGTCTGTGACGCGCTGCGACACCGGCTGGTGGAGCTGCCCCCCCGGCACACCTCGCCGCCACGTGCCGCTCCGTCCCACTTCACCGCCCCCTCCCCCGCTCGGCCACCCCATCTGCCCCCGTGGTGTGGCCGGGACCGGTTTGCGGGCCGGTATCGAGCGCCGGCGCGGCCGGCCGGCCAGTGTGTGTTCGGTCCAGTGTGTGTGTGTGTGTGGTAACCACCACACACCCGGCCAAGCTGCTGCGGTCGTGTTGACTGTCGGTGGGTGGGGCTGGCCGACACCGGCGGTCACGCCGCCAGTGTGTGCCGGGGCGATCCTTCACGAGACACCAGTGGCAGGGACGCTTCAGGAGGCGCTTCAGGAGACACCATCGCTGACTGAGGAGACGCCAGCGCGAAGACGCCAGTGCGGACTGTCTTGAGTGACACGTGGGAAGTAATGCGCTGGTGGGAGTGCTACAGTGCTACACAAGTGCTACACCAACATACTTGACAGCCAGAGCGACAATACGGAGTGCACAAAACCCCAGCGAGAAAAAGCTCCGACAATACGGGGTTAAAATCATGTGCGATATCCGCCGCCGATGAGGAAGTGAAGTGATCAATGGAAGCCACGTGTCACACAGGACGCCATGGAATCAATGGAAGCTGTGTCACACAGGGGCCGAAGTGAGGAGTGGCGAGTGACGAGTGAGGTGTGAGGTGTGAAGTGAGGAGTGGCGAGTGAGGTGTGAAGTGAGGAGTGCCCAAACGAGTGAGAGCAACAAACTGAAGAACAATGATATCGATTGAAAACGGTGAGTAGCGAAGTAAAATACGTGGGAATTAACACCACGGCGGAGTGACGTCAACCACGTGTCAGCACGTGACGGACATTGGCTGTGTGCTTCTGATTACACTTGCCAGATGGAAGCAGCGACACTTCGAAGCAACTTGATTCACTGTGGTATGTCAAGCGATCAAATGCGCTGTCCAACTGATTGAGCGACCCGTCGGCACACAAAACGAAACCGCGGCGTGGCCGCGTCGGTCACGTGGCGGCAAATACGGCCGGCTGATGTTCCCGAACGGCAACAACCGGCTGCGACGACGCTAGTGGTGACGTCACAGTGGTGACGTCACGGTGGTGACGTAACGCCGCCGCCTGGAGAGCCGTCCGGCGCGTCCACGCTGGGGCCGGTGGCGGTGTGGCGTGGGTGTGTCGTGCCGTAGTCGCGTGCTGCGGCGTGTGCTGCCGGGCAGCCGCGGACCTGAGACCTGGGACCTGGCACCTGGGACCTGCGCCGACCGGCTGAGCCGGGTGACGCCCGCGGGTGGCCCGCGTGCGGTAAAACCAATAACCAATAACCGCGTGCGGCCGTCTCGGCGTGCGCCGGCTGGCCCGACGCCAGCTGCTGCCGCCGCTGCAGCAGCTGGCGACCAGACACGCACTCCCGACCGCCGGCGGTGTGACGTCACCCGGGGCGGTGAAGGTGCGACGGCGGACGACGCCGGTGCGGACGCCTTTCGTCGTCGTTGAAGTGGAGGTGCGACGTTGGTGCGAGGCGCGCGTCGTTACAAGGACGGAAGTGCGACGTCAGCTGAGGCCGGCGTGCACGACACCGGCGGCCGCATGACGTCACCGAGGTGAAGGCGTGACGTCACGGACGTTGATGCACGTCACGTGTGACGGCAGCTGGACAAAGGCGGCCGAGCGCCGGCTGCGCGGTGTCGGGTCGCCGCCGCCGCCGGGGTGCGACGGCGCCGACGCCGAGCGGCACG
Organism: Ashinkailepas kermadecensis; assembly: GCA_034440615.1. Lineage (NCBI taxonomy): Eukaryota > Metazoa > Arthropoda > Thecostraca > Neolepadidae > Ashinkailepas > Ashinkailepas kermadecensis. Next base: position 39,625 of record JAOTOM010004736.1, on the reverse strand, counting down.
CGATGCTGGACCCCGGCCAGGAGGACGGCCTGTACCTGCTCAGAGGCACGCTCAAGTTCCGGGACGGCAAAAAGGTACGGTCCGTCTGAGGCGTGCGCCGACGGCGGGCGGCTCCCTTGTCCGTAGGCCAGCTGGTGGTGTCGACAGCCCAGGGTACCGGAGGCAGCTGGTGGTGGGTCTCGAGGTGTAGTTGGGAGACTCGTGGCGAGGGTGAGCGGTGGAACGGTAGACTAGTCGGTGGTGTAGACAGCCCAGGGTACCGGAAGCAGCTGGTGGTGGGTCTCGATGTTTAGTTGGGAGACTCGTGGCGAGGGTGAGCGGTGGAAGGGTAGTACTGATGCACCTCAGGATGGATCATCCACACAGCGGTCCACCAACCAACTAGAATGTCATGGAAGGGGGGCTGACAATTGATGGAGGGATTCCCTCTGCAGTGCTAGCAGCTTCTGGCGCCCGCCTGCCTAAGGCGAAGGCAGTCGTGGCCCGTGACAGACGGGTGGGTCACTCTGGGACGTCTCGTATGGGGGTGTACTGAGTTTTCCTCTTTTGGAGACGGATTGTTATGTGCAGCTACTGAATACTGTACTGAGTGTATTGCAGAAGTACGTTGTAGCGTGTGACGACGTTGTACGTGTGGCGACGTTGTACGTGTGACGACGTCGTAGCGTGAGGCGACGTCGTAGCGTGTGACGACGTCGTAGCGTGAGGCGACGTCGTACGTGTGACGCCGTCGTAGCGTGAGGCGACGTCGTACGTGTGACGACGTCGTAGCGTGAGGCGACGTCGTACGTGTGACGACGTTGTACGTGTGACGACGTCGTAGCGTGTGCTACTGTTGTGACAGCTGCTGACAACTGCTCGCACACCCCCGCACATGCAAGGTGCGTTTCTATTGTTGCGCGTGCCCCACCCACGGGCCATTGTCTACAGAGCACGCGCGTCCGTAATGACATCGGGGTACCGGTGCCGGCACTGGCACGTGACCGATCCTCCCTGCTGTTGCACTCGGGGGCGGGCCTTCGAGATTTGTGTGTCCTTGAGGATACAAGTATATCCTCCTCACTTTCTGACATCTAACACTTCGCCTGTGGTGTCGCATTTACAACTAATGCATATCAAAACCTGAATACACTCCGAACGTCTTCCTGCGGTAGAGTCCATGGCTGTGGCGCTTCTTAAATTTGACAGGATGCGTGACCCGTAGCGACGAGGAAGCCTCTATTGCCCATGGCCCCCCCAACACGTTGGCCATACGCAAATAGACGGCAATAACTCTGCTCAAATAACACTCTCTCCTCAAAAATGAAGTCAAGTTTTCAAGTTCTCAAAGACAGTTAGTTATTGGGTGATGCGATCAACTGGTAAGTCTCAACTGTGCAGTAAGTGGTTCCGAATTACGCCACACGGAGGATACCGTGGAAAAACTCCATGGCCCCTCTCCAGAAAATCATAGCTATGGTGGCTCGGCGTTCCTCGTGTTTCCGGGCCCTCCCGGCTGGACACAAAAGGTCAGTCCAGGCTACCCGGTACTCATGGCACGCTATCAGTTCCCATGACACGTTATCGGTACTCATGACACGTCTTCGGTACCCAATACACGTTATCGGTAGTCGCGACATGTTATCGGTACGCATGACACGTGGTCACGGCTCCCGTAAGCTGTCCGACTGTGACGTCCTGTGTGAAGCCCTGTGTACACACTGCCGCACGGCTGTTGTCCGCTGTCGGTTGTCAACGGTTTATGTTATTGGATCCACAGCTCAGTTCTACCACAGGTCATTCGATCACAACCTCACTTCTTCTCACGTTCAGAACTATAAACTTAGCAATTTTATTACCATCCCTGGGGGCGCTACATGACCAATGAAGTCGATGCGCCCTAAATAATAACTATTTAACTAAATTTTTAAACTAAATAACTATTATCGTCCCGGGTCTATATACAAGTGTTGAGCGTTTTGCAAGTTGACAGCAGGTCTTGTCGTGGGAAGAAGTGACTTTTTGAATGGGATGCCGTGTGGTAGAGTAGGGCTGTGGCTGTGGCTGGGGCTGGGCTGGGGCTGGCACGGGTGGTGTCCCTGGTCCGGAGCGCGTGCTGGTGCGTCTTCTCTGCGCGCCACGTGGGCAGCGGAGCGGCCGAGCGCCCCTGATGGTCGTTTGTCTCTATGGTTTCAGTGGAAAACTCGACTTTGCGAGCTGCGGAGGTTGTCGCCGGTGGCAGGTGAGCCGACCGGAGTCGGACGGGCGAAGTCGAAGTCGCCAGCTGCGTGTGCACTGTGCACTGTGCTCTGTGCTCTTCGTTGGTTATTGGTTCTACGACACGTCGACCGTTGAGTCATGTAGCGTCGCCAATCTCTCACGCCGATTGGTCGCGGGCGAAGAGTAGCGACAGGTGAGACTCGAACCCACAACCTTTCGATTGTGAGACGAGCATCTTACTCCTAGACCACTCGTCCCCTGTGCTCTGTGCTCTGTGCTCTGTGCTCTGTATACGGCGCAGTTCGTGCACGATACGTGCACGATATAGGCACTGCACACAGGAGCCGTGCAGTGTTGGCGCGTTCGCTCTGCCAGGTAGGGGGGACTGAACAGGCAGCCGCCGACATCAAGCGGTTGGTGTCTGTGGATCAACTGACTGCGGAGCGGATTACGAACGCCCGACGTGTTCTGCGCCTGCATATGTTCTGCGCCTGCACCTAACACTGCGGTGCTACGGCCGCGGTTGGGAGTAATACGAGGGTCCTGGAATTCTGGCATCCAGAGCGTTATCGTCCCCGGAGAGTTACCATCTCGTTTGTCATTTGGAGGTTGAATGGTGCTGTTCGACAATGAGTTGCTCTGTGATCAAGTGTTCAAGATTGACTGGAAAGTACAAACTGAGATTCCGACGCCACATGTTGGAAGAAAAATATTCCCTCCGTATTCGATTACCCAGAAGTTATCCTTACCACCCTCAGGAGAACACAGTAGAAATCCAAGCCTGATTATGACACGATATCGTGTTATCAACGCCATCATCTCATTTGCCATCAAAGGTGATGGCTGTTCTACTTTTGGTACATTTCGATACGACGCCAATCAAAATATTGATTTTACCACGCAATTGCAGTATTTTGTTTGCCCTTCTAATCGTCACCCAATACCGGCATTCACTATCTGAATTTTAGAAGGCACCAAACTCCTTTCAAAAGAAGATACAAATGCTGCTCAATATGCTGGGTACAGCAGGCTTTCTTCATTGATTGAAACGCCTATATCTTTGGTTCTGCCAGTGGAATGCTAATCATGTTCACGATTCAGCATTCAGTGAACGATCTATGTGAAAGCAATGTGGTTCAATGACGTGTTGGCAACACCAATACCACGAAGCCTCCACCTGTGGCATCATGTACTATGAACGTCATCACGTCGTCTCTCATTTACAGCAGTTAGGCTGTGTGCTTAATTATACGTTTCCCCTGCCCTAATAGCCACTGTCTATGGGCTGCATAGCCATTTAACCCAGAACAATTCAGTTGCCACGGACACAGTGAGCATGAATAACATTCAACAGCAGTTGCCAGGCTGCTCACGTGCGTTACAAATATAGTTTACAAATACGGTGCGCTCGGCAACTATGCAACCAACACGGCGCAGGGTTTTATTTATTTATTTATTTATATATTTCACGATACATGCCCTCCGCCTACCGTGGCCATTATGGACTTTACGGCGCATTAGCTCAACGGCATCGACTGTAAGGGCACGTTGGCTGTTGGCCGACAGCACGAACACGGGCAATGTCGCATGTATCACTCGGCGGCAGTCGGATAGCGAGACCGGCTGAGGCCGGCGGTCTGGTGTCTGCTGCGCTGTGGTGAACGGTTGCTGCGCTGGTCGCGTTGGCCGCTGCCCGGTCTGTTCCGCTATGGCGGCGGGTGGCGTTCGAGCCGGCGCGCCTGGCGACATGTGACGTGTGCAGCCATTGGAACCTTGGGTTCTTTTGCGACGCATTCAACCGCTAGGCCATATAGCGGCCTCTCACGCCGATTGGTCGCGGGTGGACTCGGTAATGCCGTCGGTTGTGAGATTCGAACCCACAATCTTGCAGTGAGGAGTCCGGCGCTCTACCAACTGAGCTACCCCGGCGTGTGCAGTCGATGCGCCCCTAAACTGCATGAACTGACTGACCTGCGCGCCACGGTCAGCGCCAGGGACGCGGGCTGTGGCAGATGGCCCACGGATGGTGACAGATGACAGGTGACGCACGACCATCGTACAAACGTAGCCCAGATGATGGCTATGGTGATGATGATGATGATGATGATGATGATGATGATGATGGTGATGCGGGCGGGTCTGCTGTGTCCACGCAGGGTGGCGCTGATGCAGTGTGGGTGTGGGTGGGTGTGGGGGTGGGGGTGTGGGGGGAGCAAATTGAGCGGAGCTCGGTGGTGAAGGACGCATACGCGGTGCTTGGCGTCACGTCACATGACATGTCGGCCCATGTCATGTCGGCCCATGTCATATCGGCCCATGTGCATCACGTCACGTAAGAAGCATCGTGTTCACTGCGGTCCCCTTCACCGAGAGATGGGCTAAACTGAGCAAAACGTCATCAATGTTCCCCATTGTCCGCAACGTCATCCGTGTTTCTCCATGTCCGTAGGATCATCCACGTTCCCCCATGTCCGTAATATTATCCATGTTCCCCATGTCCGTGATGCCATTATTGTTCCCCCATGTCCGTAACGTCATCCATGTTCCCCATGTCCTTAATGTCATTATTGGCCCCCAATATCCGTAGCGTAGTCCATGTTCCCCATGCGCGTAACGTCATACATGTTCCCCACGTACGCAACGTCATCCACGTTCCCCATGTCCGTACTGTGGGCGTCGTGCGACCTCTGTATTTGCATACCGCTCAGCCCCGACCATTACTCATCAGTCAAATCGCTGGTCGTAGCCTTTCGGCATGGGTGGGAAGGTCACTGGTGACACGGGATAATTGCAACGTTTGTAACATTGATGACGTTTTGCTCAATTTAGCTCATCACTCGGTGAAGGGGACCGCAGTAAACATGACAAGGGGACGAGTGGTCTAGGAGTAAGATGCTCGTCTCACAATCGAAAGGTTGTGGGTTCGAGTCTCACCTGTCGCTGCTCTTCGCCCGCGACCAATCGGCGTGAGAGATTGGCGACGCTACATGACTCAACGATCGACGTGTCGTAAAACCAATAACCAACCAAACACGATGACAATTATGCTTCTTACGTGCGACTGGCGGATGTCCGTCCGTTTGTGAGCTCGCCGCCCGGACCGTACACGCGCTCGCGGGGACGGTGGGCTGTGCTGTGCTGTGCTGTGCTGTGCTGTGCTGTGCTGTGCTGTGCTGTGCTGTGCTGTGCTGTCGCGGTACGTCCCAACCGTGGCACCCGGTGTGCTGTCTCCTGTGACGACCACGGAGCTGCTGTGACGCACGCCACTGGGCCGTGTAGCGTCCGTCGCCAACATCTCGCGCCGATTGCTGGCGGGCGGACCGAAAAATCCCGCCCGATGTGGGATTTGAACCTAATGTCTGGCGATTGGGAGTCGAATGGTCTCCCACGGCGGCCTGACCATCCTCGGTACTCACCAGTGCGCGGGCGCGGTCAGGCTGACGTTCGCTGACGTGCCGTGCATAACGTGCTGTGCCTGACGTGCGCCTGACGTGCCGTGCCTGACGTGTCGTGGCTGACGTGCCTGCGACGTGCCGTCTAACGTGCCGTGCCTGACGTGCCGTGCCTGACGCGCCGTGCCCGACGTGTCGTGGCTGACGTGTCGTGGCTGACGTGCCATGCCTGACGTGCCGTGCCTGACGTGCCGTGCCTGACACGCCGTGCCTGACGTGCCGTGCCTGACGTGTCGTGGCTGACGTGTCGTGGCTGACGTGTCGTGGCTGACGTGCCGTGCATAACGTGCCGTGCCTGACGTGCCGTGCCCGACGTGTCGTGCCATGGATGCCCTCCGCATGTGCATGCCGTTTGCGGCGTTCTCGCGTCCGGCAGCGTTGTCCTGGACCCAACCTATCCATTCCCACTGATTTTCTAAATCTAGTGTAGTTTAGTATATTTTGTTTATTGTTAACTGGTTTGGCTCACAGACGAAGTAATTCGGTTCGTTAATATATTTTGTTTATTGTTAACTGGTTTGGCTCACAGACGAAGTAATTCGGTTCGTTTGGTATATTTTGTTTATTGTTAACTGGTTTGGCTCACAGACGAAGTAATTCGGTCTGAAACAAGCCAAGCATAAAATTATCTAAACACGTCATGCACATTACGCACGCTGTACCGACACATGCGTCCAAGCCACGTGGAGTAAAGGCGGGCTTGGCTTCATGTGTCATTTTGTATGCGCATATTAGTTCATTGGGAATCACGCGTTTGCTCTGGCACATGGAGAGATGGCTCGGTGACGCGTCACAAAGATCAAGATCTTTGGTGACGCTTTCGACCTATGTGACGTGTGCACGTTTTAACATGTTGGTGGTACGCTATCATGGCCAATCGTGGGGTGCATGGGACCGAAATACTGCAGAAATACGGGGTGTCGCCATGCCTCCGAATAATTTGAAGCACGCTTTCGACATAAGTTTGTTTATTGGGTGGTTCTCGACGCACTTTATGCACGATCACGGCTAATGGCGCCGCCCACACTGTTTCGCCAGTGGACCGCAGGATTGGGGAATGTCCCATGTCCCGAGCGGTGCGAGTGTTGAACCCGAGACCTTCGGTACCCAGAGCTCAACACTTTTACCACTCGGCCATCCCGGCCCCCTCTCGACGTACGTGCATTTAGTGAATGCCGGAGTGCGGCAACAGTCGAGCGGACGGCACGCCTAGCCCGGGCGGAACGCACTATAAGGCGGAACGCACTATAAGGCGGAACGTACTATAAGATGGAACGTACTATAAGGTGGAACGTACTATAAGGCGGAACGTACTATAAGGCGGAACGTACTATAAGGTGGAACGTACTATAAGGCGGAACGTACTATAAGGCGGAACGTACTATAAGGTGGAACGTACTATAAGGTGGAACGTACTATAAGGCGGAACGTACTATAAGTCGGAACGTACTATAAGGCGGAACGTACTATAAGGTGGAACGTACTATAAGGTGGAACGTACTATAAGGCGGAACGTACTATAAGGCGGAACGTACTATAAGGCGGAACGTACTATAAGGTGGAACGTACTATAAGGCGGAACGTACTATAATGCGGAACGTACTATAAGGTGGAACGTACTATAAGGTGGAACGTACTATGAGGAGGAACGTACTATAAGGCGGAACGTACTATAAGGCGGAACGTACTATAAGGTGGAACGTACTATAAGGTGGAACGTACTATGAGGCGGAACGTACTATAAGGTGGAACGTACTATAAGGCGGAACGTACTATAAGGCGGAACGTACTATAAGGCGGAACGTACTATAAGGCGGAACGTACTATGAGGCGGAACGTACTATAAGGTGGAACGTACTATAAGGCGGAACGTACTATAAGGCGGAACGTACTATAAGGTGGAACGTAATATAAGGTGGAACGTACTATAAGGTGGAACGTACTATGAGGCGGAACGTACTATAAGGCGGAACGTACTATAAGGCGGAACGTACTATAAGGCGGAACGTACTATATGGCGGAACGTACTCTATGGCGGAACGTACTATATGGCGGAACGTACTATAAGGCGGAACGTACTGTAAGAAGTGGTAAATGTAGGGAAAACCCGGTCAGGACGCCAGACCAGGACTGACGGTATTTTTGACCGGCCTTTGGGATACATACTGGTCTTTTAACCGGTCTGTCAGTTCGGTACAAATTTCATAATAGATCAATATCAACATCATAAGTTAAACATAATGACGATCATTCTGCAGCTTGTGAGGCCCATGTCAGCATTTCAGTCAGCAACTTACTCATATGTATTGGACAATTTGATGACAAATCCTGAAATATTGCCAACATTTTTGGCGTGTTACTTAATGAAAACAGCAGGTCATTGACCTTGTTTGATAGCTCACACGTATCCATGATATGCAGCTTTCAACAGTAAGTGTTCCGACTGCAAGAAAGCCAAGGAATGTCGATTGGTGTTACCACATTTCGAACCTATGGATATGGATATGGAGCCAGATTAAAAGGACCACGCCAATTGCCAATTAAGTGCCCTGTTTACTAGCATCGTAACACATTGCTGTACCATGACGTACCAACACGATTATTTGTGGTATGATTGTATGAACAATGCACATCATCTTGAGCAAAATTTGCTGAATAACGATGCAAGGAAAACAAGCAACCTCTCAGAATATAACCATATTTGTATTTGCAGGCTTCCATAATGAACGACTGAATTCCAAATAAAACCACACATTCAAATGCACAGCTTACTGCCTACCTTCCTAGTCGAAAGAAAGCGGAATGCTGTAGCCATGAACAAGCCATTTCATTCCTTCATATTTAACATATTAGCAACGCACTGGTGGGGGATGGGGGGTGGGGGTGGCCGAGTGGTTGCGGTGCTGAGCTCTGGATACCAAGATCCCGGGTTCAACATTCGCAGCACTCGGGAGTTTCCCAATCCAGCGGCCCACCGGCGAAGCGGTATGGGCGGCGCCAGTAGCCGTGACCGTGCATAAAGTGCGCCGCGAACCACCCAATAAACAAAACGATGCCTTCCCGTTGGCCAAGTCCTGCACCTGCCACGAACCACAGCTGTTCTTCTAATTAATTTTATCACCATTCAAGGGTCGCGTACAGGTTCGTGTGCATGAAATACAGGGAGCAATCTTCCATGGTTTTCAAATTCCTTTTCCATTTGTATAGCCCATTTAATGCACCATGCACAGAGCACAAACATGCCCGTGAAAGTCGAGTCGAGTCGAGTTAACATGCAATTATTAGCCAAACGAGGTAGCATGACTGGTGACTAGCAACAGTAGCATGACTAATCAGATCAACGTAGTTGTCCAATATTTGTACTTCTGTACTCTGGAAATGTTTTTATCAACATAAGCTTCAAGGATTTAATTCGATTGATGTTGGGTCGGCCGACGCCTCGTTATGGGTGCTGTATAACCAGTGCAGTTGATGCGCCATAAAACTATAATAACCAGCTGGCTAACTTCACAGGGCACGTGACTTCAAATCTTTCCACGATTCGCCATCGGTGCGCCACTGACGGCCAAACTAAAGGTAGCCGCATCTCAGGCTTCCATGTTGGCATGCGATGTTAATTGGTTTATTGGTAATTTGTATGTAATGTAATGTAATGCAATTGTAATGTTAATTGGTGCGTACGTCATGAGATGAAGGGTTCGGAAAGGTAATTCCACAATGTTGAGCGTAGCTGAACAGAATTATGCTTCAAAATATAGACCAACTGAAATCGAACCTAAATACTTGCAATTCGCATATAAACAATCGAGCTCCATAACAAAGCTGCCTACACGACTCACCATGTGCAATTACAACACTTCACCAGCTGATTTGGGGAGGGGGACGAGTAGTCGGGGAGTAAGTTGCCCGTCTCGCAATCGAAAGATTGTGGGTTCGAGTCTCGCCTGTCGCTACACTTTTCCCGTGGCCAATCGGCGTGAGAGATTGGCGACGCTACGTGGCTCAGCGGTCGACGCGTCGTAAAAACCAATAACCACCACCACCAGCTGAGAGGGCCGCGGTAGCTCAGTTGGTAGAGCGTCGGACTATTGATCGCAAGATTGTGGGTTCGAATCTCACAACCGACGGCATTTACCGAGTCCACCCGCGACCAATCGGCGCGAGAGGTTGGCGACGCTATATGGCCTTGCGGTTGAATGCGTCGTAAAGGAACCCAAGATCTGTCTGTCTGTCACCACCAGCTGATAGGCGCATTCTTGTAGCTGGTGTCGGTGTTATGTTGCCTTCTTTTCAAGTCGTCTTTGTTCAATGATGGTCATGCGCTTCTCGTGGTGGATACATGGAGCGTCAGTTGGCATCAGTTTCAAATTTTGGTGCGTTTCGAATTCATTAACGGTTGCCTGATGTCTTGCTTCGTTTGCCTGTTGTTTGTTTATTGGGTAGTTATCGGCGCACTTTATGCACGATCACGGCTAATGGCGCCGCCCACACTCTTTCGCCGATTTGCCGCGGAATTTGGACATTTTCTGAGTGGTGCGAATGTTGAACGCAGGACCTTTGGTACCCAGGCTCAACACCGTAACCACTCGGCCATCCCCGCCCCAGGTGTCTTGCTTCAGTCGAGCTGCTCACAGTCGCTGGGAAATCAGTCTTACCGGGATCAAAGAGTGCAGGCTGAACAGGAGCGTTGGTTTGGTTGTTGGTTTTACGACACGTCGACCGTTGAGTCATGTAGCGTCGCCAATCTCTCACGCCGATTGGTCGCGGGCGAAGAGTAGCGACAGGCGAGACTCGAACCCACAACCTTTCGATTGTGAGACGAGCATCTTACCCCTAGACCACTCGTCCTCTGAACAGGAGCGTGACGCGGCTAATTGCAGTACGGCCATGCGTATTGCCTTTACAGAGTACCGTGATGTTTGAAGGCTGACAAAGTAGTTTGGGTTTGTGAATCGGTAGTGGCATGGGATGATTATTCGATCCGTGGCGCGACATTTCAAGTTTATTGAGCACTGACGGGTGCTGTATAACCAATGCAGTTGATGCGCCCTAAAACCATAATAACCGACCATTGAGTAGGAATGAATAAAAGCTTGCTGGCTTGATCTTGCTGTTTCATTAGAGCGACAGTGACAGTGGTAAGTGTACTTAACCTATTTGTTTGAAGAGCTGTTTGTAACCAGCATCTTGTTGCTGTCAAATACAACATAAAGGAAGTAAGTCTTCATAGGTTTATGTTCAATTATGTTTTGGTAGAAAACGAGATTTTCCGGGGTGACGTGAACTACCTATATGGCCTGAAGTAGACAGGACACTGATGGTTCTACTGCCAGAGAATATGCATATAACACACTTCTTTTGCCGGGGCCGGGCGTCATCCGGCTTTAGTGACATCAAACAGACGGAGCGCGGGCTTCGGTTCAGACATTTTGTGTATTGTCACCTCTAGTGGGCCTGCCTATCGGGCCGTCCGGCGCCGCTGTCAAAACACGCCGTCAGGACGGCCGTCGAGGTCACCAACTCACACAGCACGGGCGGTGTGTTATGTGCAGCTACTGCGTGGCGACCGCCGGGGCGATGCGGCGCAGGCGGGACTGATGTGGCGCCGCCGGTACGGCAGAGGTTTCCTCTTTTGGAGACGGATTGTTATGTGCAGCTACTGAATTGCGAGCACGGAGGTTGCCGTGACGCGTTGTTGTAGCCGGGGTGGTATCGTGAGTTCGGCCATGTGCTTCGCTATATGAGAGAGGGAAGGAAGGTTAGCCGCGCCACGGACCTTGGATAGGTTGCACGACATCACACAGTGACGGATCCTGGGGGGGGGGGGCATGGGATCGTGTCCACTCCCTTTTGAACCCCTTCTGGCCCCAAGGGGTGTGGACATAGGCCGTGATGAAGCACATACGAAAGCTGGCGCTCCAGGGGGCCTCCGGGTGAGTGATTTGGGCGCTACATGAGCAATGAAGTCGATGCGCCCTTAAGCCCTGATAACGAACTCCAGGCAAGTGACGAGGGGCCCAGGGCCGACTTGAATGGCCCCTGGGCCGACGTGAAGGGCTTCTGGGTCAATGACACGGAGTCCACGTCAACTGGTCAAGTCCACGGAGGTTTCTCACGGTCAGACGCTGAGGGTTCTTTCTGATCCGGGCCGATGTGAAGGGCTTCTAAGGCCGATAGAGGATCGTTGGAAGGGAGCCTGGACTGACTGAGAAGGCCCGGCCATTAAAGAGAGCCCCGGAGCTGACGGAGAGGTCCCCCTAGCGGCCGGAAAGGGCCCAAGCCGATATTAATGGTCCCTGGACCCAGAGGCACACGTGCAGGATTTTCGTATGGGGCACACCAATTTTAAAGGGCCCCTGGCAGACTGGGCCACCTAAGTGATACCAGCCCCTGATACCAGCCCCTGGACTACTCGTGAGCCCTGTCCGTTGGCTCATGGGGCCCGCTTTACTTGTGGGAAACCCTCTGGGAAAGCTGTCTCGATGCCACTGAACTGGCGAAGGGCTAGCACCAGCTGTGGTACGATGCTACCTGCAAAACAGCCCCGGAATTTTCGGCGTGCACCGTCCGTCATTAATTGTTTAATGAATTAATTTAATTAATGCTCCTCTCTCAAATCCAAGAACTGTTCTTGATAGCCGCCGCAGTTAGCGCCCTTGTATTGAGCGGGTTAAATAATTAAACAAACGGTGACAAATGGTTCAACGGTTTCAAAGATTTACAATCCAATAATCAAGGATGTACAATGATACGAAAATGATCAAAGGCACAGCCGCCACCTCGCACACTTCGTATCAGCGCATGCCTCGCGTACCTCGTCCGCCCGCCGTAACAGACCAGAGCCGAACGAGGTCTCAGCGAGGGTCTGGCGCCCAGCGGTCCCGCGCCTGTTGCAACCGACCGCCGACTATTGGCCATAGGGAACACGACGCGATACAGCCACACCGTGACGCGAAGCTACCGACCGGGCCTTATAGGGTAGTGGTACGCACGCCGGCTGCCGGCCGACGCATCGCAGCAGGTACCGTCCAGCTCGGATCCCGCGATCCACGGGGTCCAAATGCATTGAAATGAGGGGCCCAAAACGAACTTCGTTACATATGTTAGAAGTTGAAATTATTCGAAGGGCACAGCCAACATTGGGGGTGTGTGGGGGGGGGGAGGCGGCAAATGCCCTCACAAAAGCATAGAAAGCTACACCCCTGTTAATAAATAAAAACGTGACGAGTTCACTTCTTGTGTAAATACCTTGCGCACAAGTACACACACTTGAAACATGCTCAGGAAGGGTACGTTGTGCTCCCAAAATTATACCTTTTGGCGTTTCCGGAACTCAGTTATCCCCCGTTTTCCTGCAACTAAATTTGGTTCGTGTTTATAATGACTGACAATTAATATTATGGTACCCAAGAAGATTAACAATGTTGTCAAGAGATGCTAAGTTGATATGCAGCATTAATTTACTGTGCTATGGAACTTAATTTGCTCTAGAATACCGAACATGAAATCAATATGGACGAAGTACGTTGATTTTCGTGAAGGACACTATTATCATTTCGATTATGGTCTTGCCAATAAATGGTCACTTTGTACAGACGATATCAAGTAATACACAAATGACATGATTGTATACATTACCCTGTTTAACTAGCCATGCTTGAATAAAAATCGTCTTGTGTTTAAAAAAAAAAAAGCATCTCCAGCTTCCGTATTCGCAAGCGAGACTGCCACCATTGAACCAACATCAACACGGTGCCCGCGCTTCCCATACGCTTGAAATTAGTGACGGCTCTGTGGGAGACGTGGGCGTCTCCAGTATTTAACGAATAGACAGCTACGGGAGTGGCCGACGGTTGTATCACGTTTACACGCTCAGCTGACTCAAGTGCTTGGCGCGAAGTTGGTGCGGTATTAATCCCGTCTGACCCTTCACCTCAGCCGCAGGCGATAGGTCAGAGAGCGAGGGAGGTGCAAAACACGCCACATCGTCTCCAACATGCAGCGAATTGCGATTGTGCGTCCGATAACGCCGGCACAGACGGACGTGTGCGCTGGCGAGGTCGGAGAGCGACGCAGATGGCACGGATGCAATAATACAAGTCGTGGTGATGCAAGTTGAAAAATGGTTTGTAAGAGGATTGATTTCCCCTACCACATAAATGTTTTTTTTTTGTTGTAAGCTGTTACCGACCGTTGTCTTTAACATTACGCCACATGTAGAACATATAAAACTGCACGTTTTATCTGGCATAGGGAAGAGCGCGGGCTCTGGGTGACCTCTGCTCTCTCTCTGCATCCAAACTATGCATGGTATGCAATATACAATAGATACATATATATATATATATATATATATATATATATATAATAAATATACAAAATATACGTCCATGTTGGTGACGCCGACTAGAGCAACAGCAGCTGCTATGAGGTGCCAAGTGCACACCGGCACGTGAACAGTGCACTGTACTGGCCAGAACCGACTGTTGGCCAGTGCTTTGCATGCTTTTGCCTCTCGGGATATTTGGCCAACTTTGTGGTTGCACTCGGGGTAGGAATTACAAGGCAGATAATAGTGTAGTTGTGATGTATTGTATTGGCTGTTGAAATTGTGGCAGTAAGAACTCTGGACGAACACGCTCGCTGTTATCGCTCAATAATAATTTGGACAATCCTTGTTTACCTCACCGCTATGCAGGATGGTCTGCAGGGGATGGCTTTTGTCGGTGCATTCATGAGGCAGTCTTCACCAACCACCTTCTGTTGATGGGTGTTGTTTCCATGCCGTTTCAACGCGCTTTTTATTATCCCATTCTTCCATTCCTGGGACAAGGAGTGAAAGCACTTCATTGTTTTTCGCTTTGAGCCGTTCGTGCAATGATATTCGATTCAGTGAGCGTTCGCTCCTGGTCGGTTTCGCCTGGACGAATCGCTGAAATGTCCCGATTGCATCCTGATTAATTTGTATATTTTTGTCTTCACAATTGGAAACCGTTGCACAAACACGTGCCCCGACCCACGCACGCAGCATCCGACCTCGGAGCGCTCCAGCATGCATCCATAACGTTCGTGTTCGTCATCACACCGACCGTGAGGAGCGCAAACCAGGCTGCTATGTTTGGGAACGCAGGTGGAAGCTGGCCAGTGAGTTCATGTCGCCGTGCCTATCGGGCACTGACGTGCGGTGTTTCCTGTGTGCTGTCGGTGTTTTCTGTGTGTTGCCTGTGTTCCTGTGTATTGTTTGCTGTCGCTGTGCTTACCGGGTGCTGACATGCGGTGTTTCATGTGTGTTGTGTTTGCGGCCGCTCTGCTTACCGCGTACTGACGTGCGGTGTTTCCTGTGTGTTGCAGACACCTTGCATCTACAGCTGTTCAAAGATGGACCGAAGGGCCTGCAGAGTAAGGCCTCACTGTCGTTGGACAACTTCCGCGCTATGGAAACAGGTTAGGACCGAGGCGTCGTTTGATAGACGCAGTGGTTGGTGTCGTTGGTCCTGTGATCGACATCAGTGGTCTAGTGGGTGGATGGTCAGTGATCCAGGGGTAGGTAAGTCGTCTTCCAAGTAAAAGTTGTTGCACGTTCATGTATTCACAAAATCCGCAATTCGGTTGGACGTTTATTCATCCATCCATGGTACTCGGCCCCGTTGGCATCAAGAGGAAATATATCCCTCAATAAATTCGAAATACTAAAAATCGATTAAGCGTTGCACGACACGGATGTTCAAAGAAGTCGCAGCTCTGCCCTCAACGACGACATTCGTTTCCGTTTGCCGTGACCGAGCCCCGAGATGCCTGACATGACCTTGACCTGTGCTCCTGTTGGACCCACACTAAGGAGCTCATTTTGCCCTCGTGTACCCTCGTGCACTCTCCATGGGCCGTCTTGCGCCCATGGGCCCATGGGCCGTCTTGTGCTACTAGCGCAAGACATATTGCGCCTTGTCCAATGGTCCAGTCGGGCGAGGTGAGACTGAAGAAACTAGCAACGTATAGTCGCCGGGACTAGCGAGGAGCTTGTCCGGCGAGGTAAGACCGAGTTGAGCTGTAAGACGTTGGGACGGTTGGTGCCATTGCTGTTGAAACCGTGGCACGAGTTGTAGCCGTGTTGCTTAAGTATCAGCCGTGTTGCTTAAGTATTAAGTATCAGCTTAAGTATCAGGTCAGCATCGGGGCATTAACGGCTGTTGGATTTTAGAGGTTGTTGGAGTTGAGAACCAGTTAGGTTCTCAATTCCAACCGCACAAGTGAGACGAAGCCTAGAAAATCACAAGCACGCTCCGCTACCATGCTCACAAATGGTGGCCGTCGTTCTGGATCTGATCCACGCTTCCTACACTGGTGTTGAGGGGGAATATGTCGGAGGAATTTTGAAATTCGAAACTACGCTTACAGGCGTTGCACTAAAAGGATGGTCAAACGAGTTCCAACTTTCCCCGCAACCACGTGATTTTTTTTTTCGTGACCGAGCCCCTCAGTTGCATGAGATAACCTTGATTTATGATCCTGTTGAGCCCAAACTAAAGAGCTAATTTAGCTTTCATGTACCCTCGTGTACCCTCTCATGTACTTTCTTGAACCTTATGATTCTTCTTCTTGTCTTGCACTGCCAGCGCAAGACGAGAAGAATACAAGTGTTACAGTGCCTTTCATACCAGTGTTATAGTGCCTACAATACCAGCGTTACAGTGCCTACAATACCAGCGTTGTAGTGCCTACAATACCAGCGTTACAGTGCCTACAATACCAGCGTTGTAGTTCCTACAATACCAGCGTTGCAGTGCCTACAATACCAGCGTTACAGTGCCTACAATACCAGCGTTACAGTGCCTACAATATCAGTGTTACAGTGCCTACAATACCAGCGTTGCAGTGCCTACAATACCAGCGTTGCAGTGCCTACAATACCAGCGTTACAGTGCCTACAATGCCAGCGTTACAGTGCCTACAATACCAGCGTTACAGTGCGTACACTACCAGCGTAGCAGTGCCTACAATACCAGCGTTGCAGTGCCTACAATTCCAGCGTCGCAGTGCCTACAATACCAGCGTTACAGTGCCTACAGTACCAGCGTTACAGTGTATACCATACCAGTGTTACAGTGCCTACCATACCATTGTTAGTGCCTACCATACCAGTGTTACAGTGCCTGCAATACCAGTGTTACAGTGCCTACAATACCAGTGTTACAGCCTACCGTATCAGTGTTGCAGTGCCTTCGATACCAGTCTTACAATGCCTATCATATCAGTGTTACAGTGCCTATCAGTGTATCAGTGTACCAGTGTTACGGTACCTTCGACGATCACCAACACTGGGCTGTAATTCCTCCCTGCACCATCGGGGTGAGCGGCGTAGCCTATCGCTGCATGCACGCCTGCCACCTTCCTGTTTACGGCAGGACAATTGATTGCTGGGCCATCAATATGGATTTGACCATATTAATCGCTGGCGGGTGTGACCGCATTGGACGTTTATGGCGCACCTATGTCTCAGAACTGCGATCTATTGGCATTTATGATTTTAAAAGAGGATAAGCAATCGCCGCTCGCGGCTATTATTGTACATCATGACGGTATATACAAATGTGGTTGAACAATGATTGGCTACGTAGAGAATTTGCGCTAGTTATAGTTCGCGACTGTCATTTGGGGCAATGTTGCTAAAAATCTCCTTTCAACGATACGCTTCCGGTAAATTATCTGGACCATCCTTGCAAAAGCTTACTTGACAACAATTTCGCTGATTTTTTTCTCTGGTTACGCACCGAAATCATGTTTTCTGATTGGTGCGCACAGGGTTTTGACAGCAGTGATCCATACAAACCTGTTCATTGACCTGTGTGATCCGGATCTGCCTCGCTGTTGATCTCTGTGACCTCTGTATGGATCAGAAAGGACTCTAGTGAGTCCGACGTGCGTCACCTTGACGGGGAGCGTAACACCCTTGTCCTGTTGGCAGGCTTCACTCTGGAGCGGGAGAGCAACTTCTGTTGGTTGGCTTTCTGTAGCAGGCACCGTGAGCCGAGGCGGTAACTTCCTAGCCCTGTTGGCAGGGTGGACCGGGAGAGCAACACCCTGGTCCTACTGACAGGCTACGTGCAACCCCTCCTCCTCGTGGTGGCCTTCCCCCCGGACCGGGAGAGCAACACCCTGGTCCTACTGACAGCTACACCGTGGATCGAGACAGTCAATTCTTAGTCCCGTCGGCAGGCTTTACTCTGGATCGGGTGATTGGTTGGTTATTGGTTTTACGACACGTCGACCGTTGAGTCATATAGCGTCGCCAATCTCCCACGCCGATTGGTCGCGGGCGAAGAGTAGCGACAGGTGAGATTCGAACCCACAACCTTTCGATTGCGAGACGAGCATCTTACCCCTAGACCACTCGTCCCCTGGAGGTTAGACCACTCGTCCCTAGACCACTCGTCCTCTGGATCGGGTGAATAACACTTTGGTCCTGCTGACAGACTTCACCCTGGACCGAGACAGTAACTTCCCAGTCCTGCTGGCAGGCTTCACCCTGGACCGGGAGAGCAACACCCTGGTCCTACTGACAGGCTACACCGTGGACAGAGACAGTAACTTCCCAGTCCTGTTGGCAGGCTTCACCCTGGACCGGGAGAGCAACACCCTGGTCCTACTGACAGGCTGCACCGTGGACGGAGACAGTAACTTCCCAGTCCTGCTGGCAGGCTTCACCCTGGACCGGGAGAGCAACACCCTGGTCCTACTGACAGGCTGCACCGTGGACGGAGACAGTAACTTCCCAGTCCTGTTGGCAGGCTTCACCCTGGACCGGGAGAGCAACACCCTGGTCCTACTGACAGGCTGCACCGTGGACGGAGACAGTAACTTCCCAGTCCTGTTGGCAGGCTTCACCCTGGACCGGGAGAGCAACACCCTGGTCCTACTGACAGGCTACACCGTGGACAGAGACAGTAACTTCCCAGTCCTGTTGGCAGGCTTCACCCTGGACCGGAAGAGCAACACCCTGGTCCTACTGACAGGCTGCACCGTGGACGGAGACAGTAACTTCCCAGTCCTGTTGGCAGGCTTCACCCTGGACCGGGAGAGCAACACCCTGGCCCTGCTGTGCGACGGCAGCGCCATCGTGCTGGCGTTCGACGCGCGGGAGGCGCTGATCCAGTGGCAGGTGAAGGTGGCCGCCAGCGTGCCCTATGGTGAGCAGAGAGCGGAAGTTGTGCCGTGCCGTCTTCGGATAGGTCGTACACCAGCGACACATAGATACCTGTTGGCGGCAGGTGACCGTCCTCTGTGCACACGCTATCCTACTCCACTTAGTGTGTCACGCACTCGTTGGCTGCCCTGCACTGGAACCTGCGCGCCGCAGATATCTTGGGGATCAAAGTGCTGAGATGACACTGCGACAAATGCTGGCCGATGACTCTCAGATCGTTTCATCTGGGGACATATTTATATTCTTGCAAAAAGTAAACTTTGACATATACCGCTCATCCTAAGCACTCTGATATGAGCTAAGACCCTTCACTTAACTATAATAATATGACAGGTAGCATTATGTGCGCAAAATGACCAACGTAGTCGACGCGCCCTAAAGCCCAAATCCACCACCCTATGGTGAGCATGTCCTGACGGTGTTTTGGGGTTTAGCGGTTTGGCTGCGTCCTGACAGGGGCTAGCGGGTAACGATGGCGGATCATGGGTTGTGAAAGCTAGGCGGGAATGCATGGTGGGATGGGACGGGAGAAGGGTGTGGAGAGTGGGAGGTGTGGTGACTGGTACTGGAGCGGACATAGTGTGGAGAGTGGGAGGTGTGGTGACTGGGTACTGGAGCGGACATAGTGTGGAGAGTGGGAGGTGTGGTGACTGGGTACTGGAGCGGACATAGTGTGGAGAGTGGGAGGTGTGGTGACTGGGTACTGGAGCGGACATAGTGTGGAGAGTGGGAGGTGTGGTGACTGGGTACTGGAGCGGACATAGTGTGGAGAGTGGGAGGTGTGGTGACTGGGTACTGGAGCGGACATAGTGTGGAGAGTGGGAGGTGTGGTGACTGGGTACTGGAGCGGACATAGTGTGGAGAGTGGGAGGTGTGGTGACTGGGTACTGGAGCGGACATAGTGTGGAGAGTGGGAGGTGTGGTGACTGGGTACTGGAGCGGACATAGTGTGGAGAGTGGGAGGTGTGGTGACTGGGTACTGGAGCGGACATAGTGTGGAGAGTGGGAGGTGTGGTGACTGGGTACTGGAGCGGACATAGTGTGGAGAGTGGGAGGTGTGGTGACTGGGTACTGGAGCGGACATAGTGTGGAGAGGGAGAGTGGGAGGTGTGGTGACTGGGTACTGGAGCGGACATAGTGTGGAGAGTGGGAGGTGTGGTGACTGGGTACTGGAGCGGACATAGTGTGGAGAGTGGGAGGTGTGGTGACTGGGTACTGGAGCGGACATAGTGTGGAGAGTGGGAGGTGTGGTGACTGGGTACTGGAGCGGACATAGTGTGGAGAGTGGGAGGTGTGGTGACTGGGTACTGGAGCGGACATAGTGTGGAGAGTGGGAGGTGTGGTGACTGGGTACTGGAGCGGACATAGTGTGGAGAGTGGGAGGTGTGGTGACTGGGTACTGGAGCGGACATAGTGTGGAGAGTGGGAGGTGTGGTGACTGGGTACTGGAGCGGACATAGTGTGGAGAGTGGGAGGTGTGGTGACTGGGTACTGGAGCGGACATAGTGTGGAGAGTGGGAGGTGTGGGTACTGGAGCGGACTATAGTGAAGGTGTGGTGACTGGGTACTGGAGCGGACATAGTGTGGAGAGTGGGAGGTGTGGTGACTGGGTACTGGAGCGGACATAGTGTGGAGAGTGGGAGGTGTGGTGACTGGGTACTGGAGCGGACATAGTGTGGAGAGTAGTGGGAGGTGTGGTGACTGGGTACTGGAGCGGACATAGTGTGGAGAGTGGGAGGTGTGGTGACTGGGTACTGGAGCGGACATAGTGTGGAGAGTGGGAGGTGTGGTGACTGGTGGAGCGACATAGTGTGGACTGGAGCGGACATAGTGTGGTGACTGGGTACGAGCGGGGAGGTGTGGTGACTGGGTACTGGAGCGGACATAGTGTGGAGAGTGGGAGGTGTGGTGACTGGGTACTGGAGCGGACATAGTGTGGAGAGTGGGAGGTGTGGTGACTGGGTACTGGAGCGGACATAGTGTGGAGAGTGGGAGGTGTGGTGACTGGGTACTGGAGCGGACATAGTGTGGAGAGTGGGAGGTGTGGTTACTGGTACTGGAGCGGACATAGTGTGGAGAGTGGGAGGTGTGGTGACTGGGTACTGGAGCGGACATAGTGTGCAGAGTGGGAGGTGTGGTGACTGGGTACTGGAGCGGACATAGTGTGGAGAGTGGGAGGTGTGGTGACTGGGTACTGGAGCGGACATAGTGTGGAGAGTGGGAGGTGTGGTGACTGGGTACTGGAGCGGACATAGTGTGGAGAGTGGGAGGTGTGGTGACTGGGTACTGGAGCGGACATAGTGTGGAGAGTGGGAGGTGTGGTGACTGGGTACTGGAGCGGACATAGTGTGGGAGGGTGGTTAGGTACTGGAGCGGACATAGTGTGGAGAGTGGGAGGTGTGGACAACTGGTACTGGAGCGGACATAGTGTGGAGAGTGGGAGGTGTGGTGACTGGGTACTGGAGCGGACATAGTGTGGAGAGTGGGAGGTGTGGTGACTGGGTACTGGAGCGGACATAGTGTGGAGAGTGGGAGGTGTGGTTACTGGTACTGAGATGGGAGGTGTGGTGACGGTACTGGAGCGGACATAGTGTGGAGAGTGGGAGGTGTGGTGACTGGGTACTGGAGCGGACATAGTGTGGAGAGTGGGAGGTGTGGTGACTGGGTACTGGAGCGGACATAGTGTGGAGAGTGGGAGGTGTGGTGACTGGGTACTGGAGCGGACATAGTGTGGAGAGTGGGAGGTGTGGTGACTGGGTACTGGAGCGGACATAGTGGAGGGGGGTTGTTTCTTGTTTTTGGGGGACATAGTGTGGAGAGTGGGAGGTGTGGTGACTGGGTACTGGAGCGGACATAGTGTGGAGAGTGGGGGGTGTGTGGTGACTGGGTACTGGAGCGGACATAGTGTGGAGAGTGGGAGGTGTGGTGACTGGGTACTGGAGCGGACATAGTGTGGAGAGTGGGAGGTGTGGTGACTGGGTACTGGAGCGGACATAGTGTGGAGAGTGGGAGGTGTGGTGACTGGGTACTGGAGCGGACATAGTGTGGAGAGTGGGAGGTGTGGTGACTGGGTACTGGAGCGGACATAGTGTGGAGAGTGGGAGGTGTGGTGACTGGGTACTGGAGCGGACATAGTGTGGAGAGTGGGAGGTGTGGTGACTGGGTACTGGAGCGGACATAGTGTGGAGAGTGGGAGGTGTGGTGACTGGGTACTGGAGCGGACATAGTGTGGAGAGTGGAGCGGACATAGTGTGGAGAGTGGGAGGTGTGGTGACTGGGTACTGGAGCGGACATAGTGTGGAGAGTGGGAGGTGGTGTTACTGGTACTGAGCGGACATAGTGTGGAGAGTGGGAGGTGTGGTGACTGGGTACTGGAGCGGACATAGTGTGGAGAGTGGGAGGTGTGGTGACTGGTACTGGAGCGGACATAGTGTGGAGAGTGGGAGGTGTGGTGACTGGGTACTGGAGCGGACATAGTGTGGAGAGTGGGAGGTGTGGTGACTGGGTACTGGAGCGGACATAGTGTGGAGAGTGGGAGGTGTGGTGACTGGGTACTGGAGCGGACATAGTGTGGGAGGTGTGGTGACTGGGTACTGGAGCGGACATAGTGTGGAGTGGGAGGTGTGGTGACTGGGTACTGGAGCGGACATAGTGTGGAGAGTGGGAGGTGTGGTGACTGGGTACTGGTATGAGCGGACATAGTGTGGAGAGTGGGAGGTGTGGTGACTGGGTACTGGAGCGGACATAGTGTGGAGAGTGGGAGGTGTGGTGACTGGGTACTGGAGCGGACAATGAGCGTGTGTGGAAGGGCCGATCATTCCTTGCTCACGTGCTCATGAATGTCGGTAGTTCTGTACGTTTCGGTTGTTTGGGGAAGCCTCCAAAAATGAATGATCGTGACTGGAGGCCAGCGTGTTGTCTCTGCGCACGGTGTGGTGTAGATTCTAGATTCTAGATCCGGTGTCAATTCAGCAGCTCATCGCTCAGGTGCTGGTGCTCCATGCGGTGCGTAACGCTGCGGTGTGGTGTTAGTTCAGCAGTTTGCCGCTCAGCTGCTGGTGGCGCCACCTCGGCGGCTCAGTGCCGGCCCGGCGCGGCTGCACGTGCAGGACCTGCGGCTGTCCCTGGTGATGGGCACACCGCCCCGACTGGCCGCCACCTGGCCTATCGCCGACCTCAGGTCAGTGGGTCGCACACTGGACACAGGTCAAGCGCTGCTACCGTGCACCGAGGTCAGTGTGTCACATGCCACACACAGGTCGCTGGCCGCTATGCTAGACTAGAAGATGTTAGATGAGGCTGGGCTGGAGGATCTGTGATCAAACAATGCAACAGTTATATGGCTACGTCAGTCACGGCTGTGTCTGTGTTGCTACGCCATGTCACGTCATAATTATCGTACCATCACGTCATACCACACCATGCTACCTCGTGCCACACCACGCCATGCTACCTCGTGCCACACCACGCCATGCTTCCTCGTGCTACACCACGCCATGCTACCTCGTGCCACACCACGCCATGCTACCTCGTGCCACACCACGCCATGCTTCCTCGTGCTACACCACGCCATGCTACCTCGTGCTACACCACGCCATGCTACCTCGTGCCTCACCACACCATGCTACCTCGTGCCACACCACGCCATGCTACCTCGTGCCACACCACGCCATACTACCCCGTGCCACATAGCGCAATGCTACCTCGTGCCACACCACGCCATGCTACCTCGTGCCACACCACGCCATGCTACCTCGTGCCACACCACGCCATGCTACCTCGTGCCACATAGCGCAAATTAGTGTCATTTCATCACATCATCTTCAGACACGTCATCTCGCATCATATCGCTGGGAACGATGGCTGCAGTGCAGTGGTGAGATAGCGGATATTTTTGGGTCAATACTTCCTAGGGCTGCATTAAATCATCGCTCAAACGCATTACAAAATACACGCACAGGAGTTTAATTCTCTTAAAATGAATGCATTTCACCCCCGGGCCTCTCCAGTTAAAATATCCGCAGCTGACACAATGGTAAAGGAAAGCCTTGTCCACAAGCACGTCTTCTTGTCACCTGTGACAAGGAGACGTGCAACGGAAATCGTACGAATGTTTGATTGGGATTTTACATTCGTTTGCAATTGCATTCGTCGGCGATGTTTGAGCTGAGTAACCGCAGTTGGCGCAGACTATGCATGCTAGTTTAATCAATATTTCTTGTGCACACGATGTAATAGCTTTGAGCATCAGATTAAATTTGGCATCGGCATTATCCAACAGCATATTTGGTTATGTCGCGCAGCAGCACTGTGATGACCTGAAGCCGGATGACGCGGGGGACGAGTGGTCTAGGGGTAAGATGCTCGTCTCACAATCGAAAGATTGTGGGTTCGAGTCTCACCTGTCGCTACTCTTCGCCCGCGACCAATCGGCGTGAGAGATTGGCGACGCTATATGACTCAACGGTCGACGTGTCGTAAAACCAATAACCAACCAAGCCAGATGACGCCACCGGAATGACGGTGTTCAGAAGCGACCATCAGATGACGTCATCAGGAATTATCCCACATCACGCATATCGCAGTGTATGACAGATATCACGCATTTATCAGCTGGGGGATACACGCAGGAATTAACCCACATCAGCGTTGTCGGTGTTATGTCACATCATTTTATGATGTCGTGACATAACACTGACATTTTATGATGTCAGTGTTGTGTCACGATTCAGTGTTGCGCGTGTTCAGCTGCAGCATCCCTCAGCTGCAGCATCCTCAGCACCCTTTTGCGACAGCATTGCCGACGTTCGGTGGACTGTACCTTGTTTTGCTTCCTCGGCAGTACCAACTGTATCCCAATCTGCATAGTATGAGTAACTATGCGATACCAACAGTCTCCCGATCTCCAACGTATGAGTAATTATGCGGCACCAACTTTCACGCTCTTGATCTGGGTGCTAATGATGTATCCTGGTCGATGCACCCTGAAACCCCAATCACACACACGCTCTTGATCAATAATCAATGGTCAATGGTCAATGGTCAATGGTCAGTGATCAATGTTGCCGCTCTTCCACGTGTGCGTGCACACACACGTCTGCGTTGTTGGGCGCTGCATGACCGACGCAGTCGATGCGCCCTTAAACTCCAACAACCAACCAACCAACCACATCTGCGTTGTCACAGACGGTACGGTCCTGCCGACGGCAAGTACATGCTGGAGGGCGGCGCCCGGTGCGGCCGCGGCGAGGGTCTGCACGTGCTGGGCGTCAGCGCCGGCCAGACGCAGCTGCTACACGCTGCCGTGGAGGAGGCGGCCCAGTGTCGGCTGCAGAGTCGCCGCAAGCTGGCCAAGAGGCAGGACGGTGAGTGTCGGTCACGGTGGAGGCGGCCCAGTGTCGGCTGCAGAGCAGCCAAAGCAGGACGGTGAGTGTCGGTCACGGTGGAGGCGGCCCAGTGTCGGCTGCAGAGTCGCCGCAAGCTGGCCAAGAGGCAGGACGGTGAGTGTCGGTCACGGTGGAGGCGGCCCAGTGTCGGCTGTAGGGACACTGGAGGCGGCTGAGTTCGGCTGTAGACACTGGAGGCGGCTGAGGTCGGCTGTAGGGACACTGAGGCGGCCCAGTGTCGGCTGCAGTCTCCGCAAGCTGGCCAAGAGGCAGGACGGTGAGTGCCGGTCAGGCGCCGTGGATCGTGTGCCGATCATCAGCCCCCACGGACCCCACGGACGTGGTTCCCTACACCGTGACCTAGCACCACCATAGGGCAGACAACATTCACCATCATCAGAAGTCATTTACCATCCAATATTTGCTTGGTGTGCCCTTTAACCATAAGTATATCTTTATAGTAATTTGGGTGAATTTCCTACGACCTAACTTTCCTTGCTCAACTTCATTTTCCGTCTCTTCCTGTTCCTTTTCAGTACCTCCGACGTCCTAAAGCTTCCCGGCCGCTCTTTTGGCCTTTCATGTCTTCTGTGGCTTTCCTCCGACCCTGACCTGCCCCTGATCTGCCATGGGTCTGCTCCTTGTATATGCTGCTGATTCCTCTGCCGCTTCTGCTACGCCATTTCTCCCGAACATATACTATCTTACTGGCTGTATTAGTATACTTTGACGGTACTTAGATGGGTGTACTTATATTATAGTATATTATGGTATTATATAGTATATTGTAGTATATTTTGCCACGCAATTGTGTTGCTCTGCACCTCCACAGAGAGTCCGCGTGTCGTGTCGTGTCGTGTCGTGTCGTGTCGAAGCGGTGCCCGCCGTGACCGCCGCCGGCCGCCTCCACAGAGAGTGTCGTGTCGTGTCGTGCTGTGTCGTGTCCGTGTCGTGTCGTGTCGTGTCGTGTCGTGTCGTGTCGTGTCGTGTCGTGTCGTGTCGTGTCGTGTCGTGTCGTGTCGTGTCGTGTCGTGTCGTGTCCGTGTCCGTGTCGTGTCGTGTCGTGTCGTCGTGTCCGTGTCGTGCTGTGTGTCCGTGTCCGTGTCCGTGTCCGTGTCCGTGTCCGTGTCCGTGTCCGTGTCCGTGTCCGTGTCCGTGTCCGTGTCCGTGTCCGTGTCCGTGTCCGTGTCCGTGTCCGTGTCCGTGTCCGTGTCCGTGTCCGTGTCCGTGTCCGTGTCCGTGTCCGTGTCCGTGTCCGTGTCCGTGTCCGTGTCCGTGTCCGTGTCCGTGTCGTGTGTCGTGTGTCGTGTGTTCGTGT
Source organism: Ashinkailepas kermadecensis (assembly GCA_034440615.1). Classification (NCBI taxonomy): domain Eukaryota; kingdom Metazoa; phylum Arthropoda; class Thecostraca; family Neolepadidae; genus Ashinkailepas; species Ashinkailepas kermadecensis. The sequence continues at coordinate 13,069 of JAOTOM010004736.1, read as the reverse complement.
CGTGTCGTGTGTCGTGTGTCGTGTGTCGTGTCGTGTGTCGTGTCGTGTCGTGTCGTGTGTCGTGTGTCGTGTCGTGTGTCGTGTCGTGTGTCGTGTGTCGTGTCGTGTCGTGTGTCGTGTGTCGTGTGTCGTGTCGTGTCGTGTGTCGTGTGTCGTGTCGTGTCGTGTCGTGTGTCGTGTGTCGTGTCGTGTCGTGTGTCGTGTGTCGTGTCGTGTGTCGCGTGTCGTGTGTCGTGTGTCGTGTGTCGTCGTGTCGTCGTGTGTCGTGTCGTGTGTCGTGTGTCGTGTCGTGTCGTGTGTCGTCGTGTCGTGTGTCGTGTGTCGTGTGTCGTGTCGTCGTGTGTGTCGTGTCGTCGTGTGTCGTGTCGTGTGTCGTGTCGTGTGTCGTGTGTCGTGTCGTGTGTCGTGTGTGTGTCGTGTGTCGTGTGTCGTGTGTCGTGTGTCGTGTGTCGTGTGTCGTGTGTCGTGTCGTGTGTCGTGTCGTGTCGTGTCGTCGTGTCGTGTGTCGTGTGTCGTGTCGTGTGTCGTGTCCGTGTGTGTCCCGTGTGTCCCGTGTGTCCCGTGTGTCCCGTGTGTCCCGTGTGTCCCGTGTGTCCCGTGTGTCGTGTGTCCGTGTGTCCCGTGTGTCCCGTGTGTCCCGTGTGTCCGTGTGTCGTGTGTCCCGTGTGTCCTGTGTCGTGTCCCGTGTGTCGTGTCGTGTGTCGTGTGTGTCGTGTGTCCCGTGTGTCCCGTGTGTCCCGTGTGTCCCGTGTGTCCCGTGTGTCCCGTGTGTCCGTGTCGTGTCCCGTGTGTCCCGTGTGTCCCGTGTGTCCCGTGTGTCCCGTGTGTCCCGTGTGTCCCGTGTGTCCCGTGTGTCGTGTCGAGGCGGTGCCCGCCGTGACCGCCGCCGGCCGCCTCCACAGAGAGTCCGCGCGGCGCGTCCCGCCACGCGGTGTCCCGCAGCTGCAGCCGGGACAGCACGCTGACCCGCTCCCGGGACGCCGTGTCGTACCGGGACAGTGGCGGCGGCGGCGGCGGCGGCGGCGGCCTGTGTAGACAGGCCAGTCTGCAGGTCAGTCCTCGGGTCACAGGGTCGGTATCAGAATCCATCACCTGACGTCCATGTCCAATTTCCAGGCTAGCCCTCAGGTGCTAGACTACAGGGTGCAGGGCCGAGTCGCCAAGTCCGCCGGCTGTTCACCGGGTCAGTCCCTAGATCGGTATCCTGCATGGTGTTGGCCGATGGTGACGCCAGCTCAACACGTGACGCCGATGGTGACGTCGTGACGATGGGGACGCAGCGTTTTGGTCGTGTAGCTGCTTCGCGTCGGCCTGGTTCATGTTGTAACGTTATTCCGACAGGTCTACGAGCATGCCTCCTTGACCTGACATGGCCTGACCTGACCTGACCTGACCTGACCTGACCTGTCCTGTCCTGTCCTGGTCTGGCCGCCGGGTAAGGGAACGGCGTGACTGTATGGACTGTGGGTACTTACACTTACGGGTGGGTGGTTCGGCTGAGGGCATCCGCACCCCGAGTCGAAGCATACTTAAGCGTTTGGTCTGGTTCGTAAAGTTGATTAATTGGATCCAAGATGCATTTCCCCGCCTCCTCCTCTCCCGCAATGACTGTTGACAGGTGTAAACCGGCAGCTATGACATCAGCGTTTTATTCATGTCCTAGCTGCTTATAATACGAGGTGCAGATGCAGAAATTATATTACATGAATCAAGTAGGAAGGGCGTTATGTATCTAGATCTGTGCCTGTTCCCCTGAGTAAGGAGATATTTTGTGTCGCCAGTGGAGCACATGGTCGAGCGACGACTGCGACCTCGAATACGAGCCAATCGACGGCTCGCGCGCCAACGGCGATGGCCAATCAGAGGTGTCGGTCAGCAGCAGCGGCTCCGACTCCGCCCCACGCAGGCAAGTCGGTGGCCAATCAGAGGTGTCGGTCAGCAGCAGCGGCTCCGACTCCGCCCCACGCAGGCAAGTCGGTGGCCAATCAGAGGTGTCGGTCAGCAGCAGCGGCTCCGACTCCGCCCCACGCAGGCAAGTCGGTGGCCAATCAGAGGTGTCGGTCAGCAGCAGCGGCTCCGACTCCGCCCCACGCAGGCAAGTCGGTGGCCAATCAGAGGTGTCGGTCAGCAGCAGCGGCTCCGACTCCGCCCCACGCAGGCAAGGCGGCTGGCCAATCAACGAATTCCGCGCGTGAACTCGAGCATGTGTTCAGTGTTGGTGTGTGGAAGTCGACAGATGCTGGCCAGTGACCCGTGGCCCGTTCCTTGGGTCGACTGGTGAGGATCGTATGGTTGCTTATTAGCCATCATGCTCGTCATAATAGGAAGATAGTAATAGTTTCGGTGAAAAACGTTTTTTTCCTGTAAATACCTTATGTGATGCTTCTGGGCGCTGTATGACCGAAGCAGTCGATGCGCCCCTAAGCCCAAATAACCAACCTATGTGATGCTTCAATTCCATTTAAGTTTGTCGAGCACTACCGTATTTTGGAAAATAAATATTTTTGTTTGTAAATTGGAGAATTGCTGACACGGACAGTGTTATAATAACTCAATTTCTAACGAGTGTCAGTAGCATTCTAGTATATTGTAATTTTTGGCATCGTTTGTTATTCAAAGTAAATTTAAAGGGTTCAAAATGCCCACATAAACGAACGAACAATAACATTAATAAACAGTAACGAACAAGAGCATTAAAACATTATTTTGGGCCCTTTCCATCGGAACGTTTTACGAGACATTTGCATGGGCGCTAAGTGATCTACCACAGTCGATGCGCCCTAAAACCGTAATCACACACACGAGACATTTCCACATTACCGATCAGTTCCTTTAATTATTGGTAATGGAACATTAAGTTTTTGGCAACACACGGAAAGCACCTCGTCGAAAGCAGGAGGCTGCCAGAAAAACTGCTTTGGCAAATTACACCAGATGGTGAACGGTGAGTGTAGATTGGTGTTGTCACGTGCGAGATATAGTGCAAGCTGAACGAGAACTGATGTCACCACACAAGCCGATGTTGCAGCTGCCATAGCTGCCAACAATCTGCAATCTTCGCCTTCACCACCATTCAGATTCATCTACAATCTCCACGAGCATAGTGATTGGGGCTTACAGAGGTCAATTAGCCTCTCGTATCAGTCAAAGCTGGTTCCCATGTTGCAGTCCAGGTCAACGAATGAAATACCATTTTAGGAATGTTTCGTTCCCTACTCGTGATTCTTTTTCCCCCACCTCCTTGTCCACACTCTGATAGGTCTATTGGCGGGACCACGAGTAAGAGATGTGTAATGTGGGCAAGTCTCAGCTTGCCTGGCAGTGATAGTGTAGATTTTCCCTCGCTCCACGTTCCGGATTCAGCAGCTTCTCAAACTCAACTTCTCCAAAAGCACCAGTCGTAAATGAATGCCATCGTATTGGCAGGACCGATTAGCTAACTACTACGGCGAACACTTCAGCAACAATTTCAACAATTGAACAGTGACACCAAAATCAACCAAAGTTCCTGCCTGCTATATGACCTATGCAGTCAATGCGCCCCTAAACCACACACGCAAAGTTCCTGCCTCCAAACCCACAGGCAGTCGAGACTGACGACGGACAACCGCAACCCAGCGGTTCGCTCACCCCTGCCTGACGGCTAATGGACGGCGGTTGTGCCGACAGACTCCGTCCGTCTGTGGTGATGCCCCTGGTGACGCCCCTGGTGATGCCCCTGGTGACGCCCCTGGTGACGCCCCTGGTGACGCCCCTGGTGACGCCCCTGGTGACGCCCCTGGTGACGCCCCTGGTGACGTCCCTGGTGACGCCCCTGGTGACGCCCCTGGTGACGCCCCTGGTGACGCCCCTGGTGACGCCCCTGGTGACGTCCCTGGTGACGCCCCTGGTGACGCCCCTGGTGACGCCCCTGGTGACGCCCCTGGTGACGCCCCTGGTGACGCCCCTGGTGACGCCCCTGGTGACGCCCCTGGTGACGCCCCTGGTGACGCCCCTGGTGACGTCCCTGGTGACGCCCCTGGTGACGCCCCTGGTGACGTCCCTGGTGACGCCCCGGGTGACGCCCCTGGTGACGCCCCTGGTAACGCCCCTGACGCGCCCCTGGTGACGCCCCTAGTGACGCCCCTGACGCGCCCCTGGTGACGGCCCTGTTGACGCCCCTGGTGACGCCCCTGGTGACGCCCCTGGTGACGCCCCTGGTGACGCCCCTGTTGACGCCCTAGTGACGCCCCTAGTGACGCCCCTGGTATCGCCCCTGGTATCGCCCCCGGTATCGCCCCCGGTCTCGCCCCTGGTATCGCCCCTGGTATCGCCCCTGGTATCGCCCCTGGTGACGCCCCTGGTGACGCCCCTGGTGACGCCCCTGGTGACGCCCCTGTTGACGCCCCTGTTGACGCCCCTAGTGACGCCCCTGGACGCGCCCCTGGTGACGCCCCTGTTGACGCCCCTAGTGACGCCCCTGGTGACGCCCCTGGTAGCGCCCCGGTATCGCCCCTGGTATCGCCCCTGGTATCGCCCTGGTATCGCCCTTGTTGACGCCCCTGGTGACGCCCCTGGTGACGCCCCTAGTGACACCCCTGGACGCGCCCCTGGTGACGGCCCTGGTGACGGCCCTGGTGACGCCCCTGGTGACGCCCCTGGTGACGCCCCTGGTGACGTCCCTGGTGACGCCCTTGTTGACGCCCCTGGTGACGCCCCTGGTGACGCCCCTGTTGACGCCCCTGTTGACGCCCCTGGTGACGCCCCTGGTATCGCCCTTGTTGACGCCCCTGTTGACGCCCCTAGTGACGCCCCTGGACGCGCCCCTGGTGACGGCCCTGTTGACGCCCCTGGCGTTGTCGGCGGCGGCTAATGGGCTGGCTATGCCGACAGACTCCGTCCGTCCGTGTCCGGCCAGTCGCTCCGCTCGCCCCGCCCCTCCCGCCGCTGCGGCTCCGACTGCGCATGCGCCATCAAGGCCACACGCAGTAGCCTCCGGCGCACCGGCGTGCTGGATGCCGGGCCTGAGGCGGCGCCACAGGTCAGTGATACCCTGGCGACTGGTTCTACCACGTGTTCGGGTATGCGGTCGAGCAGTTCGTTGGACTTGTCACCTGCCTGTCGAGCGTCATTTCCCCATATGTCATGCCATGCCCCATATGTCATGCTCCATATGTCATGCCCCACATGCCACTTATATCGCAACAAATACACAGGGGCAGACCCAGGAATTATCACGGAGGTGGCACATGCAGATGCGTTAAGCGGGTACAGGGGCACACTCTAGCTCACCCAAGGAAGTTCCAAGGAAGGAAGTTCGTCTTGAAGGAGTGGCTTTTCCTCTGAAATGGGTGACTTAGACTGAACAAATGGATTGAGCGGAGGGACAGGTGCACTGAAACCGTTCGAATGCGGCGCCTTCTCAAGCTTCCGGCTTGTATCCACCCCTGGCAACATACAATTACTCGGTTGTACCCATTGACGACAAGAGGACATGACCAGCCTGTCTAGGCTAGTCTCCACGTCGGTGTGACTGCCTGCTGACACCACGCTCACCTCTCAGTCGCCAGTGTCGCTGCCGGTCTTCGTCGGCTGCTTGGGCCGCTTCGCGGACCACGTGTACGAGGAGCCGGGCGAGCGGCCGCACAGCTCGACCGACGCGTCGCCGCGCCGCGCCGGTGCGTCACCGCCGACGGTGGTGCGCACGGTGGCCGACGTGCACGGCGCCGACCCGACGGCGGCGGCGGCGTACGACCGGCCGCGGCCGGGCGCGCGCCGGCTCAGCCCCGACGGCGTGTCGCTGGGCGCCGACCACCTGTACGAGGACCCGGGCCCGGCCGACGGCTGGTACCAGACGCCGCGCGCGTGCGCCTGCCGGCGCGCCGAGCCGCTCTACAAGCAGCCGGCGTGCGGCTGCGTCGCGTGCGGCGGACGGAAGCCGGCCGTCGGCGCTGCCGCGCCGCGAGCGACCGCCGCTGCCGCGCCTGCCGCTGCTGCGGCCATGTCGGCCGCCGATCCCACCTCTGCCACCATGGTGGACAGACCGCGCGTGGATGGAAGCGGAAGGATGCCGGTGCTGAATGCCAACACCGGTTAGTTCATATCTTATATGTATATTCATATTAGACCACTTGGCATATATACTATTTGTAATTTCAACTTTTTCAAGTTATTTTGGTAATTCCTGTTATAGCTCTAATTTTGTATCTGCACTTGTCTAGTCTGGGCATCGTTCCTAGCTTGATGTGTTCTTCTAGGTGAAGTGGTCTGATCTCACACTGCTTCATTCGTTCCGGTCTGGTCGGCTAGGAGCATACAGTCAGTCCGCCTGGAGCCGGACCAACTAACGCATCCATTTTCGGCCACCAGGGGAGCTGGAGCTGCCGCCTCAGCCCGCCAGTGACGTCACACTCTGTCCCCGGATCCCGTCCGGAGGTCATACTGGGCCAGGGCCTCTACTCGCGTCCCGAGCGGCCGGCCTACGCCGTGATCGACCGCAACAGGAAGACCCTGATCCCCGGCCTGGCACCGCCACCAGCTCCGCAGCCCGCCCCCGAGCACCAGTACGCCAACACGGGCCCACAATGCGGCGACGTCATGGCCAACCAGTATGTCAACATGACGCCGGCCACTGCGGTGACATCTAGCGGCGATCGGGCGAGCCAGTACGTCAACGTGTCGCCGGCCACTGCTGTGGCGTCTACTGGTGATCGGGCGAGCCAGTACGTCAACGTGATGCCTGCTACGGTGGTATCGCCTGGTGCTGATCAGGGTGGTGCTTACGTGAACATGGCTCCCAGCTCCGTGGTGACATCTAGCGGTGACCGGGCGAACCAGTATGTGAACATAGCGCCCGGTGCGGCGCCGACGTCGAATTGCGACACGACGCACCTGTACACGAGCATGGCGCCGAGCGCGCCGTGCAGCGGCCAGCCGACGTACGCGAACACGCGGCCGCCGGCGGTAGATGGCAGCACGTACGTCAACACGCCGGCGGCGGCGCGGCCCCCGTCCGGCGCCGGCGGCGAGTACCTGGAGATGTGCCGCCGCGGCCGGTTCGGCGCGCTGCGCCGCTCCCGCTCGATGGACGGCGGCCGGCGGCGCGCGCTGCGCTCGCTGTCGCTGGGCCGCAAGCCGATGCCCAGTCCCAAGCCGGAGCGGATGCGCCACCTGGCGGCGTGCGCGGTGCAGGTGGCGCCACCGACGGTCCGATGGTGAGTCTGGGGGGGGGGGGTTGTCGCTCCTGCTGAAGCGGTGGCTGTCGGGCGTCCCTGCTGTGCGTTTCGCAGAAGAGGACGCCGGCGGCAATCTATCGAATTAATTACGGGACGCACGCAATGTTATCCATGAAGGCTTCCTGGCCCTGCGGGGAGGAAGAACTGACTAGTCCCAGTTAAATCTGGAAGACATTCTGCGGAAGGGAAATCAATCACTCTGAGACAACGACTCCGTCTGAGGCTCACACAGCAGACAAAGCTGCCAGGCGAGATTATTTGGCACGTGGGAAGCTAGGCGAGAAATCGGTTTGGGAATAAAACAACTCCTGAGTTGGTAATGTGGAGGTGCGCACTTGCTAGAACACTATCTTCGGGTTCAGTTGCAGCTAAAACGGCACGATAACTTCTCAGTGGTATGGTTGCAGCATTTCGTGGGATGTTACCACCTGCAACCCCTTGCACACACCACCGAATGCCGGGGCAAGGATACTCCCATCTTCCGTGATGGCTTTGGTGATTTCGGTGTCAATTCGTTGTATCCGTGTGCCGCCAGCGTCAGATCACTTCGCGGTGTTCGTTTGTTTGGTGTTTGTTTCGGGTAAGCGGCTGCAAACACACGAAACATCACAGGACAAGAACACTAGCTGAACCCATGCCCAATCTGTTGATTCTGTTGATTCTGTTGATTATGCTTCGAGCGCATATGCGGCGGGCAGTTAGTTCTTTTTCGTCAACTGGTGGCTGAGGATCTCCTGCATTACTTGGATGGCACTTGATTTTCGTTCGGCATTTCTTCATCTGTGCAACGGCACTTCAGAAAATTGCTATGATCGACGTGAAAAAGCACTAACACACGCGCTATTGCTTATGTCAACAAATCAGGCTCTTTTACATCAGGCTGTATCAGTATTTTATAATATCAGGCTATCTTAGTGTTCCTTTTTTGCACTCGGTAGCGCGAGCGCTGTGCGGGCAACAACACAGCCCTGTCTCCAAGGGGAAACCGAGGTTCCGCTTCGTACGCCCATTTACGTTGCACAGTCTGACCTTTGCAATGGAGGATCGGTCAGAGGCACGCGAGGGTGAATGGGTATTCCAAGCATTGGCGTGAGATAATCCAGTTACGCCGCAAAGCTGACCGAAAGGGGGGGAGTGAGCGAGCGAGCGAGGAGTTGTTTCAACTCATGAAGGATCTCGGCGGCCGATCCGCTCACCGAAAGGAGTGTTGGCGAAGGTGTGACGAGCTTCCGACTTGTTAAGCTCGAAGTGGCAATAGCTGAGCGTCGATGGATGTCGTGTGCCCAGATTCTTCGCCAGTTTGCTCCTTTTTAGGAGAGTACGGACTCGCCAGGCCGTGCCGCGGTACATGCGGTACATGCGGTACATGCGGTACATGCGGTACATGCGTGTTCATTGAATTGGACAACTTTCGCGTCTTGGAGGACCGACTGCGCGAGACCTTCATTTCCGTTGTGGGTGATAGTAGTCTCGTTTTTCAGCTGCTCCACGCTTCCTGGCCCTCGAAGCTCGACGATGTCGTCCGACAGCGGGGTGACGTCATGCGACTCCATGACGTCATCGATTTGTGGTGACGTCGCCCGCCTCAGCTGTTCGTCGTCCGGTATGTGTGTGTGTGTGTGTGTGTGTTGGGGGGGGGGGGGGGGGGGACTGACTGATCCTGTGGTAGGACTGGGGACTATGTGATGTGATGGGTAGCCCTGCGATTGGACCAATGACCTCCTGACGAGACTTACGACTGATGGGACCAATGACCACCTGGCGATAATTACGACTGATGAGACTAGTGACCACCTGATGAGACTTATGACTGATGGGACAAATGACCACTTGATGAGACGGTGATAACTGATAACGGTGATGGGACCAAGGACCGCCTTATACTGCGATGGGGCTAATTACCACTTGATGAGACTTACGACTGTGATGGGACCATCTGACCCCTCCGTCACTGTCCTGTCTTGTACGACTTTGCCGCAATGCTCAATTCTGAAAGACTTCCCATCCGGATGTTTTTTCCGTGGTTGAGATAGGCTGTCCGGTGTGACGTATGCTCTCTGATTGCCGATGATTAATAACTGATAATTACCAATGATACTGCTACAAATTACCGATTTCCTGATGTAAAACCGGTTGCACATGTATATTTGCACACAAGCTACCGGGTGCGACGTATGCTCTGCAATAATTATAATTAATTACCGATAATTACGGATAACTAATGCAAATGAAATACCGACAATATTGGTCCATGGCTACCTATTTCCTGACGTGCATACTGTTGCCCGTGCATATTTACACCTGCTCTTGCGTACAGTTTGCATGCGTGCATAAGTACATATGCTTACATCTTTCATGCGAACATTTGTCTTGAATCATCCTCTTCAATTGTGAAACACAATTCAGAGTTTTGCAGCGCTATGAATAGTAGAACTCTGTTAAATAAATGTTGTTTCATCAAATCCGACAGGATATCGAGAAAAACCAAAACGTCTTTTTCAGAGTGGCTTTCGAGGCTGCAGAGGGATGTGGGAGGGGGGGGGGGGGGGGGGAGGGGAGGGAATTCGAACCGCATGGTCTTCCTTCAATTCACCAGTGACCCGCTGTACGTCTGGCCTGTATTGTAATGAACAGGTGTGAACTCTATAATTATATCAGCTGTTCATTTCTGGCTTATCGCTACTGGCCGATCCTCAGCGTTTCACTGATGTGTTTGTTATGCTGTAGAAAGTCGCGATCAAGGACAATGACATAGGGTAGATATTTCTCTGACAGACAGCGACCCCAGAAGTATGATGGTTCGCTCCCGGGCATCCCCCAGAAGCTGCGCCGGACGGTCGCCAGACCCCTCTATCGGCGCCCTCTGAAAGCTGCAGTTCTCCGCGCGGCACCGGGTCGGCGCTGAAGCCTCGCTCTGGCGCCCAGTACCAGTGTGTTGACCGGTCACAACTTCTGGCCCAGGTGAGTGCGGCTTGCGTGCTTCTCGCCCAGGGGAAGCTCAGCAGGTGGTTTCTCACCGAGATGAATCAACATTTTCAGAACCCATCTTGGGCAGCAAGGTGGTGAAAAATCTTGCTTTTGCAAACCCAGTTTGTTACTGTTTTTTTTTTGGTTGTTCGGGTTCTAGGTTCGGGTTCGGGTTCGGGGTTGGTTTCTTGAAGTCGATTCTTTCCATGCAACGCCATAAGGTTAATTCTATTTTATTTAAATTTAAATTTGAAATGTCAAATTAAAAAATATTAACACTATCTATTTAATTTAATATTGTTGGATGTGAACGTTCTTCGACCAGGTCAATCGGTCGGTCGAGCACGCAACATTGCACAGACATCGAGTGGTGTCAAGTTACAACTGGCAGCTTCTCAAAGTTGTCAAGTGTTGGTCATCGGGAATCTCTGTTTTTAGTTATTTGCGCTAAGTGCACATGCATAGTTATCCGATTGCTATGCGTCTAACGTTTATTTCACTGATGAGTTGGAATATGCTGTACTTTCTGAGATCAGAAATCACTCGCCACCAGGGACGCAGTCAGGATTTTTTTTTTAGAGGGGGAAGGGGGGAGGACCGAAACAAATATCATGAAAGAGAGACCGCTTTCGGCGCGCTAGGCGTGCTGAAAATTTCTGGTTTTGTGATTGAAAAATATATAAATTTGTTGTTTCATCTAGTGTATTTTTGGTTCCTTGAGGTGGAGGGCGGACTTGGCTGCGCCTCTGTTAATATCCGATGACGTGTTATGCTTCGGATGTACTTTCCAAGGAAGAAATAGTTGCTGAATTCAGGAATTCGTTATGTTGTACACCAACGTAGCAGGTGACGATTTAGAGTCCCGTTTTCGGAAACAAAATACAGTTAATATATTGGCACAATCTAATATCTACACAAGGCCTAGCATGGGTGTCCATAGGGCCGGCATTCCAGTATGCAGGAACAAATATCTCCGAAACATCTGGACTCAAGGTGAACGGTCATTGAAGAATGCGTCAGGGTCATGAAAACCAGCAAAGGCCTGAAGAAAGATCCAAAGTGATCCTAATTTATCCAATTTCCCACCATACACGTTAAATCCACGCATGAACTATATGTTATACCATATGTTATAGGTATACCATATGTTAGGTATACCATATGTTATATAGTTATCAATGATAAATGTCAGCTAGATAAGCGACCCTACTTGATGTTTTTCAGGTGCCAAACAATTAAAGCTAAGCAAAATCCCAAGATTGTTCGTTCCCCCAATTATCCACCGACAAACCTAAAAACCCGCTGGGTTTCGTTTTTTATCTTACAATCCTGTTGAACAGTCATAGTGTTGCAACATGCCGGCTATTTACCTGACATGCGACGGTGCTATTTTGTACCTTGGGCTCACCCTCCATTCGATGCCTCTTGTGCGTCATAATGAGTGTGGTCTGCGCAGTCTCGCACGTGTGTTCTCTATATTCTCACGCATGTGTTTTGTGTGCTGCTAAGTGCGTGTGTTTAGTGTGTTCCCACGTGTGTGTTACCTAGCGTGCGTTCTCTATATTCTTACGCATGTGTTTAGTGTGCTACCGAGTGTGTGTGTGTGTTTAATGTGTCCTCGCATGTGTTTTGTGCGCTGCCAAGTGTGTGTGTTTGGTCTGTCCTCACATGTGTTTTGTGTGCTGCCAAGTGTGCATGTTTAGTGTGTTCCCACATGTGTGTTGCGTCCTGCCAAGTGTGTGTGTGTTTGGTCTGTCCTCACATGTGTTTTGTGTGCTGCCAAGTGTGTGTGTTTAGTGTGTTCTCACATTTGTTTTGTGTGATGCCAAACGTGCGTGTTTAGTGTGTCCTCACATGTGTTTTGTGTGCTGCCAAGTGTGCGTGCTTAGTGTGTTCCCACATGTGTTTTGTGTGCTGCCAAGTGCGTGTGTAGGCATAGCTTGTCCTCACGTGTGCTTAGTGTGTTTGCACGTGTCCGCAGATGAGGGAGCCGGAGGCCGCCGGCCGCACGGTCACTGGCGCCGACTCGACGTGTAGGGTGAATATTTGAAGCGCTGTCGTTCCGCGTACACCGTCCCCTGCACACCCCGCTCGACACCCGTCTGCGCCCGACCGGCGCACGGATCTGGGCGGATCTGGCAGCTTCTGGGCGCGTCTGGCAGCTTCTGGACGCGTCAGGCGGATGAGTCGACGACGCGTCGAAGCCGGACTGGCGCTTAATTATGTAAACACAAAACTTGTCATGCGAAGTGAACCGACATCGGAGCTGGGCACATCCGGACGCACTTGGGTACGGTGTCCCCTGAACCGGAAGCAGTGGCAAACCGGCGCGTGCGCACATACTTTTTCTTCTCGAATTTAACGCTACGTTCATGGGCATGTCATGGAGAGAATCGATGTCAAAAACGTTTTGCACTCGACCACCACTTGTAGATCGGTGGTGACGTCAGAGGCTATGTACCATACAGAATACCACATGGCATACTGTTGTTAAATGTTATACTGGGTGCTGTATGCTATGTGGAGTACCGTATGGTATCCCATATGTTATATAGTTTGAAGTGTGCCACGTTATCCAGTACACCATACGGTATGCTGTCGCACGGTACATAATATATGCGTCCATCGGTTTCGCCAGGGTGTGGGAGAGGTCTTACGCTTATGAGATCCATTCTTAACATTCTCAACACCCATAAGCGTCACTTAAAAATTATGAATTTTCTAAAACATCGAGTGAGTGCTGCCATATCCCCGGGGTGGTGGAGCCCATGTGGTTCGTAACTGATCTCTGTTACGTATCGTATCGTAACCGATCTCTGTTGCGTATCGTATTGTAACCGATCGCTGTTACGTATCGTATCGTAACCGATCTCTGTTACGTATCAGTG